>OX336389.2:97344070-97894153 GCA_946902985.2 Meconema thalassinum
ACACGGTGCAACCGAATGGAACGAAATTTGGTACAGAGGTAGGACTAACAAAAGGCATCTCAGTGTCATGTTTTATATCGCCGCCATCTTGACGGAAACGTAATGGCGCCCACACGAATGTTCAAAGCTTAAATCAAATTACGATTAACCTAATCATCCGATTTCTACCAAATTTTGCAACTACATACCTTTATGGAGGGAGCATCCTTTGCGCAATCTAATAGGTCATCAGCGTAATAGTTTGCGGATGGCGGTCATCTTTGTGTGAAAATCAATTCCCCCTATTAATTCAAACACGGTGAAACCGAATGGAACGAAATTTGGTACAGAGGAAGCACTAGCAAAGGGCATCTCAGTGTCATGTTTTATATCGCCGCCATATTGACAGAAACGTAATGGCGGCCACACAAATGTTCAAAGCTTAAGTTAAATTACGACTAACATAACCATCCGATCTCTACCAAACTTTGCAATAACATACCTTTATGGAGGGAGCATCCTTTGACCAATCTTATAGGTTATTAGCCTAATGGTTTGCGGATGGCGGCCATCCCTATTAATTCGAACACGGTGGAACCGAATGGAACGAAATTTGGTACAGAGGTAGCACTAGCAAAGGACACCTCAGTGTCATGTTTTATATCGCCGCCGTCTTGACTGAAACGTAATGGCGGCCACACGAATGTTCAAAGCTTAAATCAAATTACGATTAACCTAATCATCCGATCTCTACCAAATTTTGCAACTACATACCTTTATGAAGGGAGCATCCTTTGACCAATCTAATAGGTCATTAGCCTAATAGTTTGCGGATGGCGGCCATCTTTATGTCAAAATTGATTCCCCCTATTAATTCGAACACGGTGTAACCGAATGAACGAAATTTGGTACAGAGGTAGCCCTAGCAAAGGGCACCTCAGTGTCATGTTTTATATCACCGCTATCTTGACGGAAACGTAATCGCGGCCACCCAAATTTTAAAAAAAGGAAGGAAGGAAGCTTGTAGTTTAACGTGACCGTTAATCTCGCGATCATAAGCCACGGGACCTCCGTTTTACGTGGAATCCGAACCACAGGACATGGCATTTCACATCGAAAATCTCACATGCATATCCCAAATGTTAAAAGCTAAAATTTAATTACGACCAACCTAATAATCTAGTCTCTACCAAATTTTGCAACACCGTATCTTTATGTGGGAAACATATTCTGACCAAACTGCAAGAACATCAGCCCAATAGTTTGCAGATGGTGGCCAAGTATGTGTGCAAATCGATTCCCCCTATCAATTCAAACACGGTGAAACCGAATTGAACGGAATTTGGTACAGAGGTAGCACTAGCAAAGGGCACCTCATATTCTTGTTTAATATCCCTATAGCACGTTGTATTTCAACAAGCTACTACAACCAACATTCAATCATACTCCTTGAAAAGGACAAAGAGTTATAACAATACCCATGCATTTAGGAGAAAGCAGGCTATATGTTCTTTACTGAACATCTTGTTTCCTTTGGCTTTTAGTTCCGGGAGTTTTCGAGGACATATTCGGCTCGCCAGAGATTGTAGCTGCTTCTAAGCGGACACCCATGGGGTGAGCTACAAGTACCGTCTCATGCGGACTGTTGTCTGGGGAGGAAGGTGTGAATGTAAGGACGAGGAATTGGAAGGTAGTGGTTGTGGTCTATAGTCAGGGACCAACCCCGGCATTTGCCTGGAAGGAAGATGGGAAGCCGCAGAAGATCAACTTCAAGGTTGCCGGCGGGGGAATTCGAATCTTCTCGCCTCCCGGATGTGGGCGACTGCCTGCAGCCACGCCGTAACGACCACGGCTAGCTCACCCGGGAGCCCGCAGATTAAGGACTGGGACAGCCATTTAACTGGAGACCTGTCGTTTCGCTTCTCGGGATCATTCGGCGCCTCGCGGCTGCATGACGAGCATATGGGTAGTTCCCGTGGCACTAGGTGTATAGGGTCTCGTATTCGATCCCCTATTGTGCATAATGATTGATTATGTATTTGTACCGTGTCACTTCAAAAAGAGACATAATTTTCTGTTGTGACTATTCCATAGATTAACCAACAGATCTACTTACTACTTAGGTGTTGTATCCAGGCCCAATTAGAAGGAAAGGGGGTAAAACGGGGCTGGACCCTGGGGTCCGAACATCCTGAAAGGACCGGGGCAACTGAGGAAAGGGAACTGGACAACTTCTGTTTTTAGTTTTACTTACAGGTAACGTATATCCAACAGTACATGAAAAATATTAAATTTCTTCAATTCTACTTGGAAAATACACAGCACTTTTCAAATTACACTCTCAAATATTTTAAAATTACGTTTATACTAGCAACCCGCCGTTGCTTCGTCCGGGAACAGTTATGAATGCATTACGTGATAGGCGCTTTTTTTTCGAAGTCAATGAACTACAAGCTATATCCGTTTTACGTCTCGGCATGATGGGTTATAATCACTGGCTGGACTATTAATTATATTATGATAGAGATGCATGTGCAATGAATTCTTGTCAGACGTAACTTAAGAATGGTGAGGTGCATGAAATACATATCCCCCTTCCGTCAAATCTTAACTTGACTGTGTATTTTGTGGAACGAAAAGTTCACAGGCGAAATGAAGAAAAGCCGAGTTGCCCTTCCAGGGAAACTCCAAACAAAACCACTCTTCTCTGAAGTCTTAACTCTACACGACTCAACAGTTTGCTGCTAGCTGTATCTGGGAGTAATAGGCTCGCCCGATATCTAGGCTGTAACTGGGGTGATAGGCACGCCCCTAGCTAGCTCGTAAACTGTCCCATCAGTAATTGCATGGAGATTGTTGGAAGAAATGGAAACGTAAAAACACTTATAGTGGGAGATGTATTGAAGTTAGAGATATGCTCTCGCGGAAGCTTTTGTAGAACTTTTCATGCTGAACAATTCATACAATCATAGTATATAGATATTTTTAAGTCAAAGACTTGCTGCCCTTCAGCGCCGTATTCCATACTTGATGTTGGCCACACTGCAAGATTCCCGCGTGTTACAGTGCTATTGTAAATTTCATTTGTACAGAGTTTAGTTTTTTTTAATGTTACTCATTTATTTTAAAATGAAATATAATTCTGGGTGGCCACGAAGCTGAAAGGCATTAAGTCACATTTCCCAAATTGAAACCACGAGCTCTACACATGTGTAGAAAAAAATAACTGATGTGATGAGAAAAAGAAGAATTTCATTTTATGGCCACAATTCACGAATGAGCTCTGTAAGGTTGACAAACAGGATCTTTACATACTTTCTAGAGAAGAAAACAAAGGGGGTTGGTTCACTGAAGTTGACAGAGATTTGAAAGAAATTGGGATTACAAGTGATGATGTACTGGAACGTGTAAAATTTAAGGTGAAACTTACAACTCACCGGAGTTTCCTAGAGAAACCTAAGCTCAAAACAGGCAAGAAGTGGACAGAAGAAAGGAAGCAACAACATGGAGAATTCATGCGGCAGTACTGGGCGAATGTTAAAGCTCAAAGCAGAAACCAGTTGAAATAACGTGGTCCTTAGTTGGCCGTAACGCAAGAAGAAGATATTCCGCAACCACAAATATAACCTGAATAGTTGCTTCACAACATGTTTGTTAAGTTCTGTTCTGTCAATGACGTTTTATCTGTCTCCTGAAAAGTACTGAAAACTGACTTAATGCTTTTCAGCTCCGACCGATTCAAAGAACTGAAAAATTTAAATATCTCGGAGAATGGATTGAACCCAAATTATCGGAGAGTCGCGATGTCCATGAGAGTTAACAAACTGGAATTGGCCTATCGTTTGTCTCATAATTCCTAGAACAAACAATGTCTGTCTCGTAACTTAAAGCTGAAACACTACATTACAGTCATACGTCCGGAAGCTTTGTACGCCTTGGAGTGCCTATCATTGAACCAAAGAGGGCTGGTTGATCAATTGGAAGATAGGGAGAGAAGAATACTCAGGAAGGTCCTAGACCCGGTGCGGGAATTTGGGGAATTCCCAAGGAGGCACAATTCTGAACCTTAGGAGTATATATAAAGGCTCCCGGACTCTGCTAGGAAGAGAAGGATAGCCTTTTATGGCCATGTCTCACGATTGTTTCCAAACGGACTGACTAACCGTCTGTTGAGCTTCTGGAGAAACAAGAAAGTGCGTCCCTCCAGGCTGACAGAAACCGCGAAAGGTGTTCAAGAAATAGGAATACCAGATCTTCAAGACAGACGAGCTGTGAGGCAAACCCTCAAGGAAGCCTGTGGATTTCAGGAAACAAATCAGACAAATGGTACCCTCTGAACAGCGGAACGAAAGGAATTGCATCGGGAAAAGATATGACAATATTGGGCAAAGAACAAGGCCCAACAGTTGAACAAGCATGGTCGAAAGTAGACCTATTCGAAAGAAGAAGAAGTAAGAAGTCTATAGCCCCTGCCATAACTATGACGCGTCCAGCCAGCATAACAGTTAAGTAGAGCGGGTGTTATATACACAAAGATTGCTCACAAGTAACCCATCGCAACGAATGGACATTCAAAAGAAAGAGAATTATTCGACGCAGTGACGATTCGTACTATGATTTCAAAAATATTGGCGATTTGTTTGTTAAGTTGCTTAAACAAATAAACAAGACCATAGCCCCTGCCAGAACTGTGTCGCGTCGAGCCCGCACACCAATAAAACTGGGTGGGTGGTTTATACACAAGCCAGAGATCTCGCAAGGGTCCGATAGTTTTTCTTCTTCTGTCGAGTTTGGCCTACTGTGGACCGCGTTGAACAATCGGCCGACTTGCCAATCTCATCATTTCCTCCCAGAATTTCTTCGTGCGTTCGCTGAGATTCCTCCTTCTATCTTAAGACCAGATGACCTTGGTTTTTGAGCGAGGTTTTTCCTGAAACCCTTTAAATGTATCAACCTCCCTTCGAAACAGTGATTTGTTGAGAATAGGCTATCTTCATGAGTGATGCCAACTTCTTTGAGATCTGCTCGTGTTTCCTCAACCCGTGGTAGACTTTTGTTAACCTAGTGTTGCTCATTCGTGTGAGGTGGCCATAAAATGTAATCCTTCCCTTACGCATCGTGTCCGTAAGTTTCTCCGCCTGGTTGTACAAGTCACTATTCCGCCGTCTCCTCCATAAGCCATCTGCTCTCTGTACTGGCCCCAATATTTTCCTTAGGATTCTTCGTTCTTTCTTTTCTCACTCGTCTGCTTCTCCTTTTTTGTTTAAAATAAGGCATTCAGAACTATAAAGAGCTTCCGGTTTAATCACAGCGGCATAATGTCGTAACTTTGCTCAGAAGTATATGGCTTTCTTGTTATACCTATTCTGCGATTATCGATATGCAGTTTCCATCTTACGAGCTCTGACCTTATTGGCTTCCTTATCAAGGCCATTAGGTTGAATCCAATTTTATTATTATTATTATTATTACTCTTGTAAGCCTCCGTGGCTTAGGCGGCAGCACGCCGGCCTCTCACCGCTGGGTCCGTGGTTCAAATCCCGGTCACTACATGTGAGATCTGTGCTGGACAGAACGGAGGCAGACAGGTTTTTCTCCGGGTACTCCGGTTTTCCCTGTCAAAATTTCATTCCAGCAACACTCTCCACTATCATTTCATTTCATCTGTCATTCATTTAATCATTGCCCCAGAGGAGTGCGTCAGGCCTCGGCAGCCGGCACAGTTCATATCCTCGCCGCTAGATGGGGGCTTCATTCATTCCATTCCTGACCCGGTCGGAGACTGGAAGCAGGCTGTGGATTTTCATTATTATTACTCTTGTAAGAGGTGTAACGTCTCTCAGTCGGCTAATGGCCAATGTTGGTGGGCCAAAATCTAGTAAGAGGGTATTACTGATGACAGCCATTCATTCAGTTCTGCTGTATGGAGCGGAAATATGTGCAGATGCCCTGGATAAGGAAATTTATAGGAAATCACTAGCACAAGTGCAGAGGCGGGGTGCTTTGCGCGTGACATCTGCTTATCGCACGGTCTCTGAAGAAGCAGATCTTGTTATTATTATTATTATTATTATTATTATTATTATTATTTTGCGAAAGAACGCAAGTACATTTACTGGAGGAAATCGTAAATAGGTTTACAAAATGCAAGACGAACAGCAAGAGTACAAACCTTTCATAATTGGCAGATCAAATGGGAGCAAGGACACCGAAGCCAGTGGACTAAGAGAATGATACCCCAGGTGCAGGTTTGGACAGAGAGGAAACATGGTGAGGTTGGTTATTATCTCACTCAGTTCTTGACTGGCCATGGGTAGGCCTACTTCTGTTCTTACAGTATCTTAAGAAGATGGGGAAAGTGGATTCACCAGATTGTATCTACTTTGTTAATGAGCTGGATATTGCTAATCACGCCTTCTTCTCTTGTAGACGGTGGGTCCAAAATAGGCAGTCTCTTCAAGATCACATTGATGTAGAGATATATCCGGACAATATTGTTGCGGTAATGCTACAAAATGAAGAACATTGTAAACTTGTAGCAAGTTTTGTTGAAGATATCCTCCGAACAAAGAAGACGGATCTGGATAGCCACTGAAGATAACTCACTAAGGAGGAGAGCCCTACGGGCAAATATAAAATGACTCTAGCCTGAAGTAATGTGCTAAACGGTTCCAGGCTAGTGTTCAGAAGTTACGGGGGGAGTTTTAGTCGGTAGTCTGCTACTCAGGAGCCCGACACTATGTGCGTAAATACATTTCTTATAAAAAAAAAAAAAAATTGTTCTTGCCGACCTTACGGCCATCTACGCACCTGGCTATTTCAACAGTCCTTTTCAATTTCATTGTACCTGCGCTCTAACGTTCGCACATTATTCCCGCATTCGTTTCCTACGCTGTTCCTTCCTCGCTTCAGCCCATTTTTTGCCAGTCTTATGTTTTGGCATTTCTTGGAAGCCGTGGTGTTCTTGGAGAATCGTCTTGAGCGAAACATGTTTCTGGATATCCTCCTGTTTTATCCCCGCTTCATGCAAGTCTTTTTCTACCTCTGTGAACCACGCCTCCTTGTTCTTTATTGTTAATAATAATAATAATAATAATAATAATAATAATAACAATAAATAATAATTATAATAACTTTGTCACCCTCACCTATGAAGCTTACTCCGCACACTGCGCTGGCGCGAATAGCCTCCTTCAAGAAGCACATTGTTACCGCTCCGAGAGTGTAATAAACGTATCTGGAACAAAAAGCAGTCTCACTATTAACGTGTGTTTCCAGCACTACAAAACACAGCACCTGCCATTTATATTCTAATAATAATTTCTACTGATGGTAGCATCTGCTAGGATTTTTGTGCCCCTTAACAGGTGCTGCTAGATATTGGAGGGGTTGCAAGTTTGTCCCTACATACGTAATTTTAACTTCGAATTTTGTTCAAACAGCGTAATATATTATGCATTTTATTAATGAATAGCTACAGGTGTCGTCTTTACATGGCCAATACTCATTACACAGCATGCACCACTGAGTTCTCCTTGTCTCTGTTCCTACTCAAGGGCAATATTGAGTCTTTTTAAATCGTCCACTTCCTGGTGTAGTATAATAATAATAATAATATTAATAATAATAATAATAATAATAATAATAATAATGGTATTGGATTTACGTCCCTTTTAAGTACAGCGGCTTTTAGAGACGCCGGTGTGCCGGAATTTTTTCCCTTCGGGGCAAAATTCTCTCGCATTTGCATACGTTCAAATGCCAGCTGACTGCGCCAGTATTTGATCCTGCAAACTTGGGAACAACAGGCGAGAACGTTACTGCTGAGCTACGCAGCCAGTCTCCTGGTGTAATGGCTAGCATTCTGCCAAGAAATTTAATTCTGCTCTGAGGGCTGGAACGGGGTACACTCCACCTTGTGAGGTAAAACTGAGAAAATTGGGTTCGATTCCCTCCTCAGCCGTATTGAAAGTGGTTTTCTATGGTTTCCCACACTTACTCCAGACAAATGCCGCTTATAGCCACGGCCACTTCCTACCCAACCCTACCTCAATTGCAAGTACAGACATCACAGTGACACAGGTTATCAGACAAGTTTTACATGCACCCAAGTACACGGGGCTACAAGACCCCGATCTCGTAAAACTCTCAACGAATAAACAATAACTCTATAGAATGTTCTGTTGAGAAATACATTTCAAATATATGAACTGCAGCAAATAGGCTAGAGTCAAGTTACTCCGTGATATCAAGTAAAACCGTGATAAAGCGTATTTCCTCTATCACGACCTAGGTTCAATTCCGAAAGTTCTAAGATTTTACCAACAGATGACAGTAGAAACCAGGATTCCAGGAAGCCCTTGCGCTCTATCATTGGCCATCTCGGAGACGTTTTGAAAACATATTCACAGCGAATTGACATTTCAACAAGTGATGCATATCCAGTGAAATCAGTGGTGAAGATTTTAAATTATTATAAACAGCTGTTTGATTGGATAAGTGTCATTTTAACACCAGTCAGAGATAAGATACATCCCATTCGCATTTAAAACATACATGCGTGTAGTGTTACGCATGGAAGCTGCGTGAGCTTGGCAATAAGTTCATTTTTCTTAGGTTGGACGCTAAGATGGCGCCCAAACAGAATCAAGTGGCTCGTTCCTATACAGCTGAAACACTTAAATCAGCATTGCGGTTGGTGAAGGAAGAATGATGGACAGTATATAAGGTTAGTAGACGTTTTAGTGTCCCGTGGAGTACACTAAAGGATTATTGAACAAAATATTTAGCCGATCCAGGAAGTGCAACCCTTGCGAAAATTGGAAAGCCATCCGTTATGCCACCCGAACTTGAAGAGAAGTTAGTGTGTCAAGATAGACACTATAGATCGGTCTAGGCCAAATTCCAGACCCCAGAACAATGACGATGATTGTTGTGGTGCGTGCAGTGGCTCCCCTTGCGGATGTCGCCAAAAGGAAGAATGGATCAGAATGGATTGAGTGCCAGTTTTGTAATGTCTGGTACCTACAATGTCTATTTTATGTGTGATAGGTGCGAGGAATCAGATAGTAACTACGAACAGCCAAGTAGACATAAAATATGTTTAATGGAATGTTTTCCCCCATTTTGTTTTTAAATATTGTGTGTAGGGAAATGTTTCAATATGGGAAATATTGGGTAATCAAACTTATACATACGACTTGAATACTTTCATTACCGTACATTAAACATTAGTTTTTAGGCTTAAAAAGTACACTGAATGGTGAACACCATGCTATCACGGAATAACTTGAACACTATCTCGGAGTAACTTGAATATCACGGCGTTACCTACTTCTACTACCGAAATTTGTTAGTTAATACAATTTAATAACTTATGGATATTTGTAAGACATATGCCAGAAATGTTCCGTAGGGAATCCCTCTTTAACATGAAACGAATGGAAATAACTGAAACCTAAAAATTCTGAAATGGTAACAAAAAAAAGCTTAGTATCACGGAGTTACTTAACTTTACCCTACTGAACATAAACGGAGGCACATTAATTGAACTTGTAGATATTCACTTCGGTTGTTAGATCATTTAAATAAATGTCCTGCTTCATCAAAACAGCGTTCATCATTTATAAATTTTCAGTTGGTACCCATACGTGCAAGTCATCCAAGTGGAGGTAATTTCGGTGACTTGCACCAGACCTGTGGGCTGTGGGAGTTCAATTTACTAATAAACATAAAATATTTTGACATTTCCCATCAAAACAAGCTTACAAAGGAAAACCCTAACGCAAACTAAAGCCAGACATACGGAGTTTAAAAGCTTTAGCCAGTGGAATGCAGCCGAAATAAATCAGAATCCTCTAAGGATATCAAATTGGCAGGTGAAAAACTAAAGGAACTAGGATACTTCTGTTACTTAGGAAGCTAAATAACCAGTGATGGACGAAGCAAAGGGGATATAAAATGTAGGTTAGGTCAGGCAAGGAAAGCATTTCTACAGAAAAGGAATCTGTTGACATCGAATATAGATTTAGGTGTTAGGAAGTTATTTTTGAAGGCCTTTGTCTGGAGCGTGGCATTCTATGGAAGTTAAACTTGGACTATTGATGCAGCAGAAAATAGGAGAATTGAAGCGTTCGAAATGTGGTGTTACAGGAGAATGATGAAGATCAGATGGGTAGATAGGGTTGCAAACGAAGAGGTATTAAGACTAGTGGGAGAGGAGAGATATTTCTGGTAACGGCTTATGAAGAGAAGAGACAGGTTGGTAGGACACATACTAAGACACCCAGGAATAGCAAGCTTAGTTATGAAAGGAAGGGTCGAGGTCAAGAACTGTAGGGGTAGACCAAGGTTAGAATATGTTAAACAGATTGCCTCGGACGTAGTGTGTGGTAGCTATGTAGAGATGAAACGATTAGCTCAGGACAGAGAGGCATGGAGAGCTGCAACAAACCAGTCAAGAGACTGAAGACTCAAACTACAACAGCCAGTGGAAATAATAAGCACTGCGGTATGCTTAGGCCTACTCAAACGCCAATATTACAAAACTTCGCAATTTCATGTTTAAGAGCCGGCCGGAGTGGGAACGGCCGACCGCCAGCCCAGCACTTGTTGTAACATGGGTGAAAAGTTTGTGAAACGTTTTATAAAGAAACGGGACAAGGTAAAATTATTTTGTTCCTATAGCCCGCTGTAGTATTTTATACACTTTTCATCGGTACAAAAGCATATCGAACAGGAATACAAAGATAGTTATAAAAAGTGTAGTTAAAATCACAATTCTCCATATAAAATAGAGTTCTGAACTGCAATTTTCCAAACCTCTTCAATGCCTTCAGATGATGTTGAAAACAGAAACAAACTCCACTGCAAGACAGCTCATAGTTTTCTCTATTGTGCTACTGAATCATATTTTCAAATTAAGAACTCTGTATATGTTTAATCGTGATTTTAGAAAATGTCAGCATATTGAGTTGCTAATGCTAGCCGTGTCGAGGTGCTGGCAGTTCAGGCAGTTACCGTCAGATACCGCATCGTCGCAAAGTCATGTCCTTGAAACAGGGTGAAGTAAGACAGAGCCGGCTTCTGAGAGATGGTAATCTCATGCCAGGAAGTGATGAAATCAGCTCATGTCCAGGTGCTGTCAGTCGCTTCATTACAATCAGTGCCGGATCCAGGCTTTGCGGTGCCCTGGGCGATATGATACGGTCGGGCCCTCAACAATAGAAAATATAAAAAATATCAAATCAAATGGAAAATAGTTTTGTAATAATAATAAAATAAAGAATAGTTACAATATTTTGAATACACTACGGTACATTCTTTTAATAATATGAAAGAAACCCTTAAGTCCCCTTGAAGAAGATTATGTAAACTATGAAATATTAAAATATTACTTTGCGACTCTTTTTCTCGGATGAAGTCTTCCATCATTTCACTGAAATCTATACTTGCTAAACGGTCACGGGAGGTCATAGCTGCACTGAAAAAAGAATATGAATTATAAATTAGTTTGAAAAGTATAATTAATTAATCAATTAGACTTAGACAACAGATGTTTGAGCAGACTCCCAAAGAGAGACAACCGGGAAAGAAGTGGAGGGAGGAGAGACAGAGGAAGCATAGTGTGTGTGTGTATGAGAGGTTTTTGGGGAAAAAAAGAAGGACCAGAATTAAACATGAAAATTGATTGTGTTATAACGCTCTCCTTATGGGGAATTAACGAATAAATAAATAATTAATCAATTAAATTTAAAACAATCCATGACCCCCCCCGGACCGCGGGGCCCTGGGCGGTCGCCCTCCCCTAGATCCACCCCCGATTACAATCGTCTGCTTTCTAGATCATCATATTATGGTGTGTGGCCTACAGGTCTTTTGCAGTTCCAGTGTTTATTATGAGCTTTTTAGTTCTTTCTAACATGTCTGTAATATAGTATAGGCTACTTTCTAGATTATGCCATTGTTGTACTGTAAATAGAGTTGTTGTTGTTGTTGTTGGAGGTGGTGGTGATTCGTTTAGGAGCTTTGGGACATGGTGGTCATGTAGCCGCGTGCACTTGGGTGTGTGTATAATGTGTCTAATAACCTGTGTTATTGTGATGGTTGTATTAGGGTGTGTATTTGTATTAGGGACGGGTTTTGTATATGCGGCGGTCGTGGCCTTAAGTTACATACCATCCCAGCATTTGCCTGAAGCATAAGTGAGGAAACAACTTCCAGGATGGCTGAAGTAACAATGTAACCCTTCTCTTCCCAGTTCTGCCTCACAAGCCTCAGTGTATCCCATTCCAGCCCTCAGCTCCTAAACCTGGACCTCTGCGTTGACAGCTAAGAAGACTAGCCACTACGCCACGAGGTGGATTGTAAATAAAATGTTGCTTTGTCAGTCTAAATATGATGTAGCGACTACTGGGCTTTTGAAGTTACAGTAATTATTATATGAGTAGCAAGCAATCACTAGTTAGTAACCATCACTAAAGTGGACCTGAATTTCATTAAATTAATTTGTTTATTTATTTATAATTATTTGTTTGTTTATTTATAGTTCTTCTAACAGGTTACAACCTAATTACGAGAAATAACAATATGAATTACACTTAATATTTTTCTTACACTAATATAAAATGATACTTATAATACGTATGACTAAATATTATTCTAGTAAGTATCGTACTTGAAATTATGTTTCAAGTCACTGATAAGGAGTGTATGATATTAAGTGATTTCTCTACAATACAAATGAACAAAAGGTGCTGTCTGATATATGGAAATGTGTGCATGTCTTTTTTCTTTTTTAGATATTGAATGTGTTCGATACAGGCGAATGTTTATATTACTCTGTATTGGTTCTTGGACAGTGGAATATTATACGTTTCGGTCTTATTGACCGCGAAGGAACATATAGTTCAAATTCAGATGACAAATAAGGTCTATCAAAGATGTTATCAAATCATTTAATGTAATAACCTGCCTACTTTTCTCTAAAGTCTTTAAAGAAAAAGTTCCATTAATAAATTATGCTTAGCATTTTTAAAGGAAATGTGTAGTTTATGTTATCGTCAATCTCGCGATCAATAGCCACGGAACCTCCTTTTTACGTGGAATCCGAACTACTGGACATGACGTTTCACTTCGAAAATCTCACATCATTGACCGGGAACCGAACCCGGTCCGCTGTGGTGAGAGGCCAACAGCTTGACCACACCACTGGGCCACCACATTCCCGCTTAGCATATTTAGGATATACATGTGTCCTTTTGTATTCCAAGAATATAGGGAATTTATTTTTTATCGATTCAACTCTATAGTTAGCATTCGCACATCTTCGGTTCCAAACTATTGAGCCAAATTCAAGTCAACTTCATACGAATGCATTATACTGTACAATCTTTAGCAATGTACAGGTTCCTAAAATAAAATGTGCATCTTCTTATAAATCCCAGCATTTTGAATATATCTCAAAAATTCGATCAATACGGTGAGAAAAGGATAACTTTTTTTTTCATAGTATAGCCTACCATAAACCTAGATGACTTGAGATGGGAACTACATAGGAAATGGTGGTGTTTTATATCAAAGTTTTCGTGTAAATGCAATCGGATGACACTTATAAATCGAAACAATTTGTTTTGTTCCAATTTATTGTTTCTTCATCTTTTGGAGCAGCATACAATCCCATAACGAATAAATGTATTTAAACGATTACACGACATTTGCAAATAATAATAATAATAATAATAATGATATATTGGCATCCCGGAGATGGTTAATTAAGATAAGATTACAGAGGCACAAGATTCGATCCCAGGGGAACACCAGAGGGTGAATGGAGCTTTTCTCTATGATACAAAGTGTTGCGTCTTTCATACTGTAAGTATGATCCGTAATAGGACATTTTCGTAAGTTGTAGGCTACGTCATGGTTAACTCTACCAATAATCTGTATATATTACATCGACTCGTTATCCTTTAATTTAAACCAGATGACTCCTGATTCGTGAAAATTGGTTATTGTTGATCATCGAGGGATGAATCCGTGTTATGAATCGTGAATAAAATGGCATGTATGCCTGAATAATACATTAGGCCTATGTGTTCATGAAGTGTTTGCTCGTAAAGTTAGTTTGGGGCAAACTTAGTAGCTACCGGTACTGTTCGGTAGTTAAGAATTAGTGAAATCTTACCCGACTTGTGAATATGACTGACTTTAGTAAGTTTCCATTTCTCTGGAAATATCAAAGACTTGATCGATAAATTAAATTTAATATCAAGAGGATAAGTTAAGCCTCCGTGGCTTAGGCGGCAGAACGCCGGCCTCTCACCGCTGGGTCCGTGGTTCAAATCCCGGTCACTCCATGTGAGATCTGTGCTAGACAGAACGGAGGCAGACAGGTTTTTCTCCGGGTACTCCGGTTTTCCCTGTCAAAATGTCATTCCAGCAACACTCTCCACTATCATTTCATTTCATCTGTCATTCATTTAATCATTGCCCCAGAGGAGTGCGTCAGGCCTCGGCAGCCGGCACAGTTCATATCCTCGCCGCTAGATGGAGGCTTCATTCATTCCATTCCTGACCCGGTCGGAGACTGGAAGCAGGCTGTGGATTTTCATTTTTCATCAAGAGGATAAGCTATTTTTTTCCCGGATCGTTTTTTAACAAATATGGAAGAATAACCCTCTTGTGTCCCATATATTCATCGTAAGTATCGGAGTGAGAATGTCACTACGGGTTACCTCATAATAATTAAGATGTCAATTTCGAGATGACTTTCTAGGTTATCATGCGTTAAAATGTCATAGTTGGATCCATTTTGGCAATATACTGATGAGTAAGGCTAGGATTTTAATGTAATATCTATTATCATCATAGCAAACACTCATATCGAGTAGATTGGCCTTTCAATCCGGAAGTCTCTCATTGGTGAGTTCGGAGGTGACTATACAGCCCAATGCGGGAGGCACACGATTTGCCGCAGTGATGACAGATGGTTCCACGTGGGGCATCTGCGTTCCTTCCATTTCTTCTATGTAATATTACATTAAAAAATTTGAAATATGTAACATTGATTTAATTTTTATATAAATCATATACATTACACATGATATTGCTTGTAGATTCTTCATTTTATTCATTATATTTTTTGCAAAATAAAGGATGGTACACTAATTAATTAATTAATTAAGCATGTTCATATTATAGCAAATTTAAATAAATTCCATGATTATGTATGCGTACGGAAGAGTACCAAGGGAAAAGAAACTGACGATTCTGAAGTACAGTATTATGGTATCCAGGGAAGGCTGCTATAGGCAATCAAAAGTTCCGTATTTGTGTTTATAATGAAGCTGCGGTAAGAGTTGATGCTAGGATGAGTTTCTGGTCTAAGTTGTTACAGGAATAGGCTGAAATCTTTCACCACTACTACTGATTTTTTATATAGGCTATAATATTGTCTTTTGTAGCTTTTCAGTCGGTCAACACGACTGTGCCCAATGAATGGGCGGGGTACAAGATATAAATATGTAAATACACTCCTGGAAAAAGTTACATGTATTAGTTAATTATCACAATTGCCCCATATAATTGCACCATATTTGTTCATGAATAGTGATGTGATGATCGTGGGAAACGGATCTTAGTTTTCTTTCCCTTGAGCAACTGAATTTGTAGTTTCTGGACATTTTTTGGTTGTTGATGAGGAAAAGGCAATGCGAAAGGAAGAGCTGAAGCAACTCAGTCCTGATAATAATATGCTATAGCTTATCGTTGAAGTTAATCCTGTGTGATGAGAAATGTAATTTCAAAAAAGGTATTCTACATTTTTTTAAATATCGCCTTTGTTAAGAATAAAAGAAAAAATAACTTGTCATGGTTACTTACAAAAACACGTAAATATAATTCTAGGAAATAAACAGCAGTTTTTCAGCATACTACTAAGTTACAGGTATACTAGGAAGTAGGCTTCCTTACGTATCTTTTCCATGTTATCGTAAACACGATGAGTTATATTTTGAAATATTCAAACAGAAGTGTTGAAAATTTACTTTTCAACTCTTTTCAGGAATTAGTTTAGTCTGAAGGATTCTTTATCACAATTAAGGTTATTATGAAGATAAAACAAAAGTTCGGTGCTTTTCAGTCGGTCAACACGAATTTACCCAAAAGATTTGTAAATTTTTCAGGATTAGGGTATAATCCAACTCTTTTGGGTACATTCGTGTTGACCGACCGAAAAGCACCAAACTTTTGTTTACTAAGGGAACACTGAAAAATGGCTTCAAACCCCATAATGTCAGTATGAAGATGTTTATGAAAGTAAATGATTGAATATACACAATCTAATTGAGCATGAGCAACAACAACGACGGCGTGAAACCTTATTGTGTTTCGGTTTCGAACTTCGCAACATAGGCAGTTTTATGTAAGGAAGGTCTGTAAGGAAATGGTAGAGCTTGAAGAATAACATTTTATTTCTTTCTGCGTTATCACATTCTGCATAACATACTGTTTTAAAGACCATCTCGTGGTGTAGCGTTCTTGTGTGTGACCCCCGGATGCAAGGCCTTAGAGAGTGGTGATGGGCCCTGGGGCTGGAGAATCCTGCACTCCCTCACCTCTATTGCCAAATTATGTAATATTAATTTATAATCCTCCTAAATAAGCAGAAACTGATAGTAATTTTAGAAATAATAATAATAATAATAATAATAATAATAATAATAATAGTATTAATAGAAGCCGCCGGTGGTAGAGAGTTCAACATGTGCTCCTCCCCCCCCCCCCCTCCCCCCCTCCCCCCACATGCAAGATCCGGAAAATATTTTAATTATTAATATTAATAATAATAATAATAGTAATAAGACGGCTGAGGTGGGATTCAAATCCACGCTCTCTCGATACCAGCGTGGTACGAGGTAGTGCGTTAGTGTGTATATTTGGGATTCAGATGAGGATTGTGAAGGAGTCGGCTGCATTTGTCTGGAGTAGAAGTGATGATAATAATAATAATAAAAATAATAATAATAATAATAATAATAATAATAGAAATAATAATAATGTTATTGCTTTACGTCCCTTTAAACATCTGCGGCTTTAGGAGAGGCCGGGGTTTTGGAAGTTTGCCCCAAAGGGGATCTTTAACCTGCCAGTAAATTCACTGACACGGCTCCCTCGCATTTGTGCTGTGCCAGGATTCGATCCTGCAATCTTGGACACAGCAAGTAAGAACGTTACCCCTGAGCCACGCAGCCAGAGTAGAAGTGAGAAACCACGGAAAACCACTTCCAAGATGGCTGAGATGGGAATCGAAACCACATCTTTTCAGTTTTGCCTCACGGGGCATTCCAGCCCTCAGACAAGAATGAATCGAATTTCTTGTCGGCGCCGGGAATCGAACCCGAACCTCTGGGGTGACAGCCAAGAATACTAGCCGCTACAACACGAGGAAGGCCAAGGATATTTCAGTCACTTGTGAATTCCGTAATCCGTAGTTTAACTATTAGCTTATCTATAGCAAAATATTTCGGCCATTCAATTGGAAGTAGCCTATACAGACTATCACTTCGAAATTTCTGGTCGCGATATTCTTGAAGCGCATTGCCACGAGATTGCATTTCCCCAGTGTTTGGACTCCGGAGCAGTTAGAACTTTCTCGCACGCGCGACCTTGAATCACCCTCACCACAGTAGTAGTAGGTAATCTGTGCTCACAGTAGGGGGTAATCCGTGCTGATACCTATGTACGGGCCATGTAACTACTAGGGGACAGCGACTACAACGAAACTAGTGGCAACGTTTTGAAATGAAAGGTGAAATAGGAACTGACTCCGGCCGCCTCTTAACGTAACTGTTCCGGTTGTGAGATGGATCTCCTGATAAGAGAGCGGATAAGTTAGCACATAATTACAAAGTAACAATGGCAATTTGGTTAGGGGCTCAAATATTAGAAAATTGTTGTTGTTTGTCTTATATGTCATAGTTCTTTTATCTCCCCAGTGACGTGGCCGTGCGCCTTAAATTGCTCACCACGCCTGTTCGTAAGTCCGGAGTTCGGAGGTTCAAATCCCGCCGATGATAGCGGCAATCCTCAATGTTGTTTTCCCTGGCTTGTTCCCCAACCCCTCAGGCAAATGTTAGGATACTACATTTTTTCAATTCCCTAACTCTACACAATACTACAGAAGTACAGAGATGGTAATAAGCGATGTTCAATGAATGGTTTGAAATTAATCGAAAAACTATTAGTCGTTTAGTCGACTCTCTGGCCATTCAATTAATCGACTAACCGAAGAATCGATTAATAGGCTAACCGAAAAATCGATTAAATGATTAGTAGACACGAGATAATTATAATATCGTATGGCCTCGGATGCCGGGTGCAAGATTTGTTATTTGCCGCCCAGAGGGAAGCTTGCATGTCGAATATTTTGTGTAGTTCCTTGGAGCGCTATGAAAAGTCAAGGAGATTAGATATCTAAGCTCCTTGACACTATAGCGCTTTCTAGTAGGGAAAGGAGGAACTTTTGTGTTGGCGGAAAATCCCGAGATTAATTTTGCCTACTGAATTCAACTGGGTTCTTTTACATGCCAACAACGTATGACATGCGTGTCGTGATTTTTGTCACCTTTCAAAAATCATTTCTCATGGCGAGGAGCGAACCTGCAAGCTTGCGGTTGGTAGACCGACCGAATAACCACTCACCCACCGTGGCAAGCTAGACACGAGATAGGAAAAGAAGTTGAAATGAGAGGCCATTGCTCAAGTCAAGTTACGCCTATTTTCGGAATTTATAAAAGTTACGTTTTGCCTAAATATAAGAACTGTCCTTCCTTGTTTACGTTAACAATAACAAAATAAGGGTCAGTGACAGTGGAAGGACAAACATCAATCAAACTGGGAAGGGTTTCGAAAATAGTAAACGAAGATTTATCGGCAAAGATTTTGAATTCTTGTTCTATGTTTACAATTTAGGACAGGGATATTTTGGTTTGACTTTGTTTTAGCCTAGTTTTCACAAATATAAATATATGATGGTCTACAAAATATTTTAATTATGTAATGAAATATCTGATTTGCCTCTGTGGAAGCGTGGTGAATGGAACCGGGTAAGTTAGCCGTGGTCGTTATGGCATGACTGCTGGCAGTCGCTCACATCCGGGAGGCGAGGAGGTTCGAATCCCCACGCCGGCAACCTTGAAGATGGTTTTCTGTGGTTTCCCATCTTCCTTCCGGGAAAATGCCGGGGTTGGTCCTTAACTATAGGCCACAGCCGCTACCTTCCAACTCCTCGTCCTTACATTCCAACTTTCCTCCACAGACAACACTCCACACGCGACGGTACTTGTAGCTCACCCATTGGGTGTCCGCCTCGAAGCAGCTACAAAACTGGCGATCCGAACATGTCCTCGGACACTCCCGGCACTAAAAGCCATACGCTAAAAAAAGTGAATGGAGCTAAGTACCCGTACATCAATTAACCGACAAAACACATAATCAATTATTCGGTTAATCCTTATTTGTAGCAATTAACCTTTTTTAGCATATTTTCATTTTATGAAAGAAAAAAATAGGCTTATGAGATCACCCTTTGTCCGTGTGTGTGTGTGCGTATGTGTGTGTGTGTCTCCCTGATAACTTCTAAACGGCTAGAGCGATTTCAATAAAACTCGGTAAGGTCATAGCACCATTTAGGACGACCCTAACCGTGCCCTTCAAATTTTACTACATCTCACCAATCCAACATGGCGGCTGTGCGAAATATTTAACCAGCATTCAATATCTCCTAAAATATTACCGATATCACCCTGAAATCTTGTACGGTGATAAAGGGCACTACTGGAAATTCACCGATGAGACTTTCAAAAACCTGGTTACTACCAAGCCAACATGGTGGCCAAGCGAAGTTGCGACTTTTAAATAGACTTTTCTCGCGATTTAACCATCCAAACGCAATGAAACTTGGTGCAGCGAATGTTTATATACATTGCAATACAGTGGCATTTAATGTAATTCAATTGTTTACACAACCTCAAGATGGTGGCTGTGCGAAATATTTCACTGGCATTCTATATCTCCGAAACTATTACTGATATCACCCTGACATTGTGCACAATGATAAAGGGCACTACTGTATGTTAATCTATGTAACCTGTAAAGTACAAAACGAACATGGCTTCCAAGCGAAGTTGAAACGTTTAATAGATTTTTCTCGCAATTTAACCATCTGAGCGCAGTGAAATATGGTACAGTATAAGATTATACATATTGCAATGCACTGGCATCTAATTTAGTTCAATTGTTTGCATAAAATCAAGATGGCGGCTGTGCGAAATTTTTAAATTAAGTTTTTTTTCTTGCGTCGTAATCATGCGAACGAAGTGAAACATTGCATAATGAAGCTATGCAATAATTTTCCTTTAATGGTACATAACTCTATGGCCTATACATATCATAAACCAACATGGCGACCATCCGAAATATTTAGATGGTTCTCAATATCTGCGAATCTATTACAGCAATCAAACTGACATTTTGTATATTGATAGAGGCAATTAACATAAGTAGGATATATGAAAATAGGCTTTAGTTCTTCACGGAACTGCATCTTTCAATCATTTATTCGATAAATGAAATTAATTGATTAAAATTACCAGCCTTATTACACACCCAAGTATACAGAACTGACGAGCAAATATGCCCCAAGCCCCTAATATAAATTAGCAACAACAAGAACAACATCAAGTTATTTTGTCCTTTGTCTTTTTTGCCTTTGTGATGTGTTAGTGATCCAACACTTGCTTTTGCTGAACGAGTAAATGGCAACGCGCATTTCTGAATCACCAATCGATTTAAAGAACACAATTACCGTAAGTAGGCCTAGTTGATTTCGTTTTCAGTGTGCTTAATTCAAACACTGATGAAGTGTTGAACTGAATTAATTACAGTATAATTATGACAGTCACCTCCATGGTGTAGTGGTCAGAGTGTTTAGCTGTTATCCCGGAGGTCCGAGGTTCGATTCCCGGCTCTGACACGAAATTTGAAAAATGGTATGAGGACTGGAACGGGGTCTACTCAGCCTCGGGTGGTCCAAATGAGTAGAGGGGGTTCGATTCCCACCTCCGCCATCCTCGACGTGGTTTTCCGTGGTTTCCCACTTCGTCTTCGGGCAAATGCCGGGATGGTAGACTACCTACCGTCAGGCCACGGACGCCTCCTTCTCCCTTCCTTGTCTATCCCTCCCATTCTTCCCATCCCGTCCCTTCCTTCATGAGGCCCCCTGTTTGCTTTGGAGGTGAGGCCGCCTGTGCGAGGCGCTAGTCCCGCCTCCCCAGTTGTATCTGATGAACCGAAGTCAAGCTCCAGGACACTGCTTGTAGAGGCGGTAAAGGTGGGATCCCTCGATGAGTCCGTGAGAAGAGCCTACCTGGAGGGTAAACTGACTGCGTAAAAAAAATCATTATGACACAAAATAGTCAATGTTAATGTTGTTTTGAATTAGCTGCAGGAATGAAAAGGCATATTGTTACGATGTTTGGAAGTTACATAAATGAAGTTTCATTTTCTTGCTTGCAGGTGTTATAAGTTGTTGGAATATTCGTAGGCATTGGTAAATTCGGTTGCGGTTGCGGTTGCGTTTGTAAATGGTGGTTCGATTTCCAGTTGTGCCAAGAACTTTAATTCTGATTTGAGGGCTGCCTCGTGAGGTAAAACTGCGAAGAAGTGGGTTCGAATCCCATCTCAGCTATCCTGGATGTGGTTTTCCATGGTTTCTCACTTCTACTACAGGCAAATTCTGGGATGGTTCCTAAATTAAGGCCACGGTCACCTCCTTTCCAATCGTCATCTGAATTACAAATACAGACACTAATACAGCCATTGCAGTAACACGGATTTTCAGATAAATTCCATACACACCCTCTCACATGGGGCTACATGACCACGATGTCGCAAAACCCCTTAATTAATCAACAACAGCAACGTATTAGTTAACGCTCGTAGTATTATTTCTTCTAATTATTGCCTAGAACAGGATGGGAGAGACATGGATTGCGGTTCACGTTGGGAAGAAACCATCCTCTATTAATATCAACATGAAGATACCTATACAAAGTGAAAGTAGTCATGACATCACACAAATCTGCCCGCAACTGGTTTTGCAACTACTGTTAATCTTCTTGAGTGCATGTATCGTGTTAATTCTGACTAGATCGTAAAATCTCCAAGCTGGTAAAGTGGAATATCTTGAAGATAATTTTTATTATTCTTTCATTCATCAACGATGTACAGTATGTTATTTAATACGAGCATGACCTAGAATAAGCCGGCCCGGTGGTGTTGGGGTAGCGTGCCTGCCTCTCACCCGAAGGCCCCGGGTTCGATTCCCGGCTCCGTCAGGGATTTTAGAAACTTACGTGAGGGCTGGAACGGGGTGCACTCAGCCTCGTGAGGACAACTGAGTAACTGTTTGACAGTGAGGCAGCGCCCCGGTCACGAGAACCAAGATTAACGGCCGAGAGGACTTGATGCGTTGACCACGCGTCACCCCAATATCTGCAGGCCAAACGGCTGGGCAGCGGTCGCTTGGTAGGCCTAGGTCCTTCAGGGCTGTAGTTTCAGAAGTTATTATTATTTATGTTTGGAGAAAAGTAAAGGAGCGGTAAGAGTCAAAGGAGCTCTTACTGATTCTTTTCATATACATGTGCAGTCGTTTCATTCCGCCGCAAGGTGGAGATTTTGGTTTTAGAGTTTGGATGAAGGTGTGTTTGTTAGCCTACTTTCAATTTTTGCAAAAAATGAAAGTAGACTTATGAGATCACTACAGGGCCAAAAATTGTGTGTCTGTCTGTGTGTGTGTATGTGTGTGTGTGAGTCTGTGTGTGTATGTGTGTGTGAGTGTGTGTACTCTGAATGTCTGTCCCCCCCTATCAATTCGAACACGGTGAAACCGAATTGAACGAAATTTGGTACAGAGGTAGAACAAGCAAAGGGCACCTCAGTGTCATGTTTTATATCGCCGTCATCTTTACCAAATCTGAATGGCGGCCACTCAAACGTTCAAAACGTAAAATCAAATTGCGACTAACCAAATTATCCGATCTCTACCAAATTTGGTGATAACATACCTTCATATAGGACGCGTCTTGTGACCAAACTACAAGGTCATCCGCCGTACCATTTCAGGATAGCGGCCGTGCGAATTATGCAAACTTTATAATCCATATCATGGGACCCACCAGTTCCGATTATCGAGCCGAGAATCGATTTAACTGTTCTAAAGGAAGAGGCACGTTCGAAATTAAAAGTTTATTTTGTAATACTATAGTGCAGAAGTGATTTTAAAAATCTGAGCCGTCTCGGTAAGAAGACAAGATGGCAGCGGATATCTTGTGCCTGACTTATATTTCACTAATTTGAGTATTGCATGCAATATAGCGTACTGATACAAAATAAATAAATTTAGTATGAAATGCTTTATACATAAATAATATACTCCACTGATGAAATCGTTAGGTCTAAATCATTATTTGCTAACAAGTTCTATGTAAGTCATTTTATATAGATCAATGTTCGTTGGCACAAATGGCTCCGTGGTAAAGCGTTAGTCTGTCATTCATATGCCTATGGTTCAAACCCCATCAGAGTTTGGTTTTTTGCTTGAAATTTTACATATTTGTTGCTTTGTAATGACTCAGACATTTTATAATTAAGCCTTATATTGTGCATATTACGGTGCAAAACATATATTTAATTAAAACATAATTCGCCAGCAGATTTGCTCGAGACATCTAGCAGCCAAAAAGGTAACTGCACGCCGGCCTACTTATTAACTTCCAGATTTTATTGAAAAGTTTCTTCTTATGGCCGCTAGAATGCACTCGCCCTGTTGGGATTATATTGTTCGATATTTCTCCACTAGATTTCACGACTGGTCTACATGGGACTCCATTGATAGTATACCATTGGCATTCTATGCGCATCGAATTTGAAGAATGACAGGATGATACTATGATACATTTTTACTTCTTATTTTAAAGGGTTTGTTACAGCCTATTGTGCGTTATTTGAAAATGTTATTTGAAGTAAAGAACAAAACGATTTCACATAGTAACTGAATTCTAGCCGCTGGTACTAGTTCAGGTTATTAATACTTTTATTTCAGGCAAATAGCAATCGAAAATATCCACATAGTTTGTATACACACGTCTCTGTAGGGACATGGAAAGATTTTTTAATTCAATTAGGGTTGTGAAAGCCATGCACAACCAGACGTGTAAAGACATGCCTCAACTCAAAGTTGGATGTTGCCCACGGCAGGTCGATTATGTAATAATAACAATAATAATAATGTTATTTGTTTTACGACCCTTTTAACTACTGCTGCTTTTATATACGCCGGGGCCCAGCAAGCGAGAACGTTACCGCAGAGCCACGCAGCCAGTCCGGTCGATTATGTCTCCAGATCCATAACATTCTTTAGATACTTCTTATCTATCTTTCTTCAATGATGGTAGTAGTTTTTTTTCTAGGTTGTGGCGTTTGGTAGAAGTAAATAGTTTCTAAGGTCTTCAACCAAAAAATGATTCTATTATACTCTTTGATAATAACAACGAGTTATAACTATACTCATACATTTAGGAGAAAGTAGGCTATATGTTCTTTACTGAACATCTTGTTTTTTATTTGGAATTAAGTAACTGATTCTTTATAATAATAATAAAGGGGTCATTTCATTCCCACCCAACGAGGGTGGGCGGGCCCCTATA
Source organism: Meconema thalassinum (assembly GCA_946902985.2). Classification (NCBI taxonomy): domain Eukaryota; kingdom Metazoa; phylum Arthropoda; class Insecta; order Orthoptera; family Tettigoniidae; genus Meconema; species Meconema thalassinum. The sequence goes on from OX336389.2 coordinate 97,368,817, forward strand.
GATGGCCGCACCATCTCTTGGGCCAGAGGAGGGGATTGAAGGGAAGGCGGAGAGTTATAGGAGAAGGGTGGTGGTGAATTGCGTAAGTTGGAGAAGGAGAAATGATTTGACCTCTTGGCTAAGATTGAAGTTTCGAAAATTTGCTGTTGACGAAAAATTGCTCTTAAATGCATTGAACTATTGTAGGTGAAGACGTTAGATGTTGAATTTTGAGATTTTGAGTTTAATGGCTTTGTAAGAGAGTTGAACTTTGGTGTTTCCAGAAGTTAGAAGTTAGAGTGGGTGATGAGCTTTGATGGGGGGAGTTCTTTTTTTTTTTTTTAGAAGTGGATGATTATGTATTATGAGATGGGAGCAATTGGTGGTGCTTGTGGTGATGCGAAGTGAGGGTGGGAGTAAGTGGGGAAAGAGTGGAGTTTGCGAGGGGTTGGTCGTGTGTACGGTATGTGAGGGTATTTGAAGATGGTATGGGGTGGGATGAAAAAGGTGCGTTGAGGGGAGTGTGGGTGATGAGATATGGTAATTGTTGTTTGAACTATTCTGTAATGAATGCGATAATAGAAATGGATGAGTTTGTTTGCTGAGATGGAGGTGATGGATGACTTTGGTTGAGATGAGAATTGAAGCGTTATTGTAGAAAAGAGAGAGAAGAGAAAAGAGTCGAAATAAAATAGAAGGAAAAGAAAAGAAAAGAAAAGAAAAGAAAAGAAAAGAAAAGAAAAGAAAAGAAAAGAAAAGAAAAGAAAAGAAAAGAAATATAAGCTGTTGATGTAAGATGTGAGTATGTATGGATGGATTGATGTTGAGGTGATGGTGATTTTTTGTTTGTTTTTGTTTTGTAGAGGACTATTAGTCCGGGGCAGGGGTGAGGCTCTTGAGGTGGAGTAGGCCTAGCTTAGTGTATACTGGATTGCGTAGCTGGAGTGCCTCAAGCTGTCGTAGAATAGGATTCTGCGTTTTTCTAGCGCGCTTCAAGTAGCGCAGTTGGAGAAGGTGTATGTACGTCGTAACGGGGGGTAAGGGCATTAGACGGTACAGATCCTCACTTGGGTGTATTGGGGGGAGGCGAAGGGCTATGCGGGCGATGCGTCGTTCCATGGTTACCAGGGGGTGCAAATAGCTGGCGGCGCAGCCGGCCCAGACAACATGCCCATACGTGATGTAAGAGCGGATGAGGGTCTTGTATGTGTAGAACAGCGTTGAGGCATGCAGCCCCCAAGAGGTTCCGATCAGCCTGGTGATGAGGCGAGAGCGCTTCTGAGCAGAGGCCGTAAGTGCGCGTAGATGTGGACGAAGGGAATGAATGAACAGGAGTTATTTCATTCCCTGCCCCGCAAAGCGAGGCAGGGCGGGCACCCAGCTCAACAGGGAGCTCTTGTGCCAAAGAAGAGGAAAGGGTTAGAGAATAAGTTATATTGGAAGAAAATATGCTAGGCATATGGATAGGAGGGATGAAGGAGGATGTAATGGCGCAGAAGTCACCGCGACCCCAAGGCGGACCCCCCCCAGACGAGGCCCCCCACCACACTCGCCGGAGCATTACCCCACTAGCCCCGTTTATTCAAAAATATACATAATACAGAAAATAAATATTGCCGTGGGCAAAATACAGAATTATATACAACAAGTTGAAAAGTAATGTCCAGAAAGAATGTCTATTGTTCGTATGGCTGGAAATGATCAAGACACTGGAAAAAGCACAGGAAATGAATAAATTGATATGTATTAAAGTTCAAAAGAGTGTCTATTGTCCATGCTGAAAGAGAAACAAAAATAATTCAGAAGCACACGCATCACTTGAAGCACTGGGGTGAAGCGGCAACAAGGCCGTTAAATTTTTGGAGCACTGGGAGCACTGTGTGACGATGCGTGGAGCCATTCCGGAGAACGAAGTAGACTAAATAAGGTTTAGTGGGGCAAAAAATAAAATTTATGTAACTGCGACAGGGGCGATGTGAATAGGATAAAACTGAACGAAAAATAAACAATGAGAGGGCACTTGTGGTGCCGACAGTAACAAAGAGGCGGGGCTGACTATAGCCCCCCAAAAGAAAGTAGAACATGTGAAAAATGTGCACAGAACAGAATAATGAGAGCGTGAGAGGGGGCTAGTCGATGAGTGGAGGGAAGAGATGACCGGTTTCAGGGGTGCGTGTGGAGTTGAGGATAGCAGTGGCATAGGGGGAGAGCTCTAGAGCTTCAAGGGGTTGGGTGGCGTGGGAGCGGCGTGCGCGAGTAAGGTAGGAGAATCGAAGGGAGTGAACATGGGCGAGTGCAGAAGGGAAAGTGAGCATACCAGTGAGGGTGGCGGAAGGGGTATCGAGTTTACAATGATAGGCGATTCTGATAGCGTGACGGTCGAGGGTGAGGAGACGAAAATAGAGGCGGGGGTGGGCGGTGAGCCAGGTAAGGGAGGCATAGGTGAAAACTGGGCGAATGAAGGTCTTGTAAACGTTAAGGGTCTGAGGGGGCCGTAGGCCCCAGGTCTTACCGGTGAGGAGACGGAGAATGCGGAAGCGGGAGAGGGAGCGCTTGTAGACTGAATCGAAGTGAAGGTTCCATTTGAGGTTGTTTTGGAAGGTAATGCCGAGGTATTTAAGCTGATTAAGTTGAGGAATAAGAGAATCATTAAAGGTGAAATGGAGGCGCTGGGAAGGGCGGCGACGGGTGCGGGAGCGTTTGATATGGATGTATTGGGACTTCTGGGGGTTGACTTGAATGTGCCAGTGATTGCACCAGGTTTGGAGTGTATGAAGGTAACGTTGTACATGGCGTTGGAGGGTGTGAGAACGAGGGAAGAGGGCGAGAATGGCAAGGTCGTCGGCGTATTGATACAAACGGAGCGGAGGAGAAGGGGTAGGGATATCGTGGGTGTAGAGGACATAGAGAAGGGGAGAAAGGGGGCTGCCTTGAGGGACTCCGGCGTGGATAGGGAAAGTGAAGGAAGAAGTACCATGGATGAGGATTTGGGCCGTGCGATTATACAAGAAGTTTGCAATGAGGCGAACGTACGTGATGGGTAAGGGGAGGTGGAGGAGCTTGAAGAGGAGGCCAGGGAACCAGACTTTGTCGAAAGCTTTTTCGACATCGAAACAGAGGAGAAGGGCATGTTTGTTATTGGGGGAGGCTAGGAAGGCTTCAATGGAGGCAGTGATGTGAAAGAGGTGATCGTGGGTGGAGAAGTTAGGGCGGAATCCAGCTTGATGAGCGGGGATGAGATTAAGGGAGTGAAGATAGGGATAGAGGCGTTTGGTGATAATAAGTTCGAAAAGTTTGGAAAGAACAGGGAGAAGGGAGATTGGACGGTAAGAATTAATGTCCGAAGGAAGTTTAGAAGGTTTGAGAAAAAGAAGGATGTTGGCATTTCCCCAGTGGTGGGGAAAATGTCCGGTGTAGAGGATAGTGTTGTAGATCTGAGCAAGGTAAAGGAAGAGGATGTCGGGGGCCTCGCGAAGGTGACGGTAAGTAATGCCGTCACCCCAGGGGGCCGTAGTGCGGCGATGCTTAAGGAGATTGCGGATTTCAAGGGGGGTGATGGGGGAATTGAGAGGGTGTTGGTAATCAGTGGAGGGAAGGTGGGCAAAGGAAGGCGTGAGACGAGGGGAGGTTGGGTCGGTATAGGCATGAATGGTAGGTTCGTCGGGGTGGGAGAGGTGAGGGGCGATAGTGGGGAAGAAAACGTGGGAGTAATGCTGAGCAAACATATCGGCTTTTGCTTGATTAGAAACTACAGGTGAACCATTACGGAGGATAGGGTACGTGGGATGGGATTTACGACGTTGGGAAAGGCGGGAGAAAGTTTTCCAGAAAATGGTAGGGTCAGGGCTGTGGGAAAGGTCGGAACAGGCGTCATTCCATTGCTTGCGGCGGATGGCTTTGATAAAAGAGCGAGCGTGACGAAGGGTTTTACGGTGTTCGGTTAGGGTGGCAGGATCGCGGGTTCGACAGTAGGAGCGGTAGAGATCATGAGCAGTACGAAGGAGACGGAGGGCGCGGGGGGGGATAGGAGGTTTCGAAGGGTGATAGGAGTGGCGGGGAACATGGCGGAGATCGGCGGTAATTAAGGCCTGTTCAACACGATGAATGAGTTGTGAGAGGGCAGGGTGAGAGGCAGGGGGTGTAGGAGGAAGGGGGGTGAGGGAGGAAGTTAAGGTGGTACGGTAGGCGTTCCAATCGGTTTTAGAGTATTGACGGGTGGGAGGAGGTCGTGGAGGAGGTTGGAAAGGGGCGGGGAGGTAGTTAGACAGGGAAATGAGGGTTGGAAGGTGGTTACTACCGATAGTGGGGAGGACAGTAACATTAGCAATATTGGCGAGATTGGGAGTAAGCATAAGAAAATCGGGGGTGGAGTTGGAATAGGGAAGTGTGGGGGAGGGAAAAGGGACGGACATGCCCCGGCTGATGGACAAGAAGTCCTGGAAAAGACGGGCTTGGACAGGGGTGTAGGAGGTAACATTGATATCGGCGGCAAAGAAATAAGTAGGAAAATTGGCTTCGAGGAAGCGGAAGAAAGCGATGGGGGGAGGGGAGCGGGGTCCCAGATACATAGTGACAAGGGTGAGAGTTTGGTTAGGAAAGATAAGGTCAAGACGAAGGGTGAAGTGCTCGTCAAAGATGACGCCCAGGTAGCGTAGCGATGGTGAAGTGTGAAGGCGGTGATCATGGATACGTAGGGTCAGAAGATTGGGGTTGCGGGTGGCCGAGTTGGCATGGCGACGGGGACGGAAAAGTACGGCTTTGGTCTTGTCCGTATTTAGACTCAGATGCCAGCGATCACACCAGGCCGTGTGATTCTTTATTTTCCGTGCCTTAGGTAGACGTCTCAATGTATACCTTAAGACATAACTGGAACATGAGATCTCTGGTAGATAAACTTGTTCAAATACTGGCAATGCCGTTGAAAAGTAGAGAAAGCTGTTGGTATAACATTACAAAATTGTTTCCAGAACTCATATGCATATTTCATTCTGAACCATTACAGTACAGTATTATTGATTTATTTGGCCAAATAAAAAAACACGCAAAACCGATTGCTGAACAGTGCCATCTATGATGAATTCTTGTAACTACGACACACTGCTTACGCATCCACAGACTTCTGATGACGATGATGATGATAATTGTTGTTTTAAGGGGCCTAACATCTAGGTTATCGGCCCCTGATGGTTTGGGTGATCGTGAAGATGAAAATGAAATGCAAACTTAAAACTAAAACTAACTACTAACCTACATACTAGAAGAAGAAATGGAGAAAACTAAAGGAGAATAAAGCAAATAAAGGACAGGAGGAAAAGAAATGCCCTCAACCCTCGAAGAATGCGGATTGAGGGACTTGGAAGGAAGGAGAGCCATGAAAGGCAGATAGGAAAGTGAAAGAGGAGTGGGTCCGCCCCAAAGGTAAGGGACAAAAGGGGAAAACGGACCCAGCTCAGGAATCCCTCGGGGTCGCCAACTCCTGAACTCACCAGCCGTGAGCCCCTGAGGGTGTAGCATTATCTAGGGTGCACCAAAAGTGGTGGGGCTACATACACCCGGCCTCCTTGAGGGCCTTCAGCAGAAGGCAGGAGATTACATGAAAAGATAAAGAAGGCTGACCCCTCGCAGAAGGAGGGAATCAAAAAAGATGAGACAAGGGCCAATTAAGGCGGGAAAGGAAGAGACTCCATAGGCCTCGGATACCCTAATACCGTCGGGGTCGGAAGAGAACAAGAGTTGACCAAGTGAGGTCGACAGGAAAGAAGACAGAGAGGAGCCCGGCACAAGTAAGTGGAAGCAAAGCCGGACTCAGCTGGGGCCCCGTGGTCGCCAACGCACGTCCCACTAGTAGTGAGACCCTGGGGGAGACACAGACTTCTGAGTTGCCGCGTTCCAGTTTCAAGTGCGGACTCAACAGCTGCCTTACAATTAGATTAGATTATTTAATGCATGTTTCTCCAACTTATGTCCCAATAATCCTGGGTTCGATTTCCAGCCCTACAGCAAACTAATTCTTGTCTGAGGATTGGAAAGAGTAGAAAGGGGCTCGTGTGGATAACTGAAAAGAAGTGTCGTCGATTCCCACCTCAGCCATCCTGGAAGTGGTATTCCGTGGTTTACCATTTCTACTCCAGGCGAATTCCGAGATAGTACCTAACTTAAGGTCACTGGCGCCTTCTTCCCAATTCTAAACTCAAGTACAAAGACAGGCACTTCTACAGACACCGCAATAACTCAGGTCATCATACAATTTCGACATACACCCAATGATGAAAATGTAGACTTAAGAGATTAAATGTGTGTGTGTGTGTCTGCCTGTCCTTCTGTCTGTGTGTGTGTGTGTGTCCCATCCTAACAACCCCTTTTTTTTAATTGTCTTCAGGTATTTAAGGTACACCAGGTGATTGTGAGGTGGTAGATGAATAACAATCATTGATATAGATGAGGATGGCGATGATAGTGCTTACGAGGGGAAGATCTCCCTCCATCTCGTTACAGGTGTGATGTATGGCGACAATCATTTATCACAGTTATACCACGTAATGTGGAATGTTCGTTGTCAACGTCAATGACTAGAAGGGCACTTTGTACTAACACAAAACACAAAACACTGACACTGATGGCTCTCATGATGCCCTGTGCACGCATACTGTATATTTTGCAAACGGGTGCAATATATTAGTGTCACTAAAATAATTTTACGTACGCTTATTGGTTTCATGTTTAACTGAATGTGACTTCCATAACATTCACTGGATTTCTGCCAAATTGTGTATGTACAATGTATGTCATAACATATACAGTAAATGCGCAAAATCTTAGAGGAGTGCTAACAACAACATATTAACTCTCCTTGAGCATTTGAACCGTAGACTGTCAATACCTCAGAATGCACTGCTCTATTTGACCACAATGAAATATCTTGAGCAAATATATTTTGGCATTGCTACCAGTATAATTCCATACACGAAAATATTCCTGTAAATCGTTCTAATTAAAGGAATAAGGATTGAATCTTAAATTTTAAAGGTCGAATGCCATTTAGTTCTTATGGGTCTTACTTGTAATACAGTAACTTAACATCTATATTTGAGTTTGCTTCCGACTCGTCATATATGAATCATCGTGCTGAGGGCACAAGCAGCCTCTAAGCCCGCATCCAGAAACAACATGTCAGCCTCCAGGCGCTTGCATGCTACAGCGGGACAGGCCATCTGGATCCTGGGTGCGTACGTGTTACAGAACACTAGACTCGCTCCTCCCTTCACTACGGCCGGCACACAGCTTGGCAGAAGAATAATCTTGGATAAATGAATATTCGCAATTATTTTAACATAGGCTACACATGTTATTATCAACTAAGTTGGGGCTGACTCAATGGACAATGCGTTGTAACGTGCTTGATCTATCAAGCCAACAAACGTAGAATTGCTTGTCAAGATATTTCAGTTCTTATGAAAGGTGACATTTTTTCCAATAATTTTAATACGAGGCACGTCCAGAAAGTAAGCTCCGTTTGGTAATAAAATTAAATTGTGTACAGATACAGGAAAAATATTTATTGCACAACATTCTACACCTCTTCAACTACTTTTCCACATAACTGCCAAACTTTTGCAGGCATTTGTCATAGCGTGGCACAAGTTTTTGGATACCTTCTTCATAGAAGTTTGCCGCCGACCCGTAAACGAGAGTGAAGACGCCCCTGTAGGATATCCCACCATTCGGCCACCACTGTTAGGCAAATTGTGTATGTGGTCAGGAGAACTCCTAAACATACGCAGTTCTCCTGGTAAGCACGCAATTTGCCTAACAGTAGTAGCCGAACGGTAGGATATCTTACAGGGGAGTCTTCACTCTCGTTTACGGGTCGGCGGCAAACTCCTATGAAGAAGGTATCCAAAAACTTGTGCCACGCTATGACAAATACCTGCAAAGTTTGGCAGTTATGTGGAAAAGTAGTTGAAGAGGTGTAGAATGTTGTGCAATAAATATTTTTCCTGTATCTGTACACAATTTAATTTTATTACCAAACGGAGCTTACTTTCTGGACGTGCTTCGTATATAACTACACAACCCGTGCTGCTCGGCACCATCAGTCGATATTGGGATTCAAAGATATCAATTTTATTATGAGTAATACCTAACATAACTCAGTTACTACTCTGGTTTAGAGTATTCCACTGAAATAATAATGATTATCTACACGTAGAGGCATGATCCGCATTAACGATAAACGCTACAAAATATATTTTGAAGCGATTTTGCGATATATTTACGAATCATATGTTTCTGGTTAAGAGAATAAGGATATAATATTCGCGAATTAAAGCGATAAGACCATTTTAAAGTGAAATTCAATTATGTCGCGATAAGCGCGATATTCCAGCGAAATTTGTAGAGAAAATCGAGCTTGAAATTTTCTTTCAAGATTATTTATGAAAAGAAAGAGAAGAGCGAACAATGATTCAACAAGTTGAAATAATTCAGTCACTGTTAGCATTGAAATTAATGAAAAATCAGTAATATAATAAAATAATATTGGATGCTTACTAGCAATTTAAACATCTACCATTCATATACATAATTCAGAACCACAATAATGAAACCTTCAATGATTAATTTTAGAACTTCATTAAAGCGAAATTAAAGCTATACAGCAATAGTCTATCAATTTCGCGAAATAACAAGAAAATTAGTATTATTCTCGCAAAATCGTTCAAAAATTAGTATGAAAAAATCATGCCCCTATCTACATGTAATGAACTGATACTCGTAGAGATACAGAAGACAATATAAAGTTAGGTAATACAAATTTCATAACACTTCCTTCCAGACAATATTAGTTGTTCTCCGACCCTTAGGTTCAATTTCCACCTTCGTTTTTGTATGTTCTTCCACGGGATAAGGCAACATACAATTGTCCGTGGCTAAAAGCTAGGCCAGGCAAATAGATTCCTACGCGATCAGTCGTTTGACCTTGCTCCTTGTTGATGGTGATACAAAATGCTATTCTAATAGGAAATTGCCGTAGTTTGAAAGAAAAGGCCACTGTCAGATCGTGACAAATTGATGTGAGGTAGCAGTACCCGTTGTTTGCTATGTAGCCTACACCAGTTAAAGTTTATAAATCCAAAATGTTGTCATACATTCTTCTTACAAATAGCCTAGACCCGTTCAATAATCCTTTTTTTTGATGATCATGTAAGAAGATCTGAAGTTCTAATATTGATTTCATCGCAATGCTAATTTTTAGCCTATTTTCAATTTTGAAAAAATAGGCTTATGAGATCACCTTTTGTCCGTGTGTGTGTGCGTGTGTGTGTGTGTGTGTGAGGTGTGTGTGTGTCCCCCCCTAATAACATCTAAATGGCTCGAGCGATTTCAGTGAAACTCGGTAAGTTCATAGCACTATTCCCGGCGACCTCGACCGTGCCTTTCAAATTTTGTTACGTCTCACCAATCCAACATGGCGGCTGTGCGAAATATTTCACTAGCATTCAATATCTCCGAAACTATTACCGATATCGCCCTGAAATTGTGTACGATGATAAAGGGCACTACTAGAAGTTCACCTATGAGACTTTCAAAAACCTGGTGACTACAAAACCAACATGGCGGCCAAGCGAAGTTGAGACTTTTAAATAGACTTTTCTCGCGATTTAACTATCCAAACGTAATGAAACTTGGTACAGCAAATGATTATACATATTGAAATGCACTGGAGTCTAATTTAGTTCAATTGTTTACATAACCTCAAAATGGCGGCTGTGCGAAATATTTCACTGACATTCTATATCTCCGAAACTATTACAGATATCACCCTGCAATTTTGTACGGTGATAAAGGGTACTGATACAAGTTTACCTATGTATAATTCATAAACCTGTAAAGTACAAAACGAACATGGCGACCAAGCGAATTTGAAATATTTTAATAGACTTTTCTCGTGAGTTAACTCTCTGAGCGCAGTGAAATGTGGTACAGTAAATGATTTTGCAGATTGTAATGTACTGCCATCTAATTTAATTCAATTGTTTATATAACCTCAAGATGGCGGCTGTGCGGAATTTTAAAATTAAGTTTTTATTTCTTTTGTCGTAAGCATGCGATCGAAGTGAAAGTTTGAATAATTAACCTAGGCAATAAGTGTCCTTGAATGGTACATAACTCTATGGCCTATACATATAACAATCCTAAATGGGGAGCTTCCGAAATATTTAGACGGTTCTCAATATCTATGAATCTTTTACAGCAACCAAACTGAAATTTTTATGTTCATAGAGACTATGAACATATGTTCACCTATAGGACTTTCAGTAACCTGGTGAGCAAGAATCCAACATGGCGGCGACGCGAAGTATAAATATTTAAATGGACGTTTCTCGCGAATTAACTATCCGAGTGCCGTGAAACGTTGCACGTTAAATGCTTACACGAATGTTGATCCACTGGCATCTAATTTATTTCAATTGTTTGCATAATCACAAGATGGCTGCTGTGCGTAATTTTAAAATCTCGTTTTTACTTCTTGTGTTCTAATCATGCGATTGAAGTTTGAATACCACACGTACACAATAATCTTAATATAATAGTACAAAAATAAAAATCCAACCTGGCGACCATCTGAAATATTTAGACGGTATCTACGAATCTGTTACAGCAATTAAACTGAAATTTTGTATGTTGATAGAGGCAATTAACATGAGCAGGATATATGAAAAGAGGCTGTATAGTTCTTCACGGAACTACTTGTTTGTTGTAGAATTATAGTTGTCAAGATTGATGATGTCATGAAGGAGGGAAGATAATGTTTGCCATATATTTCACTAACGATTATAGAGGAAGGCAATCCAATCACATTTTCGTCATTAGAAGAGTATTCACCATTGCCAATTTTCAGTAAAGAAGTTTGCAAATTCACATTCAACTTCTTCAGCTCTTATATTTTTTGTTGAGCTTGGAAACTTTAGAAAGTGGCCACAAAGTTGAAAATGTAATTGAATTCTGCACTGTAGCAGGTCGTGATGCGTGGCGAACAGCAAGCAACACTTGCCGGAAGTTCCCCCCCCCTCCCCCCAATGACATAATGTTCCCACCAAAGGGTACATTGTTACCCATTATATCTTTCAGTAGCCTATTTATACACATTAAAACATGTTTGTTGGCCGTGGGTGCTTTCTTCCCAAATGATGAACTTATGTTGGCAGAACGAATAATTTTAGCATCTTTGCTGTTGACCTTTAAGGCTGACACAGAATGCTCACGTAAATCTAGTTGTAGTTTAAAACGATCACAGGAAAACATCATAGCAGCAATTCAAGTCCACGATACTGAAACAACTTGCATTCCTAATTGAGTACAACTATTTATTAAACACTGGTATACAAACGTTTTACCGGTACCGCCTGGTCCATCGAAAAAGAATGCATTACCAACACTTTAGGTTCATATCTTTTGTGGACTGAATTGACGATTTCAGCAATTACAGCACGTTGTTCTTCATTTGCGGCAGCCATCATCTGTGATAGTTCTGCAACTTGAATTTCTTCCTTGGTCTTTTCGTTATTATTCTGTGGTTATAAATAGCTATTTATTGCAGCGGTTATCCTGAGTGTGGCTTTCCCAGGGGTTTCCCACACTCCCTTCAGGAACATTTCCGGGATAGTGTCTTCCTTCAAGTCTCGGGGCACCTACCCCGTCCCTGTCCCTAATACAGTTGCACACACAACTGCATCCATCACAGAAATACAGGTTATCAGACAATTTCAAGACACACCCAACTACACGGGGCTGATGACCAGGATGTCCCAAGCTTCTTAAATGAATTAACAACAACAACCTGTCGTAATTACAGCACAGATTATTCTTACGCACTGCGAAGTGGACATCAAGACTAAAAACATTTTTATAGGTTTTCATGCCATATTTGAACCGGGAGGGCCTCATAATGCACTTTTAAAAGCCCAAGTCTAATTGTAATCATGCACTTAAATTGCCCTAGGCACTAATGAGAATCAGTAATCTGATGTATTTACGACTTAAAGTAATGTCAATAATGAAACTACTGGCACCGTAAAGCAATAACTAGGGCAATTTATAGATTGAACATACACACAAAAGGATTATCATTTGAAATATGATAAGAATCTTCAAGGTAATTGAGTATACACTGTCCTTGCTGCAGAACGTTAATGGAATTAGGCTCTAGCCATAATACAGTAGTCAACTTTGAGTGATCCACTCAACTAGTATAAAAATACCACACATATCCTCATTCTGATAAAATGTAATTCAATCAAAACCCAATCTAAAATATTATTATATCATTACCCATGACGACATCTCCACAACGACAACAAAAAACTATCTACATCAAGTGCTTTACCAGTGGAAAGTACATTATGGTAAACACATTGAACTATTACCCAGAGCTACCAAATCAGCGGAGTAGATATAATTTGCTTTGTTTTACTCCCCACATTATTGTTATTAGTGTTAAGGTTTATAGTATTTTGAATGGTTTGATGCGGCTGTCCAAACCTCCACTAATGGATTCATCTCTACATAGCTAGAACACCCTACATCCGAGGCAATCTCTTTGACATATTCTAACCTTGGTCTACCCTTACAGTTCATATCCTCGACTCTTCCATAACTAAGTTTGCTATTCCTGGATGTCTTACAACGTATGTGTCTTACCAACCTCTCTCTTCTCTTCATTAGCAATCACCACAAACATGTCTCCACCCCCACTCGTCTTAATACCTCTTCATTCATTACTCTGTCTACCCATCTGATCTTCATCATTATCCTGTAACACCACATTTCAAATGCTTCTATTCTCCTGTTTTCTGCTGCGACAACATCCCAAGTTTCACTTCCATAGAGCGCCATGCTGCAGGCAAAGGCTTTCAACAATGACTTCCTAATGCCTAAATCTATATTTGATGTCAACACATTTCTTTTCTGTTGAAATGCTTTCCTTGCCTAAGCCAACCTACTTTTTATATCATCCTTGCTTCGTCCATCACTGGTTATTTCGCTTAAGTAGGAGACTTCTGCTACTTATTTGAGCTTTTCACCTGCCTATTTGATGTCAATAAGGGTTTCTGATTTCTTTGGGCTGCATTCCGTTATTTTTGTTTTGCATTTATTGATTTTCATCATGAAACCTTTCCCACAGACGGAGTCCATGCCATTTAAAAACTCATTGAAATCCTCTGGTGAATCGGCTAAGATAACACTGTCATCCTCAAATCTCAGAGTGGAAATTATTTCTCCTTGAATCTTCACTCATACTTTAAAAAATGTTTCTTTAATTCTCTTCATTGCTTGTTCAATTTACAGATTGAAAAGTATAGGTGATAAGTTGCTGCCTTATAGGTCTGACGTTCGTTTTTGGCCGGTGGCCGTAAAATCCGCGCATCCACTGTGCTAACCGTTCAACCTCCTTCCTTCTTTCCCTCGTTCCGTCTGATCGTGCGTGCGTGCATGCAGTTGTTACAGCACATGCTCACAATAAGAAGGTTTCCTGGCTGGTCGGAGACCTCTACGCATCAAGCAAGCACCGGCCATAAACAAACGTCAGACCTGTACCTTACGCCTTTCTGAAAAGAAAAAAAAAACAGCTTCTCTCTCACGTCTTTCGGCACGAATAACTGCCATCTGATTTCTGTATAGATTGTGGAGCACCCTCCTATCCCCGTAACTTTATTCCAATCCTTTTCAAAATGTGAAACAACTTTCTCCAATCAACGTTGTCATAAGCCTTTTCTAAGTTTTCAAATGCCATGAACGTCCACTTATCTTTCCTTAATCTACCTTCCAAGATAAGCCTATGGCTTAGTACAGCTTTCCTTGTTCCTACTTTTCTCCTGAAATCAAATTGAACTTGATCAAAATCGGTTTCTCTCATTCTTTCCATCCTCTTGTAGATTATTTTAGTCAGGATCTTTGAAGCATGATTGATCAAGCTGTTTGTACGATACTCCTTACATCTGTTAGTTCACCATTCTTTGGTATAGGGATGATAACATTATTCTTGAAATCAGAGGGTACTTCACCTATCTCTTAAATCCTAGACACCAAGTGAAATAACCTGATCAGACCTTCAACACCTATCGTAAAATCTGCCTAAAGTGGAACGTAACCGTTCCGGATTTATTTTTCCGTTTTCACAGGTTTCCGTTTTATAAAGGGTTGAGTTTTAATAAGACAAAATACACTTCAAGGAAATACTGTATTAAAATATAGGTCTGTAAATAAAAAGTGACAGTCAGTCTGAAAGACTAGACTTTGTATCATTATAAATGCTACAAATGCTGAAAAATGCTAGAAAGGCTGGAGGCTTCTCGCTTCGCTCGAAGCCAAAGACTCTTCACATGTTATAAAATTATCTGCATAATACTTTTCTTGCTTTATAATACTTTACCTTGTTTCAAATTACTCGCGAACGGTAAGTGCAAACCAAGGGCAAAGCAAGGTCAAGCGCGCGGGATGCCGTCACGCTCACTAGAGTGCGCGGGGACGTGCCCCTTCCATCCAGTCTAAAAACACTTATAGTGGGCAATGTATTGAAGATAGAGATATGCTCTCGCGGACTTTTTTGTAGAACTTTTCATGCTGACCAATTCTTACGCTCATAGCATATTGATATTTTTAACTGTTTGCCCAGCGTAAGCTTAAGAAGCGCACGGACGCCAAGTTTGTTTTCGACTTTTTCACTGAAATCGTTACTGCTTGGCTTCTTTTGATCATACATAAATTATTTTCTACAGAATCTTTCCTCGAGATATCCTCTACAGAATGGTGAAAACCGCATCAAAATCCATCCAGTGGTTCTCGAGATTACCCGTGACATCCAAGAATCGGGGATTTTTGTCTTATACCAACGAAGTATAGACTGTCGGAGAACACATGCACCAAGCGGTACAATGACGTCACACACCTCAGTGCATCTGGGTACATTTCGTCCCGTCACCGTAACGTAACGCCACACCCCAGTGTAACGACGAAGTCGACAAGACCATTTAAAATGACAAAAAGGAAAATAGGTTCACATGTATTACACTGTATTTTCAACTTGCGTACAAAATTTTCAATTTCTCTGCTCGTTTCTTTGTTTCCACATGTCTTTCAAAGTACATTGTTGCGACTTCTTTACAAGGGAGAGGGGCGTGGTGGCTCAGCGGTCTAGCTGAATGCCTCTCACCAAGGCGGTCCGGGTTCGATTCCCGGTCAATGCATGTGAGATTTTCGAAGTGAAATGCCATGTCCTGTGGTTCGGATTCCACGTACAAAGGAGGTCCCGTGGCTCATGATCTCAAGATTAACGGTCACGTTAAACTACAAGCTTCCTTCCTTTTTTCTTTACAAGAGAACGTTGTATGATCTCCTTTGCATCCCTCATTAACTCCAGGAGTTCTGGAAAATTCTTAGAAGCTGCATATACCTGCGAAAACTTTTAATAATACAAACTCAACTGCTATTTTAGACAAAATTTCCCTTGGCTACCGATCAGCTCAGAAGGGCCGCGGAGTTACGCTGTACGCCCCACTACCCAGGACTGAGTCGTACAAACTGGGATTTGTAAATAGATCGGTCTGTGCATGGAACAGCCTACCGTGTTCCCTGAAGGCCAGCAACAATAATGCCGTTCAGTTCAAGAGGAAGCTGCGGCATTATTTGTTCATCAAGTAGGTTGTTCCTCATAAATTATGCCCCGATTCATTATTGTGCTAGTGTTTCCTGTGTATCTCCATTTGCAATATTTATGTGATCCCTTCTCTTGTTTTCCTGCCTTATCCTATATAAATTTACCATCCCTGTAATGTATACTGTAAATAATTTATCATTGCTCGATTCTCACTAATTGCCATCTTGTGTACATATGTAAATATAACCCAGTATATATAGTGGGGGCTCTGACGCATCCCGAATGCGAATTGGGGCTTTGCTCTTTTCAGAGACTCACTTCAGTGTAATGTAAATATAGTGTAAGGCACTGATGAATAAATATGAAATGAAATGAAAAATAGTGCTTCTCTAAAAGTGTGTATTTTTAGCTCCCTTTCGTTGCCTTCATCATCGTCGTCGTCCATTCCTTCCATGACTTCGCACCTGCTGTTTTCGGCAGCTATATCAACTGCACTTTGAACGTCTTCTTTCGTTAATGTTTCCTAGAACTTTGGTGCAAGTAATGTCGCGCTCAAAATTTAGTACTGTACATAGCTTTGTAGCCGGCCCCGTGGTGTTGGGGTAGCGCGCCTGCCTCTCGCCCGGAGGCCCCGGGTTCGATCCCCGGCTCCGTCAGGGATTTTAAAATTGACGTGAGGGTTGGAACGGGGTGCACTCAGCCTCGTGAGGACAATTGAGTAGCTGTCTGAGAGTGAGACAGCACCCCGATCACGAATACCAAGATTAACGGCTGAGGCGACCCGACGCGCTGATCACGCGTCACCCCAATATCTGCAGGCCAAATGGCTGGGCAGCGGTCGCTTGGTCGGCCTTAGCCCGTCATGGGCTGGATAGTGCCAGGGGGGGGGGGGGGGGAAGAGAAAGAGAGACATAGCTTTGCATTATGGATAAGATAATCCGTCTTAGTCTGGTTATTTACGCCTACAGTTTCGGATTTTTTTCTGTTTCCGCGTTAGACAGTTTTCCGGTTTACAGTGTCATTTTACATAGGAAACACCTCCGTTCCGAATTTTGTTTTCCGTTTGTCCAGGTTTCCGGTATATAAAAGATCCGGTTTAGGTAGAGTTTACTGTATTATTAATATTGTTAGTCTATTGCTTTACTGCAGGCGTTCTCAACCTGAAATCTTCACGCACAGGACATATCAAGTACATGAGAAACATAAAATAGAATATAATAATAATACTGCAACAATCACGCACAACTCATTCCTATTCCTGTCTCACTCTCTCTCCCTCTGAAGAGTTTCACCAGGCATGCTGCAACTGCTTGTATGACCTATACCGATAGGATACAATTATGTGAGAAAACATTGGGTTGAATCAGCAAATTTCGTGTAACTCATAAAACAGGGATGTCAATTTATTTTTTACTGTAAGTTATATTAAAAATACTAATTCACAAATGATAAAATATCTCACTGTCAACATTTGCAATCAAAACACTATTATTCCGGTTCATGCAATAGAATTTCCAATTGGACTGGCTGCATGGCGCAGCAGTAACGTTGGCACCTGCTGTACCCAAGGTTGCAGGATCGAATTATGGCGCAGTCGTTGACATTTGAGAGTGCGTAAATGCGAGGGAACCGTGTCAGTAGATTTACTGGCAGGTTAAGGATCCCTTTTGGGGCAAAATTCCAGCAGCACGGCGTCTCTAAAATCTGTTCGCCGAGTCGAGACAGTAGAAGTAAACACAGCTGAGCGCGTGATTTCAGGACTGCCCTCAAGGGGTGCGTAGAGTTGTGCCTGTTGAACGTTCGCTTACATGTGAGGCGGACGAGTGCGATTTCTATTTTTATTCGGATTTATTACTTTTTGTTTGTTTTTGTATTCAATTAATTAATTAATAAATCCTTAACTGCTTACGATAGGCAACAATAATTATTTTTGATCGTGTGTACACGGATTTTATACAGTTGATGTTCCGTCGTAGACTCAGCAGGGGACAATGCGAGTGTTATTACTCCACCAAAGAAGCAGCTTTAGCGAAAAGCGCTGAGTAGATCTGAAAAGCATATGGGGCTCAAAACGTATAAGGTCGAGTTAGAAATGCATCCCACTGCACTAATTTCTGCCGTAGTAAGGAAAGCAAATCATTCCACGGGTGTTAGTGAAATTCATGTGTATCGAATAGTTCGAGAATAATATAAAGCTACCCACAGTTTACAGTCGCCAAAGGAAGAGAAACCAAGGGCAAAGATTGTGGAAACAGTTGATGAGTTTGATAAGAATAATGTAAGAAGAAAGGCTCACCAGTTATTTTTTCGCAATGAGCTGCCTACGATCGATAAATTACTCATCGCTGTGACACAGACAAAGATTTGCCAGATTTGGACGAACGACATTTTATAATTTATTGCAGGAACTAAACTTAGAACCTGTTCGACGAGGACGAGACAGTATGCTCATAGAGAGGGACGAAACAGTTGTTTAGAGACGTAGGTATTTGCAAACAATACGACGAATGAGACAAGAAGGGAGAAACTTGGCTAAATACAGAGCCACAGTACAGCGCTGGTTTTTACTAGGTTTACGGCATGACAAACTATCTCGGATCATCTTGGCTACCCCTGTTCGGTTGAGCCGTTGACGTGAACTGGGCGGGTTTAACTGTCCGGGCAGCCAGGGGGCACTGCCTCGACTCGGCGAATAGATTTTAAATGCCTCAGTAGTTAAATGAGGCGTAAAACCAATAGCCTAACATTATTATCAAGAATTTGAATTGAAAAATATATCTCATGGAAATTTGTGCTCGAGAGGACTTTTTGGCTCGTATGACGAGACCACCAAATTTAATTTAAAGAGCACCGAGGTGCTCGCGAGCACCAGGTTGAGAACGCCTGCATTACTGTATTGTGACTCTCTCGGTCAGAACGAAACGCAATCACCTTATTTTGCAACCCATCATATGAACTAGGGATCCAGCCATCAGATAAGGAGATTTATTACGTTTGTTCAACAACGGTAATCGGATTACAGCAAGATTGATCGCACGTAGCGATTAAAACCTTTAGGGAACTATAAAGTTAAATGCTGAGCGATTAATTTGAACCCCTCATTCGTGACGTCACGTATTAGATTTTATTGTTTGCTCTGTTCTGTTATTTAACTGCCGAAATTTGAAAGTCATACCCCTTAGTTTTCAGTTAATGCGCTCTTTCAATTGCACTCAAGCACGAACAAGAGTGTAACTTACGGAAACAATTACATGTAAAAGCGCAATGAAGCCTTTCACCCTCCTTACACAAACAGAATATTTCGTTTCCGAGTAATGCAGCAGAGATAAAACACACGGATATTCGTTAGGTTTGTTGAGAAATTCTCGAAACAGATTGTATGTCTCAGAAGTACTACTCTTGGTGAGGGAATTTCGCAATTTCCAAATAATGCCTGGATGTCAAACAATGGGGCTAAAATGTCGGTTCAAAATCAACTAGTCAAAGTCTTCAGCCGTTTCTTACTCAAGAGCCGCATTGCAGCAGTAGAGAGATTCGTGAAACCCTCGAAACCTTCTATGAGAATACTTTCATTTCTCTTGATCTCGTTCCATCTTAAGGGGGGGGAATTGATGATGATGATGATAATTGTTGTTTTAAGGGGTCTAACATCTAGGTTATCGGCCCCTAATGGTCTGGGTGATCGTGAAGATGAAAATGAAATGTAAACTTATAACTAAAACTAACTACTAACTTATTTACTAGAAGAAGAAATGGAACTCAAAAGGAGAATAAGGCAAATAAAGGACAAGAGGAAAAGAAATGCCCTCAACCCTCGAAGAATGCGGATTGAGGGACTTGGAAGGAAGGAGAGCCATGGAAGGCAGATAGGAAAGTGAAAGAGGAGAGGGTCCGCCCCACAGGTAAGGGACAAAAGGGGGAAACCGGACCCAGCTCAGAAATCCCTCGGGGTCGCCAACTCCCGAACTCATCAGCCGTGAGCCCCTGAGGGTGTAGCAATATCCAGGGTGCACCAGAAGTGGTGGGGCTACATACACCCTGCCTCCTTGAGGGCCTTGAGCAGAAGGCAGGAGATAACATGAAAAGAAAAAGAAGGCTGACCCCTCGCAGAAGGAGGGTATCAGAAAAGTTGAGACAAGGGCCAATTAAGGCGGGAAAGGAAGATACTCCCTAGACCTCGGATACCCTAATACCGTCGGGGTTGGAAGAGAACAAGAGTTGACCAAGTGAGGTCGACAGGAAAGAAGACGGAGAAGAGCCCGGCACAAGTAAGTGGAAGCAATGCCGGTCTCAGCTGGGGTCCCGTCGTTGCCAACCCACGTCCCACTAGATGTGAGCCCCTGGGGGGGGGGAATTGAATCATATCCCTTCACTTACCTATAAATGATATCCGGTGCGTCACGTGTGGTCGTCACAGTATTATGTGCCTAATGTAATGGTTGATAACAAGTACACACTCTAGTACAGATATGAAAGTGACACAGGTTATCTGGCAAATTCAACACACACCCAAGTACACGGAGATACATAACCACGATGTTGCAAGGACTCTACAAGAATCCACAACAACAACAACAACAACAATATAACGTTTACTGATTCTATACAAACAATGAATGGAATTTTATTGTTGTTGCTTAATGTGATGGGCTGAGACAACGCCGTCATTCATCACCGTGTGCTTATCTGTGTGAAGAATTTGTCTGATAATCTGGGTTATTAGGGTGTCTGTAGTAGCGTCGGTATTTTGAATTTATGTGACGATTGGGAAGGAGGTGGCCGTGGTCTCCAGTTGGGAAACACCCCGGCATTTACCAGCATTGGAAGTGAGAAACCACAAAAAACACTTCCAGGATGGCAGGAATCGAACCCACCTCTACTCAGCTTTCCCCGCTCCAGCCCTCAGACCAGAATTAATTTTCTTGGCAAAGCCAGGAATTGAACCCGGGCCTTCAGGGCGACACCCAAGAATTCTACCCGCTACACCATGAGGTGGACTTGAATATTATTTGCTGGAAATTCACCCAACATTGCTCGGATCATGTTACTTACTGAATTTTCTCCCTAAGTAATAAACCTAAATTAACAAGTGTGATTCTTGCTAGAATTTCCTTGTTAAATATTGATAGAGTATGGACGGTATGTGGTGAGGCTTCAAGGTCAAGCTGACCGCTCTAGGCAGACAGATTTGCAGTCACGTATCATTGGTGGGGGAAGAGCGACAGCAGTTACTCGTCGTCCGCCGTGTTGTTGGCATCGCGGGTTAATGCTTAAAATCTGTGCATGCAATCGTCTTGAGCTCGGGCCAGTTACGTGTCCAGTGTCTACTCTAGTCAGTGTGGAATCAGTATGTGATTATTAGTCCTATACGAAATGTTATTTCAAGAATAATCAGAACTAATTTTGACGATGGTGTGGCGCTGATTTTGGGAACATTTTGGAATGGCATTGTTGCTTGAACCTTACACATCACAATACAAACAAGCTAGATTTAGCACTGAGGTTGAACCGAAGACCTCTGAAACGTACACGTTTCTTGCCTGATACTCTTTCGTAAGTAGCCTACTATGCTGGTGGGCAATGAATGGCAATTACGATTAGTTATAAGCAAATAAAATTGAGTAAAATCTACCAAAAATACCGTGTATTAAATCCAATTTCAATTTATCCTCCCGATTTTTTTTTTCGTGTAGTCTCCTCAGAGACCGAGTGCAGGTCTTTCTATTCGACGCCCGTGGGCGACCTGCGCGTCGGGATGAGAGGTTGAATTGATGAAGGTGAATGAAATTGGAGAAGGATGTGGAAGGAATCGGCCGTGGCCTGTCAGAAGGTACCGTCCCAGCATTTGCCTGGTTTATAAAATGGAAAACCACGGAAAACCATTTCAAAGACGGCCGACGGTGGGGCTCGAACCCACGCGTCTACCGAGTCAGCAAAGAGCTTGGCCCCAAGACCTAACGCTGCGCTTTAGCCAGCGTAGCCACTGCTGTCGGTTGCCTCCTGATGAGAACCGCATTGATGCGCTGCTTTATCCACTTGCGTGGCAATCTTTGAGAATCTACACTCTTGTCCGATGTCACTGTAAGCGACAGTTTTGTATGAGACAAGTCTCAGATTTACCCCCACCGACAGCGGACTCCCCACGGTGGCCGAGAGCGCTAACGCGCTACCTCGTGCCTCGCTGGCATCAGTAGAGTGTGGGTTCGTATCCCACCTCGGCTGTCATGAAAATGGTTTTCGTGGTTTCCCATTTTCATCACCAGGTAAATGCCGGGACGGTTCCTTTCAATAGGCCCACGGCCGATTTCCTTCCAAAATCCCTTCCCTGACCCGTCCTGAAAAGAAAAGTACATGGCCATTAGCTGCATTAATGAAATTATTAAATCAAATTTCAATGCGTAACAGATTTCTGCCATTTGGCTAAGTATAATTAGAGCTATTATTACTTACTTGCAGGCTTTTGTTTAATTTATGTGAAGTAATTGACCCATTATAATGCAGAGCATAATTCGGCGCACTACAGGGGTCAATGGCATGCTGTCTAAATGACGCTAATAAGCGTGCTATTTACACCACAATGGCAAATTGGTTCGACATTTTGCTATGAGGGTTGAACTTGAAAGAGTCTTAGTGACACTGATTTATCATTAGTATGCTATTATTAGACTACTATTACTATTATTATTATTATTATTATTACAATATTACCGACAGCAGTGACTACGCTCGCTAAAGCGCAGCGTTAGGTCATGGGGCCAAGCTCTCTGCTGACTTGGTAGACGCGAGGGTTCGATCCCCACCGTCGGCCGTCCTTGAAATGGTTTTCCGTGGTTTTCCCATTTTCAACACCATGCAAATGCTGGGACGGTACCTTCTGACAGGCCACGGCCGCTTCCTTCAACATCCTTGCCCATTTTCATTCATCTTCATCCATTCCATCTCTCATCCCGGCGCGCAGGTCGCCCACGGGCGTCGACTAGAAAGACCTGCACTCGGCGCTCTGAGGAGGCCACACGACAAAAACAAATACAGTATTATAGTAGCGGTAGCTACGTTGGCTAAAGCGCAGTGGCCAAGCTATATGCAGACTCAATAAACATGGGTTCAAGCGCCACCATCAGCCATGCTTGAAATAGTTTCCCGTGGTTTCCCATTTTCAACTCCAGGAAAATGCTGGGACGGTACCTTCTGGCAAGCCACGGCCTCTTCCTCCCACGATGCTCTGTTTCATTCATCTTCATTCACTTAATTACGGTGTTTGAATCCATTTTTCAATGTTGCCCTTATTAATCGAAATTTGGTGCTTTTCAGTCGGTCAAACTGATTTTACCCAATTGTAATGGGTTATTCTCTAATCCTGAAAAAAAAAAAAAAAAAAAAAAAAAAAAAAAAACATGAGATTAATAAATACACTTGGATGACCAGTTTCGATCGTCAAGCGATCATCATCAGATCCTTTACACTTAGGCTATTAAATCTACGTCTAAAAGTATGGGTGATACACTTATTTAGTTGCAGTATTAGTTAAGATATTGCAACTCGTCAATATTTGCTAGTTATAGCCTATGTGATGCTTTGTTAAGATACTGGAAGTGGTGATTGACCTCCAAATATACTTGCTTAGTGTGAATATGTGATTGTTGTTCAATGGTCAGACTATAGACATTGAGCGATGAACATCGGATCCATTACACTGAAACTATTAAATTTATGTACAGTGAGATGCTTTTGCTGGAGCGGGGCTGGCGACCGGCTGCCGGGCGCGCGCACCTTCCGCCAGCCAACCGAGCTCGGTCCGCGGATAGCGCGCAGGCGAGATAACCAGGGGTATTACAGTCATTATGTCACTAAACTTTCATCTACGAGGGTGTGAAGTGTCAGCGCACATAAACAACAGATTCTTGCAAGATTAAATTAAAGAAGCACACATGTTTTTTTGTTTTTGTTTTTTAATTTCTTCGGAATCTGGATGACTTCTCGTCACCAGTTAAAGGTTAACTTACCTTTTCAAAGAAGATGCTGAAAATGTTCACTTTCAGCTTTTTTTTTTTTTGTCTTGTGGCCTCGTGAGAGGCCGACTGCAGGTCTTTCTAGTCGACGCTCGTGGGCGACCTGCACGTCGGGATGAGAGATAGAATGGATGAAGATGAATGAAATTGGGCAAGAATGTGGAAGGAAGCGGCCGTGGCCTGTCAGAGGGTACTATCCCAGCATTTGCCTGGTGTTGAATATGGGGAAACCACGGAAAACCATTTCAAGGACGGCCGACGGTGGGGCTCGAACCCACGCGTCTACCGAGTCAGCAGAGAGCTTGGCCCCATGACCTAACGTTGCGCTTTAGCCAGTGTAGCCACTGCTGTCGGTCTCCTTCAGCTGACAGACAGTAACTTTGGAAGTTACATCGTTACATCATGTAGCTACTCCTGTTCCCCCTGCGTGTTTACTGTAATTAATCGAAGCACGTTTGATGTTTAATCGTGGAATAATTTAAAATACAAAGTGTACAGATTACCCGTACTCTAGTGGAGCTGGATAACAATATACGGCAGCAGATATCCCTCACAACAGAAGGGAATTACAACGTGTAAACGCTAATTTATTTAGACGGTACAACGCCTGTCTGTCAGCTGAAGGAGAACATTTTCATCATTTTCTGTGAAAACGTAAGTTCTTTAATCATGATTTGCTGGTGAATTTACCTTTAATTAATGTACTTTGTTACGGTTTCCACCTGCGCACTTATCGTCGGCCCGAGCTCGGTTGGCTGGCGGAAGGCGCGTGCGACCGGTTGCCGGCCCCGCTCCAGCAAAAGAATCTCCCTGTATAAAAGTATTGATGAAAATATTTACAACATGTACATTTATTTAGTTGCAGTAGTAGTTAAAATATTAGTATTCTCGCTTGATACGCAATTCTAGTCATGGCCTCCTGTAAATAACATTGGCCAACCAAAGAAAACCTATTCTATCTTATAAAACACCAAACTTAAAAAACGACATGGTTTATGAGACAATCTAATATTTACATTTCAGATTGAGATCACATTCATGTTTGAAGAATTCAACACCAGCTTCAAGAGAGAGAGTAATACAGGGTGTTTGAAAAAGAACTCTCTAGTTTTAATGTGTCCTAGGATCTGTACAAAGTGGCATACACTATTCTAGTTTGTGGTGTGTGATTCATCAACTCTCCAAGTTTTGATTTTATCAGCAGGTTTTATTTCATGTAACAGTTGCAATTTGTAGGGGCGCAACTTAATTCTTTTACGTACAACATCATACACAGTACCTTTAGGCCCTCCCAATTGTAGACTACGTCTGACCAATCACTTCTTCGGGCTTCGAACACATGAAACACGGATCTGTTCAACAACATCTTCAGAAGTTCTCGGTCTTACTGGTGATTTTGCTTTTAAAACACTACCGGTTTCCTTGAAAGACTTTAGCCAATGACGGATAGTTTTTGCTGTAGGTGGTTCACCACCATGCTGACGTCTAAAATTACGTTGCACTGTTGTAACTGACTCAGTTTTCACAAGCCAAATAGCACACTGCGCTTTCTGTTGCGGAGTACACAGTGCACGCACGCCTGGACTGAACTGAGGGAACAGAGGAAACAAACAGCACTGGGGCCGTCTCAAGGTCAAGCAGACCTGTCAACTGCAGAGGAACCAAACTTGGAGAGTTGATGAAGCACACACCACAAACTAGAATAGTGTATGTCTCTTTGTACAGATTCTAGGACACATTAAAACTAAGGAGTTCTTTTTCAAACACCCTGTACATAATTGCGATGTTTGGAGATGCAAATAGTCATGGATATTCGAGAAAGCGATTGTGACGAGGAGCGGAAGTGGATTAGAGCCTGTATATCTACTCAACATATCACATCTCAATGATGAGATGCTTGTTTCTTGGTTCACATGCTGTATCAACCCTTACCGTGTCTTTACCGCTATATTCCGCGCTAATACCTTTACATTGCGTGTCGTTTCCGATATCTTCAGCTGGCTAATATAAGTTTACATTTAATGACGGTAGGTGGCAGGAACGCACCTGAAACCGGAAATGAATACGTGAAGCTTTTCATTTGAATTTTTCATGATTGGTTAGATCGTTGCCTACGCTATATACAAGGCCGGGAAATGCAAGCTGTTTTGCGCTAAAAATGAATAACCATGAAGTTCCGTCAGTGACCGCTAGGATCACTTTGTACCACCCTAGTTCCAGCATTCGCGCCAGTTTAACTCAATAGTGACATTGCAAATAGTGGTTGTTTACACGAGTATTTATTAAATGGTTTACTGCTGTGTTCCGTTTTGTACGTCCCGGCAGAGATTGTGCAAATCAATTTCATTTCACTCGTTTCCTATCAATCAGGAATTAAGAGATAAGTGGATTATAGCTGTATCTCGAAGAGATGATAAGCCAGGTAGTGTGTGGACTCCTTCTAAAAAGTCGGCAGTTTGTAGTAGGCATTTCAGAGAAGACAATTACAGTGTGAGCACAACTAGAAGATTTATTCTGCCTAAATCCGTACCTTCAGTATGTACGGACGTCCCACAGCACAAACAAGTGACAACTACAGCTAGGAAACCACCAAAACTACGACAGTGTCAAACTGACGACACTCTTTCATCCGAAAGAAAATGCGACTCTCCAGGAACTGTGAGTAATTTTGTCCCTATTTGTGAAGACGAGATAAATTGTAGAAGTACAGGGACACAGTTTTCACCCATTTCAAGGCCAGTTGTTAGGAAGTCTCTTCGAAAGAAACTGCGGATTGCTACGAAAAAAACAAACTGCTAAGCTAGACGCTGTAATTCACAAGCTACAAAGAAAACTTCATGATCTTCAGGCTGAGTTGAAGAAATATTAAACTAAGAAATATGACATGAACAAGCAGCTGTCTGCAATTCTAAATGAAGCCCAACAAGGTAGCCTCAAAGCCATTTTTTTTTTGCTCGAACAGCTGCAAGCATTTGGAAAGAAGAAATATAAGTACTGTACCAAGAAACTACAATTAAAATTTGTGTTCTTCTATCTACTAGGTCACCGACAGGCTATCGATTGTTACGTGAACTAAGTATCTTGCACCTACCACATCCCAAAACCTTGAAGACATACGTAGGGTACTCGAAAGAAGAGACTGGCATCACCTCATTGATCAGAGCAAGATTGATGGCAGAGGAAAAGCCACTGGAACACGAGAATGCAAAAGTGGGCTCCCTTATCATTGACGAAATGGCTATAAAGCCTAGGCTTGTGTACGATCGGAATTTAGACATGTTTCTCGGCATGAGTGACGCAGACTTAGACGCTCTTGGTATTGAAGACAAACTAGCGAACAAGTTACTTTGCATTCTTTTCGAAGGACTATCTTCTTCTTACAGAATTCCTGTGTCATTTAATTTACGTGTTCTATTTCTGGAGAGCACTTGGCAAAATTGGTATTGGATGCTATGAAGGTAGTCGAAGAAAGTGGTTTCAGTGTGTTAAGAATTGTAACTGACAACTGTCAAGTGAATGTTTCGATGTTTGAAACGCTATGCAGGGGTCGTATAACGCATGAAATTAAACATCCTCTTGATGAAAATCGACCGCTCTTTATAAGTTTTGATCCCAGTCACATTATCAAGAATGTACGATCGCAGTATTTGTCTAGGGAGTTCGTTGTAAATGGCAACAATGTGACAAGTGATCATTTGAAGATCCTTTATAATCTTCAGAAAACTCTGGTGAATAAACCTGTCAGGAAACTCTCCAGGAAGGTGGTTTATCCTAGTAATTTGGAAAAGATGAATGTTTCCAGGGCCAAAGTTGTGTTTTCACCTGAAGTTGTCGCAGGCTTAAAAAGTATGGAAGTCGTATGACAAAGGCAGGTTACTTGAGACTATTAATTTTATGGAACATTTTCAGAAATGGTTTGACATCCATGATGTCTGTAACACATCCCATGGCACGCACTCCAGAAATGACAATAAGATGATTTTTTGTGAGATGGACGATGAAAGACTACACTGGTTAACGGACGTATTTCTGCCATACATTGAGGACATTCAGCAACATCCCGAAAAGTTCAGGAAATTTACCAAAGAGACTTACCACGCTCTGGAGTTGACAACTCTCTCTTCGGTGGCATGCATACGATATTTAATAAGCATCAATTTCCACTATGTCCTAACGAGGAATTTATCGAGTGACGATGTCGAGTTCTTTTTCAGTCACCTCAGACGAAAGGGGGGGGGGGGGGGTCAATGATATGATGGATGTGAGATCTTGTATCCATGCTATTGAATCTATCCTTCACACTGGAAATATCGCAGCTTCGAGCCATGGAAACGTCGAACTAAGGAATGAAGACTTAGTATCCAGCGTAAGGTCCATGTTATTTTCTACGAACCAACTTTAAGAGCCAGGTGAAAAAGGACATGTCACGGATTCTGCCTTCGTACCGGAGCTTCCCGAACACGTCCTTGCTATAGTTGGAAACCCCGTTGAAGGTACATTTTTAACCTACCCATTTATTTTAATTGCATTGTGTTTTTATCTAAACACGATTACCGTGTTTAACCATTTGGTTTTATTTTTAGGAAATCCAGCTACTGCATCCAACATAGCAGTAGCAATGGTGGCAGGCTACCTAGTGCGTGTAGCAGAAGAAAATACCAGCTGTGAAGGTTGTTTGCAACATATTTCTCTTCCTGCGAGTGAAAGCCCGGTCCTCAGCTTCATACGATTTCAAGATCGTGGAGGACTGAGGTACCCTAAAACATCATATGTGGTGTTGCTAGAGCAGATTATGCAATGCCTATCACGTGCTGTCCAGTATCTGCCACGAAAGAACTTACTGACAAACTGCACACTTTTATTAAAAGACAAGTTCTGTTTAACAATTAAGTGTGACCAATGCAACGATTCTGAACTTCCGATTCTCCTTTTGAAGAAGTTCCTGAAGCCGATCCTGGACAACCTAGCCTTCAATCGCACGACCAGGAATGAACGATTTTTACAGCTTCACAATAAGTCTCTGAACAGGAAAGTACTGAAGCTCTAAGAAAAGACTGCTTGTTTATGATATTCCGGCGAGTTATAGATATGAATGATAAACCACACTTTTGTAAATGTGCATGAAATAGCCCGGGTATTCTCTCATCTCAATACTAAATTCATATAGTGCGCTCATATTGAGGGTGTTACAATGCGATCCTAGCGGTAGAATGCTGAACTCCGTTGCCCCCCAGTCGCGGTGCGGCATCTCCCGGCCTTGTATTATAGCGTAGGCAACGGGTTAGATAGGCCTACTTGAGATTGACATTATCAGCTGATGTACGATATAAACAGTGAAATAGCGGGCTCGTACGATAACAATGTGGCCACGATTACAAGGTATTTGAACGAACCCGACAGCGATTACAGTAATTTTGAAGACTTTTCCTTATGTAGAGATTGAGGGAATATTATCAAGTGCCATATATGACATTAAGTCACTCACGGAGCTCTCTTTGGGAACCGCTATGAGATTATTTGACGCGAAAATAGCGCCCATCGCCACATACGGGATAGAAATCATCTGGGAGAAACTGACCCTGGAGGACTTGAGGACGCTCGAGGCAGTGAAGTCGCGCTTCCTAAAAGCAACCCTGGGATTATCGAAATATGCAAAATCTAGACTAGTGTACGAACTTGCCAAGGAGAACTTCTTCATTGAGGACCTACGGACGAAGAGAGGACTACCATCTACGGACGCCTGGAAAAGACTAATGCAAGAGAGAGTGAAGAAGAGAGATGAAATCTGGCCTGAATTTTACTTAACGGAAGCCATGACGAATAGGGTATGGACTGACACCAATCAAGACCTACGACACTTCGTCAACTCGATGGCGGTACATTGGTACCACCATAAACTGTGCGTCACCGAGTACTTTCATGACATAGACGTATCCTGTATTTGTAAATTATGTGGTAAACAATGTAGTCGGTACCACGTAATCACGTGTAAGAACCGGGGATCTTCCACTGTGATATTTTGTGAAGGTGGAAGGTTAAAACACTAATGTATATTATTTTACAAATAATGCATGTTTTTTGGGCTAATGCCGTGTGAAATTAAATTAGATACCAGACGTTTCGCAGGAACCTTGCCTCCTTTTTCAATGGAATCAAACAATGTGGCCAAAGAAAGTATATCAAAGAGATTACAAAAAATAGATAAATTCCTCTGTTCGTCACCAGAGAGCAGCTGCCAGTAATTACTGTATGGACCATGGTAGAACGGCGGACAGAGTAGTATGTAAGGTGATGATGATGATGATGATAATTGTTGTTTTAAGGGGCCTAACATCGAGGTTATCGGCCCCTAATGAAATGAAATGGCGTGAAATGAAAGGATGTAGATAAAAACAACTCACTGCCATGGATGAAGCGAAAATGGTGTTTATAAAACAGACAGTGAGCCCCAAAAAGTATGCCTTATTTGAATAAAAAGAATAAAAGGCGGATGGTAAAAAAGGGTAAAACAAATAAGGCATAGTGAACAATACAATACATAACACAATAAAAACATAAAACAGATTTAACCACAATTAAAAGTCGTAACTACACATTAAAACTTAAAAAAGTAACCACTCTCCCTCTTGAACCGGATGACGAGGTCAGCTGACGGCCCGTCATCACGGAGAATAAGGGAGAGGGTTTTAGGCAGTTTAAGAGTCCCTCGCAGATCGGCCAGATCCACACACTCCAAGAGAAGGTGTGCCACGGTTAGGTGGGCGCCGCAAGTACACACAGGAGGATCTTCTCTCCTTAGCAAGTGGGAGTGCGTAGCAATCCCATGGCCGATCCGGAGTCGACAGAGTACCACAGCTTCCTTCCGGAGAGATCGGAAGGAAGATTTCCACACCTTCGTTGTCTCCTTGATGCCTCTCAGTTTGTTGGGTGGAGGCGTGGCACGCCATGCCTCCTCCCAATGCGACAGGATCGTATGCCGCAACTGAAAGCGCACATCACTAGCAGGCACCTTATACGGTAGCGAGGGCAGTGCGACTGCCTCTCTCGCCGCCTGATCAGCAAGCTCGTTTCCCGCAATACCCATGTGGCTAGGAAGCCACACAAAGGTCACCCCGGTTCCAGCGTTACGCGAAGTGACGAGCTGGTCGTGCACACGCTGGACCAACGGGTGCTTCGGGAAACACACATCGATCGCCTGCAGCGCACTCAGAGAGTCAGTACACACAAGAAAGTGCTGGTGATCGTCTGATAACGTGTATCGCAGAGCCTCTAAGATGGCATAGAGCTCCGCAGTGTACACGCTACAGGCCTCGGGAAGTGAAAAGAGAAACCGACGATCCTCAACCACAAAGGCACAGCCTACTTTCTCGTTTACCCTCGAACCGTCCGTGAATACAAGCCCTGATCCCGGATACCGTGTCACCACGGACTGGAACAGCCTCCGATGGACGGAGGAGTCCGTGTCCGACTTGGGGCCGGTGTGCAGATCCAGGATGATATCAGGGCGAGAGACCATCCACGGAGGGGCCTTGCTAGGTACTCGGACGATACAGGAGACAGAAGGAAATCGGAACTGACGGTATAAGTCATCCAAGCGAATCCCCGCCGGCCGAGTGGCTCGGGCGAGCACATCATACAGCCGGCGATTCGGATTGGAAAACAAACATGGATAGCTTGGATGAAGTGGCATCTGTCGAATAGTTGCAGCATAGGTCAGCAGTACTTGTTGGCGCCTCAGGTGTAAAGGAGGTACGCCAGCCTCGGCGAGCAAGCTGACGACTGGGCTTGTCCGAAAGGCACCCGTCGCCAGCCTCACACCGCCGTGGTGGACACTGTCCAGTTTAACAAGCACTGACTTACGGGCCGAACCATATGCTACACTGCCATAATCTAACCTAGATAAAATCAGTGACTTATAAAAACGCAAGAGCATCGCGCGGTCCGCCCCCCATGATGTGCCGCTAAGAAACCGCAACATGTTGAGTTTCTTAGCGCAGGCAGTTTTCAAACACCGCACGTGTGGTTCCCACGTCAATTTCTGATCGAAAAGGAGCCCAAGGAACCGGTACGCAGCAACAACAGGCAAAGCTACATTGCCCAGATAAAGCTCAGGATCTGGATGGAGGGTGCGCTTTCGGCAGAAATGGACAACCGAGGACTTAGCGGTTGAGAATCGAAAGCCATGCTCCAGTGTCCAGCGTTCCACTCTCCGAATAGCTTGTTGTAGCTGTCGTTCAGCGACCGCCATATTTTGCGCACTATAATGTACCACGACGGTACCACTGCTGAACCAGCAGCAGCGACTATACCGTTTATGGCAATCGCAAATAATGTTACGCTAAGCACCGATCCCTGTGGGACTCCGTTTTCCTGTATATGATATTGCGAATATGTCCCCCCAATTCGGACACGGAACAGGCGAAGGGACAGAAAATTCGCAATAAAAACCGGCAAGTTACCTCGGAATTTCCATTGATGCAGGGTAGAGAGGATGCCGTAACGCCAAGTGGTGTCATAGGCCTTCTCGAGGTCAAAGAAAACAGCGACTAGGTGCTGTCTCCGGAGAAAAGCGTCCTGTATGGCAGTCTCCAGGCGTACCAGATGGTCGTTGGTACACCGAGACGCCCTGAAACCACACTGGTATTCAGACAGGAGTCCCCGTTTCTCCAGGACCCACACCAGGCGCCGATTGACCTTCCTCTCAAAGAGCTTGCACAAACCGTTTGTGAGACAAATAGGTCTGTAACTCCCTGACAATTTGGGATCCTTATCGGGCTTCAGGATAGGTATAATGATACCTTCCTGCCATTGCGCTGGAAACACACCTTCCAACCAGATACGATTAAACACCCTGAGCAAATAGCGAATGCTCTCATCGTTAAGGTGTTTAAGCATCTGGTTGTGAATATTATCCGGGCCAGGAGACGTGTCCCTGCAGAGCGCCAGCGCTCCGCGGAGTTCCCACTCCGTAAAGGGCACGTTGTACTCCTCCGAAGCGCGGGAAGCAAAACTAAGCTGGAAACGTTCCGCTTCGCGCTTCAGGGCCACGAAGGCAGGGTCATAGTTATCGGAACCGGATATATCCGCAAAATACGAGGCGAGATGGTTTGCAACGCGATAAGGATCTGTAACCAGTTCATTAGCAATGGAAATTCCCGGTACAGTAGAAGATGTCTGAATTCCCGAAATGCGTCGTAGTTTAGTCCACACTTGAGAGGAGGGGGTATGTGCCGTAATAGAAGACACATACCGTTCCCAGGATTGTTGCTTACTCTGGTGAATAAGAATCCGTGCCTTGGCACGAAATTTCTTAAACGCCACCAAATTGGCCATGGTTGGATGCCGACGGTAGTGCTTATGAGCTCGACGACGGTCTCTTATTGCCGCTGCAATATCCTCTGTCCACCAAGGGACGAGTTTGCGACGAGGAGTCCCGGAAAAGGATGGAATGGACTCTTCGGCGGCAGCAAGAAGCACATCGGTGATGTGCTGTACCTCGTCATCGACGCTCCGGCAACCAAGATCAACGAACACAGCTCGTTCTTGAAACGAGGGCCAATTTGCCCGCTTAAGAACCCAACGACTGGGGAACTCCACGGGCGTCTGGTTCAGAAGGGTAAGAACGATCGGGAAATGGTCACTGTCACAGAGGTCGTCGTGTACATACCAACCAAATAGGGGGACCAGCGCACGGCTACACACACTCAAGTCAATGTGTGAGTACGTGCCGTGCGCTAAGCTAAAATGTGTAGCTTCCCCTGTATTTAATAGAGATAAATCCAACCCTTGGATTAAGCCTTCCACGTCCCTTCCTCTGGGGCAGGAAGATGGTGATCCCCATTGGGGGTGATGAGAGTTGAAATCACCCACGAGTAGGAAAGGGACTGGAAGTTGATCAACAAGATCTAAGACGTCATTAATATCAAGGGGTTGGTTCGGTGGAAGGTACACGTTACAAACAGTTGTCATAGCAGGCAAGGGCACGCGAACTGCAATAGCTTCCAGAGGAGTGTCGAGTGGAAACTCCTCACTATAGCAGTCAGAGCGAACGAAGGTACAAACGCCCCCGGAAGCCCGGGCGGCGTCTTGTCGCTCTTTAGAGTATAGTCGGAAACCTTTCAGAACAGTCTCGTGATCAGGTCTGAGGTTTGTTTCCTGTAGGCAGACTATACTCGCTGCATATTGGGCAATAAGCTGACGGAGCTCTGTCAAATGCCTGTCATAACTGTTACAATTCCACTGTAACAGTGCCATTGTGTGAACTTAGGGAATAAGTTGGAGCAGCAAGCTACTCCAACTTTGACTCTGGAGGATCTACAGTCACTACGTCGACTATAATCTCCATGTCCTCAGGCGAGTTCATGGAGTGAATCGACTCGGTGGAAGATTTCCTGGACGCAGTTCGGCGGCGGGGGGATCTCCGTGGGGAGCGCGCAGATCTGGGAACCGAAACGTCCCCAGGCACAGAAGCATCCGCAGGTGTTGGCGCGGATGGCTTCCCCTTTTTTGGAGAAAGGGAATGCGTAGTGCGGGGTCCCTTCTTACCCGCCCCCGGCTCTTTAAGGTATATAGACGGGTCAGGAGCCGAAGTCCTGACCCTGGTCGACGATGCCGCCTCCGCCGGCTTCGGCGCGGCTTTCGCCGACCGTTTGGGTGGGGAGGAAGACTTCGACTTCCTCCCGAGTGGGGAGTAAGTCTTCAACTTCCTCCCCTGCTGTGCGGGCGGAGCAGCCTTCGCTCGCACAGCCTTCGTGCTGGCCGAAGGTGGAGTTGAAGTCACCTTCGGGCTTTCCATTATAATCATAGGTGCTGGCTTCGGAACAGGTAACTCAGTTGCAGGTTTCACAGCTGGTACAAAAGATGAGGTCGCCAGGACCAAATTTGGTATTATGGCTCTATAATCGATCGTTGGAGGAGGCGAAATCGTAGTATGGTACTTCTTGCGGGCCTCCTGGTAGGTGAGACCATCCAGGGTTTTGATCTCCTGGATTTTCTTCTCACTCAGGAAGACAGGGCAGTTCCTGTCCCGAGGAGAATGGAATCCAGGGCAATTAGTGCACTGATAAGGTGTTGTGCACTCTTCCGCTTCGTGTGGTACCTTACCGCATGTTCCGCAGACGTCAGGGCTCGAGCATCGGGATAACATATGCCCAAACTTCTGGCACTTATAACACCTCATGGGTGGAGGGATATAAGGCCGGACGTCACAACGGTAACTGGTAACCTTGACTTTCTCCGGGAGCACCGAAAGCTCAAAGGAAATAATGAAAGCACCAGTATCCACGATTTGACCGTTGACCTTGCGCGTAATGCGCCGGACATCAGTCACGTGACGGTGCTGCATATCCTCCTTGAGCTCCTCGTCAGTGTTCAGAATCAGGTCCCGGTGGAAAATAACTCCTCGGACCAGATTCAGGGATGTGTGCTTTTCCACTTTGACGGGAATGTCGCCAAAGTGGTCACATTGCAAAAGTCGTGCAACTTGCTCACCAGTCCTAGTCTTGAGCAACAAGCTACCGTTCCTCATCTTTTGTACTTTCTCAAGCTCACCATATACACCTTCTATGTGGCGAGAAAACAAAATACTCTTGACCAGCTTGAAATCACCCCCATCTGTTCTGGTAGCTACCAGAAACTTGGGGGTGTTAGCACCCAGATTTTCACGCACAGATTGTTCCCAGGGGGTTGATCCCCGTAGGGAATCAAAAGTTAAAGACTTGGGTGTAGGACCACCCTGTTTGGGTGTAGGACCACCCTGGTTGGGGATTTTTCTTTTGGAACCCATGGCCAGATCATCCTCCCCGAATGCCACCGACATCCGATCACGGGCTATCGCAGTAGGCGCTACCCAGCCAGTACAAGGCCCGCCTAGCTTAGAAGGCATTGCCCGGGGGTCCGATGTTTTACAATGCCGTATCGGCATGTACCCCTTGGCATATACTGGATTTTACAGCTCAGACAATCGGCTGTGCGGGGACCTGCGTAGTCAGGCGGATACTACTGCACGGGTACATGGCACACCCACCTGTCGGCGCGGCCAAGACCGGAACAGGCTTTCGAGCGTAGTCGCAAGCGTAAGTGGCCCATCCCCTAACAGCACGCACATATAGAAATTTTGGTTGCCAGACCCTGAAAGCAGTAACGGAAAGAAGTGCGATATAACCTAATGAGAGTTATACCGCACGGGTGTATGTCTTTTAGAGCTGACTGTCAAACCCTCGAAAGGGGACCGTTCCGAGAAGCCCTTTTAGTCGCCTTTTACGACTGGCAGGGATTACCGTAGATGTATTCGCTTCCTCCCACCCACTGGGGGTCCAATTCACAAAACAACGCGGAGTCCTTAAAGTATAGCCAAGGTCGCCCCTTTTAGTCGCCTCTTACGACAGGCAGGGGATACCGTGGGTGTATTCTAAACCCCCCACCCACAGGGGGGAGTATGTAAGGAGAAGGTAAAGGGGGCAGGGTGAAAATATAGAGACTCCTCGAAGAATGAGGGTGTCCAAATAAGGAGAAAGGGAGGGGGGGGGGGGGGGGGAGGGTTAGACGGATATATGGAAACAGAAACAAAAGGGAAGTGTATCTGAACGATACCTAACTTCGTACAGGCAACGGCGAAAAAACAGATGGAAACTCCTCCAGTGACGAACAAAGGAGATCAAATCCAGGCTCTGTAGCCATAGAGGAAAAACGTACAATTTGAAATAGGTGAAGAACAGAGAGACTGAGAGGAACTATCTCCCTAGATCCTTAATAACTGGTAGCCAAGTGTCACTTAGCTGATATCCAGTGTCTCTGTTAAAATTATTGTTTTTTTCACGAATTTCAACTGCCTCCCTTATAATTCTAGACCAGTTGTGCTAAACAAGGGCAAACGCATGAGCATCCTTGAAACATACATCGTGCCCTGAAGACTGGGCATGTTCAGCTATAGCTGATTTGTCAGGTTGGTTTAGACAGATGTTCCTTTGATGCTCTTTGATGCGAGTTGCAATGGACCGTTTTGTTAGTCCAATGTAGACTTTTCCGCAAGTACAAGGGACATCATACACCCCAGGTTGTAGTATTGGGGACAATTTATCTTTGTTTAATGCTAAAGTGCCGAAAACTGTTTTTATCTTGTGCTTGCGGAGAATCTTAGCAACGCGGTCAGTGGCGTTGTGAATATAGGCCTAAGGGAGGTAAGCAGTTCCCCTCACGTCGGAGCTCAGAGAAGGTTGTCTATCCCTCCTTCTGGGATGTAGGGACCTATATATAGTGGATTCATTACAGCCAGTGATGATGCTGACATAAGTATGGTATTCTAAGGGATGCGGCTTTCAACGATGTATATCAGTGGCGACTGCTGATTTTTGTAATGTGTAGGACGTAAAATAATAGGCTTAACTTAAGATAAGTATTATAGCTGGGCTCAATTGAGATATTTGACTGTCTAATATTAATCGTTCAGTCGCACAGCACTATTACGGACACATTACACAATACAATACAATCGAATACCTCTCCAAAGATGTGCACATGCTGAAAACAGACTATCCTTTCTGACCGCGCGAAATCATAACCAATAAGCCCGTAGTGTTGGTTTAAATTCAACCAATAGCGAGACTTGAGGATATCCGTCGACGTCCTCAGAGCGCCATTAAACAGACCAAACCTGCCCCTTCCCACTCAAGGCCACCAATACATTTCTAAAGCTATAAACACGTGCTTTGACGATGCAAGGCTTCCTTCCCCAGCTTTCTACTCTGGTCGGTGAAGGTCACACTTCACCCATCTAGAGGTGAAATGTAGACTATAAGGTGCGTTCAAAAAGTAACGAGCCGGAGGCGGGAATGCGCAAACTGGTGACGACATCGGCTAATCGTGGCGTGTGTAACGAGGTGTGGTTCCGACCAGAGCGTGGAAGGTCACAGCCCGTCGCTAGTGGGCACGCGTGCACGTCACGTGACGATACAAAGCGAGCAGCAGCATGCATCAATCGTCCAACGCTGCCAGTCGCATTGCAAACAGTGACATGGAGGCGTCAACCGAAGAGCAAAGAGGTGTTGTTCGGTTTCTGACAGAGGAAGGAGTAGGGGGAACGGACATTCATCGCCGAATGCCACAAGTGTACGGCGAACACTGCATGCCCCTTGCAAGGGTCAAGGCGTGGCACAAGCGCTTCAGGGAAGGACAGCCGATGATGCCCGGTCTGGGGCACCCTCCGCATTACCGATGGCAATGTCCAGCTGGTTGATGCACTCATTACCCAGGACCGCCGAGTGACAGTGAACGCCATAGCCGCCGTGGTCGCTCCACGACAATGCACGACCTCATACGGCCAACACAGTCGCGGCACTCCTGCAGAAATTCAAATTGGAGGTTCGCGGCCACACTCCATACAGTCCAGACCTCTCTCCCCGTGATTACGCCATGCTTGGTCCCCTGAAAAGGGCTCTGCGGGGCCAACGATTCACCTTGGACGCCGACGTTCAGCTATACGTGCGGAACTGGTTCACATCGCAGCCCGGGGAATTTTATGAGACAGCCATTCACCGCCTCGTGTCACAGTGGGACAAGTGCCTCAACAGCCAGGGCCAATACTTCTAACATACAGGTACTGGTTTCTGTAATTATGCCTCCGGCTCGTTACTTTTTGAACGCACCTTATAGTTACAAGTACTGACAGTGACAGTGAGAGAGACCTTATCGAGAGGGCGCGCAAGGTAGCCCCAAAGACTTGTTTACAAAACAATCAATTTAATTTTTTAAACAGTTTCAACTGAGAGCTGACTGTAGGATGATCCTCATGTCCTTCATGGAGGAATTGCCACTGATGTAAATTCCATGGTTTCACTGATCTGATTCATATTTTGTGCAGTTCTTCTATTTTCAAACGTTTTTCTAAACGTTACAAAAATAAAATAAAACAGCATGGCTTAAAACAATTTCTTTAAAAAAATCACTCAAAGAAAAGTAGGCTATAACATATATGAGTGGCACTGGAAGGGTTAACATTGTATTGTTGTGATGTGACATGGTGAACTAAAACGTTCCATTGACAGTCAAAGCAGCTGATAGACCACATCCGGCCTGACGATCCACCAGCCTTGTGTGGCAATTAGTAGTTCACTAAATGCTCAATTAGACCATAGGCCATTAAAAAAGTTTGTTCACCCTCGTCATTTTCTAAGTCTGAACCCTGAAAGAGTTTTGCATTCTTGACTCTGCAAGAGAACAGAACAGGTGTGGGATGTGTTGGATCGGCCTGTCATCTTTAAGCTTACGTAAATCACGTGGTAGCCTATGCCACACCTGTCTGTCCGTCTGTCTGTCGACCAAGGCGACAAATTACTCGCAAATGAGTTCTCCGTTTTACAGGTTAGTGGCCTCGAGGGCGAGGAAGATACTGTGCACTACTGTATGCCGACAGTTGAAGTTAACTGGGTATTATTACTGCATCGTTCTGACTTTGAAGACCATATTATACTTCACTGCGGGCCATCTTCTGGTATAGTGGCTAGCATTCCTGATTTTCACCACCATGGTCCGCCTTCGATTGCCGGATCTGCGAAGAAATTTTATTCTGGCAGGAGGTTTGGATTGGGATACACTCAGCCTCCTAAGGTCAATATTTAATTAGTTTTGTCTTGTGATTTATGATTTTATTAATATTATTGTTATACTTAAATCTATACTAATATAATTAAGCTGAAGAATGTGTGTGTTTGTGTGTCTGTGTGTTTAAACGCGCTAATCTCTGGAACTACCAGTCGGATTCGAAAAATTGTTTTTGTATATGTCAGCCTGATTCAAGAGGAATAGTATAGGTTATGTTAAATTTCCACTCCATTCCCTGCATTAAGGCCCTTTGGGATAAATCTACACCGTTTCACCGATCTGAACCAAAATGTGTATACTTACCCTTTGGAACCCTGTGAGTAACACTGTCTGCATGAAATTTCGGACAGACCACTCCATTCCCTGCATTTAGGCCCTTTGGCACAAATCTACACCGTTTCACCGATCTGAAACAAAATTTGTATACTTACCCTGTGGAACACTGCGAGTAACACTGTCTGCATGAAATTTCGGACACACCACTCCATTCCCTGCATTTAGGCCCTTAATCACAAATCTACACCGTTCCTCCTAATTGCACCAAATTTTACTTACACTTTGAAACCCTGCTGGTAACACTGTCCACTTGATATTTTGGACAACGATCTCCATTCCCTACATTTAGAATAACAAACAAACTGAACTTGAAAACTACGTATTAAGGCCCTAGAACCATTCATGTCCGTTGTATTGTAACTGTAAGAGTAGTTTAATAAGTCTATTGTTGACTGGCAATTAGGGCTGCATCACGTCGCCCCTACCAGTGTTCCGGTGCAGAATTGCGAAAATAGTTAAATCTAGCGCTGCTTATAAATTGCAGTCACGGGGTGTAATTAGTGCAAAAAGATATCTTAGGCCCCTAAAAACAGTTATCATCATGAAAATATTATGCCTCTGTATAAGTGCAATGGTGTTGGTGCAATACATTGAGGTTATCAACTGCAATAAGCGTTGGTGCTTTCAAATTTTCCTTCATTTATTCCGAAACTTATCGTTGAGCGCTATGTGGCGATAAATGATACTATTACTACTTCAGGAGTTCGGGACAGCAGAAGTTTCGAAGTTGTTCTGATTATTTTCCTACGGCGCTATGCGACAAAAGACGACATTATTGGTTTCTATATTTCTAACAGACAATGAGATATAGGCCCAAGGCAGTGTCTTTTATTTCACTTACTCCTCTTTGTAATCATTTTTAGAAATGTGTTTGTAAATTAAATGTGTCAGTACTGTAGTTAGTAAATTGCTGTTTCCCTATTCAGTATTATCATTATTATCATTACGGAAAAATGACCTTAATGTTACGTCCATTATACAGTACTACTTATCACCCCCATTACAACTACCACCACCACCACCACCACCAAAAAGGTTATATTTAAAAATATTTCTTTTCTGGTAGTCTGTAGTAGTAGTATTCATTATCATCCATAAAACAAATAAATCCACCGGGCGAAGCCGGGCACTGCTGCAAGTAGCTCATAAATAGAAGATGTTAGGGAATTTATTTTGATTTTTATATATTTATAAATTATAAATTATTATTTATACAATGAAAATGTATTGTTTTTCTTTAACTATATAAATAGAAATGTTAATGAAGTTAAACCATTTAAATAAGAAGTTAGCAGCTTTACTGTAATTTGATTTCTCTCATTCCTTCTTAATTGGATATGAATTTCATTAATATTATTAATAGTAATATACCGCTGTAGCCTCCGTGGCTTAGGTGGCAGCACGCCGGCCTCTCACCGCTGGGGTCCGTGGTTCAAATCCTGGTTACTCCATGTGAGATTTGTGCTGGACAAAGCGGAGGCAGACAGGTTTTTCTCCGGGTACTCCGGTTTTCCGTGCCAATATTCCATTCCAGCAACACTCTCCACTTTCATTTCATTTCATCCGTCATTCATTTAATCATTGCCCCAGAGGAGTGCAACAGTCTTTGGCAACCGGCACAGTTCATATACTCGCCGCTAGATGGGGACTTAATTCATTCCATTCCTGACCCGGTCGGTAGATTGGAAACAGGCTGTGCATTTTCAATATACCGCTACTTTGGTTTCAATTAATACCAAATGAAGTTCACAAATACCTAAGGATGAAGTCATCTAAGATCAAGTCGAAATTGATTGGAATATATCGCTTGTTATTTAAGGAGGATTGGATATCGATACTTTTTGAGTGCAAATCAAATGTTATAATTAACTAAAATCCTAAATAATTAATAAGCTCATTCTAATGCACCTCGATTGCATTCATGGAACAATCGAATCCAATCCTCAGGCATCAGAGAAGTGTTTTTCCTTGGTTTCCCATTTCTCCATCAGGCAAATGGCGAGTTGGCTCTTAAGTTAATGACGTGGCCACCATCCTTCCCAACCCATGCCCCTATTACAAATATGCCTCCACAGAAATGCAGAAACCACAATAACACATGTTATGAGACATAATCTCCACACAACCTTGAGGCATAGAATCCCACAAAGAAGCGTGTGCAAAACGT
The DNA here is from genome assembly GCA_946902985.2 of Meconema thalassinum. Classification (NCBI taxonomy): domain Eukaryota; kingdom Metazoa; phylum Arthropoda; class Insecta; order Orthoptera; family Tettigoniidae; genus Meconema; species Meconema thalassinum. The sequence goes on from OX336389.2 coordinate 97,410,560, forward strand.
AAATTTTACTGTACACCTACATTAACCTAAAATAACTATCTGACCTCGTGACGAACTAGTTAGCGTGCTGGGCTTTGGCGTGAAAGGTCCCGGGTTCGATTCCCGGCCAGGCCATTGAGGATTACATCTCGTGGTGTTAATTCCCCTGGCCCAGGTCTGAGTGTGCGTGGCGTCTTCATAGTCACTTCATTCTCATTAGGACGCGCAGGTCGCCCACGGGCGCCAACTAAAGACTACTGTAACAACAACAACTTTTTTAAATTATCACATAGCATTTTCAAATTCAGAAGTCAATTGTCCGTTGTGTTATTTAAATGGATTTGTTTTTCTGACAGTCCAGTCACGACGGTCAACCGAGTCCCAGGCGATTTCAAACAAATCGGCATGTGATTGATCCTTATGCTTCTCGCTCAGCAGAGGGGTGGTATTAAGAGACTTTTGGAATCTAAGTTTCTCTCTCCATGACAATAGTCATACAGCCACAGTGCCTTTAAATACATTTACATCACTAGCGACATCTGTTGTTGAGAGAAAAGAAGCCAACACCGAACCCTCATACTACTGTAGTTGGGCAGAACTGAGCGGTAGGATTGTGGGGATGAAAGTGCGCCGCCTGTCACCAATCACGTGTAAAAATACGTAGTTTTCGATTAGCTTTGCATTGCTATGAGCCTCATGACAAGCCATATTTCATACTGCTACGACCACCCAGGCCCGAGAAAAAGTTGGTTTACAAAGTTCACAACAACTATTTTCAGAACCGTCAGATCAGATTAATACTCCGTACACACGTTAACAATAACACTCTCTGTTCAGTATCAAAGAAGCTGTTACGCTGACCGTGTGTCTACAAATAATTACAAAACTTATAAAAATTCTCAGTGCTACGACCGGTTCTCACCAGTTTCTGCGTGTGCCCGTGCTAGCGAGTTTATACTTACCAGTGCTTGTGTCCGTGTGCGTCATGGTGAAAACACCGTCTGATGCGGCTAAAATGCCGCCTTCTGCTCAAGCTTCTTCTTCTAAAGCTCCTTCCATGCCGTCGCTGCTGATGGACTCGGACTCTGACCACGAACAACCCGAGGTGAGTGATAGTGAAATGGAAACTCTCCAAATTAAAATGGCCCGCAAGGACGGCACGCCTCCTTCCATCGCGCGTGCTAAGAAGCCCTGCTATCCAGGGCAGAGTTCTGCTTCTACTAGCACTACTTGTACACCCACGGAGGAGCCCCCAGAGGAGCTGGGTATTAAGAGCCTTTTGGAGATTGACTCTCCGCTCCGCCGTCTCTCACCATCTCGTATCGCTGCCCCATTTCACTTCCCACCTCGATCGCCGCAACAAAACCAGTCTCAATCTTCCGACGTCTACATGCCGGCCAATATTGTACCCGGCCCACTTCTCCGCAGCTACGCCGACGCCGCACGGAACCCCGCCTTACCCTCTGCTGTCCGTACGCGTAGCGTCACCGCCCCCTCCCTCATCCCGTCTCCCACCTACTATGTCGTCCGTCTAATCAAACTCATGCCCGAACACAACCACCCCCGCCATCTCCACCAAGTCCTATCCAAGTTTATTCCCAATCTTGCTGCCTACAACCTCGAAATCCAGAGGACCAAGGAGGGTCACAACCTCAAATCCACCGAGCCGCTGTACAGCATCATAGTTAACTCCATCGGTACAGCCCAATTCTCCCCCTCCTGTCGGGCTTATAATGTCACTATGGCACAGCCATCACATCAGCCTCCCCCATCTCACCGCACTACTCTCATCATGTCAGCGGTTATCTATGGGGTCGAGCGTTCATTCTCCGCCGACGAGGTTGCCGCTCAGCTCCAACTCGCCGGCCTGGATATCTTCAAGGTGGTACGGATCAACAACGCCCATGGCCCCACCACCCTGGTGCGGGTGCTGTGCAAGAACGTCGCCTCCATCGACGCCCTTCTGCGCAACGGTGCATCCATCTATTGTAAGCGTCATCGCGTGGAGCCCTCCCGGACTCCCGCCCCTCAACGTACGCGCTGCGACCGGTGCCAGAAATTTGACCACCTCCCTGGAGCCATCTGCCCGAACGATCAGGTATGTTGTATTTGTGCCCAAGAACACCCTACCGCTCGTTGCGTAAATCGGGAGCACCCGAAGTGCGCAACCTGCGGTTAGGCCCACCCCGCCTTCGCATACCGATGCCGGGGCCGGCCTCTTCCCGACCCTGCTAAGCCTGACCAGGTTGTCCCCGTCATATCCCAGGATCTCCCCCCCCCCTTCCGCATCCCCTACCCCTCCCCCTTCCACGGAGAACATCGTCCGATTCGTGACGATGGTCCTCCAAAACGTCCTTCCCTTCGCCCGTCCACTCATTGTTTCCCAAGTCCAACTCGCCGCCCGTCTCACTTTGAATACGCATGTCGACATGTCGTATAGCGGGAATAAGATGCATTTTGCATTTTTCCCGCTGAGTACCGTCCCTGCCTATTGATAAATGCCTAACCTCACCCTTTACTTCGTCAACATCCGCTCCCTCTTCTCCAACCGACCATTGTTGGACATCTCCCTCTCCCAACATGCCCCGGACATCATGATTTTCAATGAAACTTTCCTCAAACCTCCACAAGCAATTCCCCCCTTTGACGGCTACCAACTCATTCGTGCCGATCGTCAATTTCAGCGGTCGGGTGGGGTTGCAGTTGCTGTTCGCAACTCAATTCCTACTCGCCAGCACTTTTTCAATTTCCCTGACGGCTTTAATGAATACCTCATTCTTGACCTTATCTTTCCTAACCAAACTTTCACCCTTGTCACTATGTATCTTGTACCCCGCTCCCCTCCCCCCTTCGCTTTCTTCCGCTTCCTCGAAGCCAATTTTCCTACTTATTTATTTGCCGCCGATATCAATGTTACCTCCTACACCCCTGTCCAAGCCCGTCTTCCAGGACTTCCTGTCCATCAGCCGGGGCATGTCCGTCCCTTTTCCCTCCCCCACGCTTCCCTATTCCAATTCCACTCCCGATTTTCTTATGCTTACTCCCAATCTCGGCAATATTGCTACTGTTGCTGTCCTCCCCACTATCGGTAGTAACCACCTTCCAACCCTCATTTCCCTGTCTAACTATCTCCCCGCCCCTTTCCAACCTCCTCTACGACCTCCTCCAACCCGTCAATACTCTAAAACCGATTGGAACGCCTACCGTACCACCTTAACTTCCTCCCTCACCCCCCTTCCTCCTACACCCCCTGCCTCTCACCCTGCCCTCTCACAACTCATCCATCGTGTTGAACAGGCCTTAATTACCGCCGATCACCGCCATGTTCCCCGCCACTCCTATCACCCTTCGAAATCTCCTATCCCTCCCCGCGTCCTCCGTCTCCTTCGTACTGCTCATGATCTCTACCGCTCCTACTGTCGAACCCGCGATCCTGTCACCCTAACCGAACACCGTAAAACCCTTCGTCACGCTCGCTCTTTTATCAAAGCCATCCGCCGCAAGCAATGGAATGACGCCTGTTCCGACCTCTCCCACAGCCCTGGCCCTGCCCTTTTCTGGAAAACTTTCTCCCGCCTTTCCCAACGTCGTAAATCCCATCCCACGTACCCTATCCTCTGTAATGGTTCTCCTGTTGTTTCTAATCAAGCAAAAGCAGATATGTTTGCCCAGCATTACTCCCACGTTTTCTTCCCCACAATCGCCCCTCACCTCTCCCACCCCGACGAACCTACCATTCATGCCTATACCGACCCAACTTCCCCTCGTCTCACGCCTTCCTTTGCCCACCTTCCCTCCACGGATTACCAACACCCTCTCAATTCCCCTATCACCCCTGTAGAAATCCGCAATCTCCTTAAGCATCGCCGCACTACGGCCCCCGGGGGTGACGGCATTACTTACCGTCACCTTCGCGAGGCCCCCGACATCCTCTTCCTTTATCTTGCTCAGATCTACAACACTATCCTCTACACCGGACATTTTCCCCACCACTGGGGAAATGCCAACATCCTTCTTTTTCTAAAACCTTCTAAACTTCCCTCGGACATCAATTCCTACCGTCCAATCTCCCTTCTCCCTGTTCTTTCCAAACTTTTTGAACTTCTCATCACCAAACGCCTCTATCCCTATCTCCACTCCCTTCATCTCATCCCCGATCATCAAGCTGGCTTCCGCCCTTACTTTTCCACCCACGATCACCTCTTTCACATCACTGCCTCCATCGAAGCCTTCCTAGCCTCCCCTAATAACAAACACGCCCTTCTCCTCTTTTTCGATATTGAAAAAGCTTTCGATAAAGTCTGGTTCCCTGGCCTCCTCTTTAAGCTCGTCCACCTCCCCTTACCCATCACGTACGTCCGCCTCATTGCAAACTTCTTATATCATCGCACGGCTCAAATCCTCATCCAAGGTACTTCTTCCTTCACTTTCCCTATCCACGCCGGAGTCCCTCAAGGCAGCCCCCTTTCTCCCCTTCTCTATGTCCTCTACACCCATGATCTCCCTACCCCTTCTCCTCCGCTCCGTTTGTATCAATACGCCGACGACCTTGCCATTCTCGCCCTTTTCCCTCGTTCTCACATCCTCCAACGCCATGTACAACGTTACCTTCATACCCTCCAAACCTGGTGCAATCACTGCCACATTCAAGTCAACCCCCAGAAGTCCCAATACATCCATATCAAACGCTCCCGCACCCGTCGCCGCCCTTCCCAGCGCCTCCATTTCACCTTTAATGATTCTCTTATTCCTCAATTTAATCAGCTTAAATACCTCGGCATTACCTTCCAAAATAACCTCAAATGGAACCTTCACTTCGATTCAGTCTACAAACGCTCCCTCTCCCGCTTCCGCATTCTCCGTCTCCTCACCGGTAAGACCTGGGGCCTACGGCCCTCTCAGACCCTTAACGTTTACAAGACCTTCATTCGCCCAGTTTTCACCTACGCCTCCCTTACCTGGCTCACCGCCCACCCCCGCCTCAATTTCCGTCTCCTCACCCTTGACCGCCACGCTATCAGAATCGCCTATCATTGCAAACTCGATACCCCTTCCGCCACCCTCACTGGTATGCTCACTTTCCCTTCTGCACTCGCCCATGTTCACTCCCTTCGTTTCTCCTACCTTACTCGCGCACGCCGCTCCCACGCCACCCAACCCCTTGAAGCTCTCGAGCTCTCCCCCTATGCTACTGCTATCCTCAATTCCACACGCACCCCGGAAACCGGTCATCTCTTCCCTCCGCTCATCGACTAGCCCCCTCTCACACTCCCATTATTCTGTTCTGTGCACATTTTCCACATGTTCTACTTTCTTTTGGGGGGCTATAGTCAGCCGCGCCTCTTTGTTACTGTCGGCACCACAAGTGCCCTCTCATTGTTTATTTATTTTCGTTCAGTTTTATCTTATTCACATCGCCCCTGTCGCAGTTACATAAATTTTAATTTTTTCCCCCACTAAACCTTATTCTGTCTACTTCGTTCTCCGGAATGGCTCCACGCATCGTCCCACAGTGCTCCCAGTGCTACTAAATTCTATCGGCCTTGTTGCCGCTACACCTCAGTGCTTTCAGTGATGCGTGTGCTTCTGCAATATTTTTGTTTCTCTTTCAGCATGGACAATAGACAATCTTTTGAACTTTAAAACATTGCAACTCATTCATTTTCTGTGTCTTTTCCAGTGTTTTTCTTTCTCCGGCCATAAAAACAATAGACATTCTTTCTGGACATTACTTTTCAATTTGTTATACACACATCAAAAAAAGTTTTGCATCACCTCGGTTCCCAGATCTCCGGCATATAGACGTTGACTGTGTATATTGTATCAAAGATACAGTCCCTTTGACTGTTCATAGATGTCACTAAAACTGTTCAAAGATGTAAACAATCATGCATGAGCAGGGCCTATTAGACGGAGGGGGTACGACAGCCGATCAGTTCCAGTCATTCCACCAGGACGAAGGTACGCTGCTCATGTTGTCTGTAGTTCTACCATGCCTAGAAGGTCAATACCGCAGTTCGATCGCGTCCGCATTGTTACTTTGTGTCAAGAAGGGCTCTCAACAAGGGAAGTTTCCAGGCGTCTCAGAGTGAACCAAAGCGATGTTGTTCGGACATGGAGGAGGTACAGAGATACAGGAACTGTCGATGACAGGCCTCGCTCAGGCCGCCCAAGGGCTACTACTGTAGTGGATGACCGCTACTTACGGATTGCCGCTCGGAGGAACCCTGACAGCAATGCCACCATGTTGAATAATGCGTTTCGTTCAGCCACAGGACGTCGTGTTTCAACTCAAACTGTGCGCAATAGGCTGCATGATGCGCAACTTCACTCCCGACGTCCATGGCGAGGTCCAGCTTTGCAACCCCGACACCATGCAGCGCGGTACAGATGGGCCCAACAACATGCTGAATGGACCCCACAGAATTGGCATCACGTTCTCTTCACCGATGAGTGTCGCATATGCCCTCAACCAGACAATCGTCGGAGACGTGTTTGGAGGCACCCTGGTCCGGCTGAACGTCTTAGACACACTGTCCAGCGAGTGCAGCAAGGTGGTGGTTCCCTGATGTTTTGGGGTGGCATTATGTGGGGCCGACGTACGCCACTGGTGGTCATGGAAGGCTCCGAAACGGCTTTACGATACCTGAATGACATCCTCCGACCCATAGTGCACCCATATCGGCAGGATATTGGAGAGGCATTTGTCTTCATGGACGACAATTCTCGACCTCATCGTGCACATCTTGTGAATGCGTTCCTTCAAGATAACGACATCGCTCGACTACAGTGGCCAGCATGTTCGCCAGACATGAACCCTATCGAACATGCCTGGGATATGTTGAAAAGGGCTGTTTATGGACGTCTTGACCCACCAACCACTCTGAGAGATTTACGCCGAATTGTCGTTGAGGAGTGGGACAATTTGGACCAACAGTGTCTTGATGAACTTGTGGATAGTATGCCACGACGAATACAGGCATGCATCAATGCAAGAGGACGTGCTACTGGGTATTAGAGGTAGTGGTGTGTACTGCAATCTGGACCACAAATGCTGAAAGTCTAGCTGTATGATGGTACAACATGCAATGTGTGGGTCTCATGAGCAATAAAACGAGCTGAAATGTTGTTTGTGTTGATCTCTATTCCCTTTGTATTTAAAGGTTCCGGAACTCTTGGAACCGAGGTGATGCAAAACTTTTTTTGATGTGTGTATATACTTCTGTATTTTACCCACGGCAATCTTTATTTTATGTATCATGTATATTTTTTGAATAAACGGGGCTAGTGGGGGTAATGCTCCGGCGAGTGTGGATGGGGGCCTCGTCTGGGGGGGTCCGCCTTGGGGTCGCGGTGACTTCTGCGCCATTGCATCCTCCTTCGTCCCTCCTATCCATATGCCTAGCATATTTTCTTCCAAATATAATTTATTCTCTAACCCTTTCCTCTTCTTTGGCACAAGAGCTCCCTGTTGAGCTGGGTGCCCGCCCTGTCTCGCTTTGCGGGGCAGGGAATGAAATAACTTCTGTTCATTCACTTCATCGTTAACAATAAGATCCTTTAAGACGTATTACAGTTTCGTTACGATCTGATTAATACTTTTAATGGAATGATCTTTCTTAGTGAGCGCTCCGTTAGACTTGGTAAAAAAGACGGCACTTTTCTTGTTCAAACAGCTATAGCCTACAATTTTAACGGGTTACAACATAAATGTTTACTCTACATAGATAAACGCAGAACAAAATATGGAAAAGTTTGCTGTAGTTTTTTAGTCTACTTTCGATTTTTGCAAAAAAATGAAAGTAGACTTATGAGATCACTACAGGGCGAAAAAAGTGTGTCTGTCTGTGTGTGTGTGAGTGTGTGTGTGTGTGTGTGTGAGTGTGTGTACTCTGAATGTCTGTCCCCCCCTATCAATTCGAACACGGTGAGCGAAAATTGAACGAAATTTGGTACAAAGGTAGCACTAGCAAAGGACATCTCAGTGTCATGTTTTATATCGCCGCCATCTTGACGGAAACGTAATGGCGGCCACACAAATGTACAAACCTTAAATCAAATTACGACTAACCTAATCATACGATCTCTACAAAATTTTGCAACAACATACCTTTATGGGGGCAGCATCCTTTGACCAAACTAATAGGACATCAGCCTAATAGTTTGCGGATGGCGGCCATCTTTGTGTGAAAATCGATTGCCCCTATTAATTCGAACACGGTGAAACCGAATGGAACGAAATTTGGTACCGAGGTAGTACTAGCAAAGGGCACCCCAGTGTCATGTTTTATATCGCCGCCATCTTGACGGAAACGTAATGGCGGCCACACAAATGTTCAAAGCTTAAATCAAATTACGACTAACCTAATCATCCGATCTCTACCAAATTTTGCAACAACATACCTTTATGGAGGGAGCATCCTAATAGTTTGCGGATGGCGGCCATCCTTGTGTCAAAATCGATTACCCCTATTAATTCGAACACGGTGAAACCGAATGGAATGAAATTTGGTACAGAGGTAGTACTAGCAAAGGGCACTCCAGTGTCATATTTTATATCGCCGCCATCTTGACGGAAACGTAATGGCGGCCACACAAATGTTCAAAGCTTAAATCAAATTACGACTAACCTAATCATCCGATCTCTACCAAATTTTGCAACAACATACCTTTATGGAGGGAGCATCCTCTGACAAATCTAATAGGTCATTAGCCGAATAGTTTGCGGATGGCGGCCATCCTTGTGTCAAAATCGATTACCCCTATTAATTCGAACACGGTGAAACCGAATGGAATGAAATTTGGTACAGAGGTAGCACTAGCAAAGGGCACCCCAGTGTCATGTTTTATATCGCCGCCATCTTGACAGAAACGTAATGGCGGCCACCCAAATGTTCAAAATTTAAATCAAATTACGACTAACCTAATCATCCGATCTCTACCAAATTTTGCAACAACATACCTTTATGAAGGGAGCATCCTTTGACAAATCTAATAGGTCATTAGCCTAATAGTTTGCGGATGGCGGCCATCTTTGTGTCAAAATCGATTACCCCTATTAATTCGAACACGGTGAAACCGAATGGAATGAAATTTGGTACAGAGGTAGCACTAACAAAGGGCACCTCAGTGTCATATTTTATATCACCGCCATCTTGACGGAAACGTAATGGCGGCCACACAAATGTACAAAGCTTAAATCAAATTACGACTAACCTAATCATCCGATCTCTACAAAAGTTTGCGACAACATACCTTTATGGAGGAAGCATCCTTTGACAAATCTAATAGGTCATTAGCCTGATAGTTTGCGGATGGCGGCCATCTTTGTGTCAAAATCGATTACCCCTATTAATTCGAACACGGTGAAACCGAATGGAATGAAATTTGGTACAGAGGTAGCACTAGCAAAGGGCACCTCAGTGTCATGTTTTATATCGCCGCCATCTTGACGGAAACGTAATGACGGCCACACAAATATTCAAAGCTTAAATCAAATTACGATTAACCTAATCATCCGATCTCTACCAAATTTTGCATCAACATACCATTATGGAGGGAGCATCCTTTGACCAAACTAATAGGTCATTAGCCTAATATTTTGCGGATGGCGGCCATCTTCGTGTGAAAATCGATTCCCCCTATTAATTCGAACACGGTGAAACCGAATGGAACGAAATTTGGTACAGTGGTAGCACTAGAAAAGGCCACCTCAGTGTCATGTTTTATATCACCGCCATCTTGACGGAAACGTAATCGCGGCCACCCGAATGTTAAAGGCTAAAATGTAATTACGACCAACCTAATAATCTAGTCTCTACCAAATTTTGCAACAACAAATCTTTATGTGGGAAGCATATTCTGACCAAACTGCTAGATCATCAGCCCAATAGTTTGCAGATGGTGGCCATGTATGTGTGCAAATCGATTCCCCCTATCAATTCAAACACGGTGAAACCGAATTGAACGAAATTTGGTACAGAGGTAGCACTAGCAAAAGGCACCTCAGTGTCATGTTTTACATCGCCGCCATCTTGGCGGAAACGGAATGACGGCCACCCAAATGTTAAAAGCTTAAATCAAATTTCGACCATCTTAATAATTTGATCTCTACCGGATTTTGCAACAACATGCCTTTTTCTGGAAAGCATCTTATGACTCACTACAAGGTCATCAGCCCAATAGTTTGCAAATAGCGGCCATGTATGTGTGCAAATCCATTCCCCAGATCAATTTAAAAACGGTGAAACCGAATTGAATGATTTTTTTACAGAGGTAGCACTAGCAAAGGGCACCTCATATTCATGTTTAATATCCCTATAGCACGTTGTATTTCAACAAGCTACTACAACCAACATTCAATTATACTCCTTGAAAAGGACAAAGAGTTATAACAATACTCTTGCATTTAGGAGATAGTAGGCTATATGTTCTTTACTGAACATCTTGTTTTCTTATGTAAGAATACGGGTAACGTTTTTATTAACGTCTAAACTCGAGTAGCTTTAATTTTTTCCCCGGCGGTTGGCTTTCACGACCGTACTGTTTTTTTTATAGCGTATGGCTATTAGTGCCGGGAGTGTCCAAGGACATGTTCGGCTCGCCAGTTTTTGTAGCTGCTTCGAGACGGACACCCAATGGGTGAGCTACAAGTACCGTTGGGGAGGAGAGTGGGAAGGTAAGGACAAGGAGTTGGAAGGTAGCGGCTGTGGCCTATAGTTAGGGACCAACCCCGGCATTTGCATGGAAGGAAGATGGGAAATCACAGAAGACCATCTTCAAGGTTGCCGGCGGGGGAATTCGAACCTCCTCGCCTCCCGGATGTGAGCGACTGCCATCAGTCATGCCGTAACGACCACGGCTAACTCACCCGGTTACCGTACTGGTGAGAGCGCTGAAATCCAGGAGAGAGGAACTACTGTATTTGAACGCAAACGACTGAAGCTTCAGGATGTCATCGCGCTGTTGCAAGGTGACCACTACGTGTATTTGAGTATACGCGGATTCTTGTGATAACCTGTTTTATTTTGATTACTGTACTATTGTGTGTAATTGTAAATTGGGGATAGGATTGGGAAGGAGGCGGCCATGGACTTATGTTAAGAACCATCCCAGCATTTTCGTGGAGTAGAAGTGGGAAAACTACGGTTAACCACTTCCAGGATGCCTGAGGTAGAATTCGATCCCTCCTCTTCTCAGGCTTGCCTCATGAGGCTGAATGTAGCCTACCCCGCTCCAGCACTCGCACGAGAATTAAATTTTCTTGGCAGAGCCGCGAATCGAACCCGGACCTCCGGGGTGACAGCCAGGAACACGACGTTGTCGGAAAATATATATCTAGATGTTGAAGTTCATACATAGTTAGTTGAAAACGTAATTATAGAGTGGAATTCGACAGAGAAGGTGAGCGGCAGCACGCCGGCCTCTCACCACAGGTTCCATGGTTCAAATCCCGGTCACTCCTTGTGAGATTTGTGCTGGACAAAGTGGAGGCCGACAGGTTTTTCTCCGAGTAATCCGGCTTTTCCAGTCACAAATTTCATTCCAGCAACACTCTCCACAGTCATTCATTTAATCATTGCCCCAGGGGAGTGCGACAGGCTTCGGCAAACGTCACAGTTCTTATCCTCGCTGCTAGATGGGGGCTTCATTCATTCCATTCCCTGACCCAATAGGTCGACTGGAAGCAGGCTGTGGATTTTCATTCAATTCGACAGAGAAGATGGCAATATTGTTATTCACGCCATTTATGAAAGAAGCATTGCATCTCTCTTCACGTGCACTAAAGTGGACTCGTATTCATTCCACAATTGCACAGAAAATATATCAGAGATTCTAGGGGAAGACGATCACGACCCCGAAAAGCTAACAATTATGATAATACCGGCTAAACCTATTACTGCAGGTTGCATGTTCAGGACCTACTGCATTAGGAGTTGGATATTACGAGACCCATACAGAAATATGTTTCCTAGCTTCTAAAAAATAAAATAGTTACATAATAATATATTGGCACCAGATACAGCAATGTTTGAGCTTTATTTTCGACATAATTACCACCAGAATTGAAACACCTGTCATATCGTGTCGTAGAAGTCTGTCGCCTGGGAATGGAAAGCAGCGTAGATACACTTATCTTTAAAGGATGCTAGAAAACACCCTCCCTACCACTATTGATGCTACTTTAGTAACACTTGATAATACTCTTTTTATACAGTGAGTCCGGGAATGTTCTCCGCAGCGCCTACATGCGTCTGCGAGAGCTAGCTACAGCAGTTACGTTGGTAGCACGGATGCCGCTTGCATCATAACAAATAAACAATAAACTTCGTACTCACCACAGCCATTCATAACAGATGCTGGAACCATTCACAGTACATCACTCTTTTTTCGTAATCAGTTTGTTTCAATTCATGAACCACGGTAACGTTATAAGGGAACAACCTTAGCTTGTCTCTTACAGCTTTATGTGCTGTCGACTTAGAGATTCCTGTTTGTTGAGCTTATTTTCGTGTTGATTTACTTGGATTACGCAGCATTATATCGAAGATTTCATCAAGTTTTTCGTCTGTTAAAAGCGTAGGCCTGCCTGTTCCCGGTACATCGTGAACTGAGTCAGTCACCCGAAATTTACTTACCAAATCCCAAACGATATCACAGTTTGGACACTTTGAATTAGGAAACCGCGCCTGAAATCTTAATTTTACATTTTCTGTAAACCGATCGCTTTCGCGAAAAACGTATTCCACCAAAAAACTCTCTCTTCAGTAATAAACATTACCGCCTGTATACTGTTGCACTCTTCCAATAATATATCTGAACTCTCGCTTACTGTAATACACACTGAAGACATGCAGGCTCACTCGCTTATCGCAATTCACACTGACAGCCCACACGGGGGAGTCCGCCTTTCAAGGACAAAGTGCAGCCAACTAAACTCATGACTCAACCACTCACAGCTGCACGTACCCACTGCGGAGAACATTCTCGGGCGCCCTGTAGTAGGTGGTTAATATATAGACCACTGTCATGTAAAGGATATCCCGGTCTGTCTCATGACATTTAGTAACGCGCCACGAATTGCATTTTTAGCCTACTTTTCACATTTTGCAAAAATGAGGAAAAAGTAGACTTATGAGATCGATCCGGGAAAATGTGTGTCCGTCTGTCTGTCTGTCTGGCTAAACTCCTAAACGGCTGCAGCAATCAAAACCAAATTTGGTATGAGTAAAGATGTGCACCGGAATATCTCACGTCCATATTTGAAAATGATGTCAGTGCTACCAACTGCTGAAAAAACGCACTAGAAATTTGAGCTCCATGTTGGATATCTTGCTAGGTATGCATGGGAGCTATTCCAAAATTGGCACACATGTAGATAATACTATTTCAGTTTAATTTCCAGGAGGCCAACCATGACAGTGTTGCCAAAATAATGTTAAGCCTTCTGATAGGTCCAATCTTTAAATGCATATAACTTCTACACCATCAATTGGATTTCAACCAAATTTTGTATGTAATATCTGTACATAAACAGACATGACTGAGCGTATTCTTAAGAGCCACCAGGGCTGCCAACTGTTAATAATTGCTCTCTCTATTTTTTTTATCCAAATACCAATATACCAGAAAGTATGCAAGCCAACAGCTTTAAACTATGTACACGTATATTCTGACATTTTAGATTAATTTGGAATAACTTATATACGTCAGTTCTACCAACATGATTATAAGCCTGCTGATAGTACCAATTTTTAAGTACATGTAACTTCCTTACCATCAGTTGGATTTCGACCAAATTTCGTATGTGCTATGTGTACCATAACAGATATGACTATAAGTATTGTTAAGAGCAATCAGGGCTGCCAACTGTTAATAAATTCTGTCTATATATTTTTTACCCTAATATCAATATATCAGGAAGTATGCAAGCCATCAGCTCTATACTTTGCACATGTATAGCACCTGATATTCTAGATTAATATTGAGTAATTAATACAAGGCAGTGCTGCCAACATGATTCTATGCCTGCTGATATGTCCAATTTTAAAATACATGTAACTTCTATACTAACAAATGGATTTCATCCAAAATTGGCACAACAAGATATCATAATATTTCAGATTATTTCTGACCAGCACACGCATGGTATTTTTGGCAACATGCTTTTACGCGTGCTGATAGATCCAGTGTCTAACTGCATGTAACGTCCATTGGACTTCAACCAAATGTTGTTATCTGTACCTTAAAAGATGGAACTAAGAATATATCAGTCACCAGGGCTGCCAACTGCAGTGCACTATTAGGCTACATTATACCAGGTAGGCCTATATTTTGAACTTATTAGATATTTCGATATTACCAACTTAATTTCGTCATTATTCTAGATAGATTCATATACTGTAGAATAATCATTGGCATGAAAAGTAGGCTGTATAGTTCTTCACGGAACTTCTTGTTGATAACAGAAACGACCAACTGGTTCCTTATCCTAGCGACTACGTTATACTTCTGCTAGCCACTGCGCTGATATGGTGCGTACCCGTCTTCATGTGTGTTCCTCGCTCTAGTGACAAAATGTTCAGTATCATATAACTTATATAAAACGCTAAGGTTCTACGTGTCACAAAACACAAGCTCTTAAAGCAGAGGGAGTTAGAAGGTGCGGTTGTGCCAATTTCTTCCAAATCGACTTAATGGTAGAGGAAAAATCTTGCAACTCATGAAAAGTCAACGGAAATAAATTTATGTGTTTATAAAGTAGGCCTGCATTTAAACAAATGAACAATACGATAGCTTCTGCCAGAACTATGTCGCGTCGAGCCTGTTTACCTATAAAGCCAGGCGGTGGTTTATAAAGGCGCGAGAGTTCTCGCATGGGTCCGCTAGTAGTAAATATTTCCTGAGCTTATACTAAATAAAATGCTTTCTGATTTCTTCATTTCCTCTGTGCTAATAAGGAAATAGGCTATAAAGAAATGCTTGTTCCTGTCTCTGTCAGCTTACGACAAGGAATGTCTCATCTCCCACATTGTCAGCAGGAGCATATAATCCCTAATTTGTATGCTTAGAAATTTCGGCCTGGCACATCATATAAGTCCACTGCAGGATTTCTCCCTGCGTTTTGTGAGCTTACACCGCCAAATACTCTTAAGAGATGTACCTAGAAGGGGCTAGTGATGACTCATCAATTTTCGTTGTTGTAAAGGTGCCTGTACACTATAGAGTGATTTTCATAGAGCAAGTCTAGCTAGACCGCACTAGCTTAACTGAGTGCTTGTACACTGTAGAGTAATTTTCTCTAGGTAGAGCATTCGTAGAGCGGAGATAGACAAATCTACCTAGAGCAGTCTCTGAACCTGTGTACACTGTCAAACGTAAATGCGCTAGGTAGAGCAGCACTAAACATTTCTGAGAGCAGTGTGAGCCTAGACTTTTTGCGCTGTGTTGTGAAGTTAAAATATCTTCAAGAGAGCGTTTAGCATCCGTGGTGGTTGTGTGTGCCTTGTTAAAAGAGAAAACTATGAAGAGGAAAAAAAGGTTGTGGGTGAGGAATTGGATATCAAAAAGATAATACGAGGGAATGCACGCTAAATTATTGCAAGAGTTATGTTCAGAAGATTCTGAAGCCTACAAGAACTTTTTAAGAATGAGCAGAAATTACTATTCTTTCAGAGTAAGATTCCAAGTTTCTGGTTGTTCAATTAATGTTATTATTTTTTCGCGACTCCACACAAATTCAGCCATATTCAATCACTATTATTAACAACAAACAAATAACTCCACTGACTTTACATAGAGCACTTTCCAATATTCAACCGAACGAATAGGGCTAGACTGGTCTAGCTAGGGCACCCAAATACTGTTTACACCGTAGAGTCAGCCGGCCCTAGCTAGAGCTTAGAGTGGTCTCCGCTAGGGTTCTCTACCACCTGTGTACACTGGAGAGGAGCTTAGAGTGCCCTAGCTAGAGCTTAGAGTGGTCTCCGCTAGGGTTCCCTACCACCTGTGTACACTGGAGAGGAGCTTAGAGTGCCCTAGCTAGAGTTACTCTACGCTCTAGCTAGGGCAAAAGCTCTCCAGTGTACAGGCACCTTAAGGAAAGCTTTAGAAATCTAAACTTGAATTGAGTTCAGTATTTACTGAAATTTGTGAATTTTAAATAAGTATAACTTACTGAAGTCGCGTCCGTAGCGTAGCGGTCAGCATGGTTAGCTGCCGGCCCGCAGGTCCTGGGTTCGATTCCCGGCTCTGCCACGAAATTTGAACAGTGGTACGAGGACTGGAACGGGGTCTACTCAGCCTCGGGTGGCCCAAATTAGTAGAGGGCGTTCGATTCCCCCTCAGCCATCCTCGAAGTGGTTTTCCGTGGTTTCCCACTTCGTCTTCGGGCAAATGCCGGGATGGTACCTTATTCAAGGCCAAGGCCGCCTCCTTCCCTCTTCCTTGCCTATCCATCCTCACCATCCCATACCTTCCCTCATGAGGCCCCTGTTCGCTTTGCAGGTGAGGCCGCCTGGGCGAGGTGCCAATCCCACCTCACCAGTTGTATCCCTTCCGATTCGATGTTCCCATATCTAGGACACTGACCGTAGAGGCGGTAGTGGTGAGTTCCCTCGCTGAGTCCGTGGGTTCCACCAACCTGGAGGGTAAACGACAAAAAAAAAAAAAAAAAAACTTACTGAAGTTACTTGTGAGTTCATCCTCCGACGAGGGTGAGAAGCTCTACTCTAATTACTTTTGTAATTTCACAAAGAAGTAGGAGCAAAGACAACTTGGGACTGTATCGTCTCCATCTGCCAGCCATCTGCAATATTTGAAGAGTCCACGGGAAGAAGGGGTGATGTCATTAATGTAAAATGTTCAGGAAACGAGTTTTAAAGTTTCATTACTTTTATTTTCTTATACATTTATACGCGTCAACTTGAAACGTCATTTTCTCACGACCCTCATTGTTCTTAGCCAGACACAATTGTGCCTTCAGTACGTCGCAAAGAGGCCTACCAGATCGCGCTGATATCTCGATTTTACATTTTGAGTGACATTCACCCTTTTAACCGTGGACCCTTCATTTGCAACTCCTGAATTCCACGAGTTGATATCTTCTGAAAGCTGTCTCCTGGTATACACGCCAATGGTTCTGGCCTGCCCATTCGTCTAACACCACACAGCCAACCAGTAACCGCAAACTTCTTGAACCACGCATGAATTGTTTTGTTTGTAGGAGCTGCGGTGTGAGGGTTGGAGGGTATTTCTCGCGAAATTTCAGTCGATTCAAAATTCAAAATTTACCGATTTATATCAGCCTTCTGTTCACCAGTCATCGCCAGGATGTTTGTCTATAAGGTCCATTGCTCTCTAGACGATAAATCTGCAAGCGCCGTAATGATTTGTATATTTGGAGAGATTCCGTATCCGTCATTACAAGTAATTTTGCTTCACCTTTCCAAGCTAGTGTACAGTTAATGTTTAGGGAATCAGGAATATGTTTGACAGATGCACATAATGAAATCACTTTCGTACATCAACCCAAGACAAGCATTACGAAACAGAACCCTATGCAAGTCAGGTACCGTATAAAAGTTAATAGGAGTCACTAATTAACAAATATAAACTAAACGAGAAATGATGCAGGGCCATTGGGCCCTCTCTTCCATCTAACCAGATTATACAATAGTTACATAATGAACAATACAAATAGCACTTAAGTCTAACAATAATACAATGTTCTTACAATATAAAATTCATATAAAAACAGATTAGCTTGGTGTAAGCTGTAAATTGTTGTATTTCTAGGGTGAATAAGTAAGATACTTAGAAGTAAGTTTAAAATTAGAGTACGGTAAAGTAATTATACTGATAAAATGTAGACTAAATGATAGTGACGACGATGATGATGATGATGATTAGGCATTACTAGATGTCTAAATAGAGAGTAAATGACAAAGTGAGAATTGGAAAGATTAAATACATGTAATACGATATAAGAATATAAGCATAAGTGTTGAGTTCAACTTTCATTTACTTAGTGATTATGTACTGCTTTCAACGCTGCTTGAAGCTGGATGGGGTTGCTCCTCTGACAGAGCGAGGCAGATTGTTCCACAGTCGTGTACCTGGGTGTGTGTAGAATTTGTCTGATAACCTGTGTCACTATCATGTCTGTACTAGTGGATGCATTAGTATATGAGGTAGGATTTGGGCTGGAAGTGGCCGTGGCCTCCAGTATTGTACCATTCCGGCATTTGTTTGGAGAGAAAGTGAAAAACCACTTCCTTGATGGCTGAGGTAGGAATCGAACCCGTCTCTTCTCAGTTTCACCTCACGAGGCTAAATGCAGCCCATTTCAGCCCTCAGACCAGAATTCAATTTCTTGGCAGAGTCGGGAATCGAGCAGGGCCTCCGCTGTGACAGCTAAGAATGCTAGCCACTACGCAACGAGGCGGACGAGTAACTAGTATTCTTGGCTGTCATCTATGAGGTCCGGGTTCGATTTCCGAGTCTATCAACAAATGTCATTTTGGTCTGAGGGCAGGAACGGGGTTCACTCAGCCTCATGAGGCAAAAGTGAGTTGGGTTCGATTCCTATCTCAACAATCCTGGAAGTGGTTTTCCGTGGGTTCCCACTCCTACTCCAAGCGAATGCTGGAATGGTTCCTAACTTAAGGCCACGGCCGCCTCCTTCCTAATCCTCACCTGCATTACAAGTACCACACCTTAACACAGGTCATCCGATAAATTCTACACACAACAAAGTCCACGGGGCTAAATGACCACGATGTCGATGAATTAAAAACAACAGCAATAAGTGCATATACTACTGCTAACCAAACCCAACCCTGTGGTACCACAGGTCTACCAAGCGACCGCTGCCCGGCCATTTTGCCTACAGATTGCTTTGTGACGCATTGTCTGCACACCGGAACGCCTTGGCGGTTAATCCTGGTTTCCGTGACCAGGACCCTGCCTCACTGTCAGACAGCTACTCAATTGTCTTCTCGAGGCTGAGTGTACCTTGTTCCAACCCTCACGTCAGTTTCTAAAATCCCTGACGTAGCCCTGAATCGAACTCATGGCCTTCGGTTGAGAGGCAGGCGCGCTATCCAAGCACTACTGCTACTACTTAAGCCAGGTTATCCCAC
Organism: Meconema thalassinum; assembly: GCA_946902985.2. Taxonomy (NCBI): domain Eukaryota; kingdom Metazoa; phylum Arthropoda; class Insecta; order Orthoptera; family Tettigoniidae; genus Meconema; species Meconema thalassinum. Next base: position 97,429,681 of record OX336389.2, read on the forward strand.
AAGTATTTCATACAGGTATACAGGGTTGATACACAGGATATGCAGGTCCCTAAATAAAACAATGAGCTCGTATCTGAATCTCACCGCGGGTGTTAATGGTTAGAGTTCTGCGTGGATAAACGAAACGTTAAACGCAGCCGCCCCGCATCTGCACGACTTTTATCCGCATCCGCCCCACATCCGCATGACCTTTATCCACATCCGCCCACATCCGCACGACTTTTGTCCGCATCCGCCCCTCATCTGAACGACTTTTACCGCATCCGCCCCACATCCGCACAACTGTTGTCCACATCTGCACGACTTTTATCCACATCCGCCCCACATCCGCATGACCTTTATCCGCAATGGCCTACATCCGCCCCACATCTGCATGACTTTTATCCGCATCCGCCCCACAGCCGCACAACTGTTGTCCGCATCCGCCCCACATCCGCCCAACTTTTATCCGCATCTGCCCCACATACGCATGACTTTTATCCGCATCCGCCCACATACGCACGAATTTTATCCGTAGCCTATGTGCCCCACATCTCCACGACTTTCATCCGTATCTGCTCACATCCTCACGACTTCCACCCGCATCCGCCCCACATCCGCACGACTGTTGTCCGCATCCGCATTTCTTTTATTAGCATGTTTGTTATCCGCACTATTGACATTGCAATACTATTTTAATTAGATAAAGTATTTAAGCAACACTTTTAGACATTTGAGGAGAAAGTCGTTCCCTTAGGCTATGTACTGCATATGTCATGTGCTATGTTTAAAATGAATGTTATACAGCCAGAATTGCAACAATTTTCAGTTGATGACATCATTTGAATGAGATAAGCTTAAATCATCTAACATTTTGTCATGAAAAAAAAAACATAACGGAAAAATATGGTACAGTAGAAATCCAATTTTCCGGACTCCGACTATCCGAATCGCTGATTAGCCGAATCGCTTTCAAAAAAAAAAGATAGTCAAACAGCTTACTTTAGTCATTAGTTAGTTATTGTTGTTTTAAGGGGCGGAACTACGAGGTCATCTGCTCCTAAACTGCTTACTTTGACCGAGATGTTCAGCAAACAATGACTTTCATTTACTACTAATGTACAGCACTTGTAAGTACGTACCCTATATAACATGTACAAGTATTGCCTCTTCATTTAATTACATAATTAACAAGTAGTTCCGTGACGAACTAAAGAGCCTACTTTTCTTAAAATTTAAGATTGATGCCAATCTATATAGACCTATCTAGAATAATGACGAAATCAAGTAATAGAGTAATAGAGTAAATTACTACAGTAGGCAGCCCTGGGGACTTTGAATAGTCTGACTTAGTTCCATCTCTTAAGGTATAGAATGCACATACAAAATTTGGCTGAAGTCTAATGGATAGTATCGACGTTACATGCTGTTTGATATTGGATTTATCAGTGCACGTAAAATCATGTTGGTAACCATGGCATGTATGTGATGATCAGAATTAATCTGAAATATTACGATCTATTATAGTGCCAATTTTGGATAAAATCCATTTGTTAGTATAGTAGTTACATGTAAATAAAAATTGAAACTATCAGAAAGCTTAGAATCATGTTGGAAGCACTGAGGTATATTAGGTACTCCAAATGTATCTAGAATGTCAGGTACTATACGTGTGCAAAGTTTGGAGATGATGACTTGCATACTTTCTGATATATTGATATTAGGATTAAACAAATAGAGAGAGTATTTATTAACAGTTGGGAGCCCTGCTTGTTTTTACGAATACGCATAATCATAATTGTTATGGTACACAAAGCACATGCGAAATTTGGTTGAAATCCATTTGTTGGTATTGAAGTTATATGCATTTAAAAATTGGACCTATCAGCAGGCTTCGAATCATGTTGGCAGCACTGATGTATATAAGTTACACCAAACTAAGGTAGCATATCAGGTACTATACGTGTGCAAAGTTTAAAACTGTTGGCTTTCATACCTTCTGATATATTGACATCAGGGTAAAAACATAGTGAGAGTATTTATTAACAGTTGGCAGCCCTGGTGGCTCATTAGAATACGCACAGTCATATCTGCTGTAGTACACATAGTACATACGAAATCTGGTTGAAATCCAATCGATAGTATAGATGTTACATGCATTTAGAAATTGGACCTATCGGCAGGCTTAGAATCATGTTGGCAATACTGTCACGTATTGTCTTCTGAAAATCAATCTGGAATGGCATTGTCTATGTGTGTTCCAATTTTGGAACAGTTCGCTTGCATAACTTCTGAGATATCCTACATAAGGCTCAAATTACAATTGCGATTGTTCAGCAGTTGGTAGCACTGACGTCAATTTAAAATATGGCCGTGAGATATTCAGGTATATATTTTTGCTCTTACCAAATTTGGTTTCGATAGCTGCAGCCGTTTAGGAGTTGATAGGGGGGGGGGACACACACACACAGCCAGACAGACAGACAGACAGACAGACAGACGGACAGACAGACAGACAGACACACACACATTTTCCCGGATCGATCTCATAAGTCTACTTTGTCCTCATTTTTGCAAAATGTGAAAAGTAGGCTAAAAAGTTCAAGAAAGGGAGATGGCGGTGCTCGATCCCACGTCTACCGAGCCTGGCACTGCGCGTTAGCCAGCGTAGCTACTGCTGTCGGTAATCATAATATTTTTTCTTTAGTCGGTTTACCCTCCAGGGTTGGCTTTTCCCTCAGACTCAGCGAGATATCCCACCTTTACCGCCTCCAGGGCCGTGTCCTGGAGTTTGAAACATCGATCGTGGGATACAACTGGGGAGATGGGACAACCACCTCGCTCAGGCGGCCTCATCTGCAAAGCGAACAGGGGCCTAATGAGGGACGGGTAGAATGGGAGGGATAGGCAAGGAAGAGTTAAGAAGTCGGCCGTGACCTTACGCTAGGTACCATCCCGGCATTTGTCCGGAGACGAAGTGGGGGAAACCACAGAAAACCACTTCGAGGATGGCTGAGGTGGAAATCGAAGTTCCTCCACTCATCTGGACAACCCGAGGCTGAGTAGACCCCGTTCCAGTCCCCATACCACTTTTCAAATGTCGTGGCAGAGTCGGGAATCGACCCTCCAACCCCCGGGATCGTTTGTTTAAAAAGTTAGTTTAAACAAATAAACATACTTATAGAAGCCCGCACAACGGTAAAGCCATGTGGGTGGTTTATTCACATGCGAGAGTTCTCGCATTGGTACACTAGGAGTAAGAATTATAACAAGTCCCAAACCTTACCGATAGATGGTTCTGCCATGCTCTCATCGTCAATCCTTCTCTCCATTTGAAAAAGTACAAGACCCAAGAATTTCAAAGACATATTTCGCTAGTTACGCATCACACCACCACGTATTCTTTTATTTTCCTTTCGTTTTCTTTAAAATTTTTATCAATTGTCCCCTCGAAAAGACTAAGTCCCCCAAACGAAAGACTACATGGTGCTGCAGTCCTTGCAATTCCCATGGAATACATTTTCAGATTGTTCCAAACTACGGTTTACTCCCAGTATGAAAGATGATATTCTTGACTTGGAAGAGATAAATCACGTGTTTATCTCGATGTACTGCTGGGATTCCAGAATCTCCGAGTATCATCTTTCTTACTGCGAGTGAAACTGGAAATAATAAAAACAATTTCAAATTTAACTAGGTTCTCTAGCTTCCACTATTTAATAATCTCAAAATTGCACACCTCCAAACTCGAGCAAACGGCAGTATTGTCATTCGCTACTGCACTGCTGTGGTCTTGGCCGAGCTTGTGGCGCGCCACGGCCCCCTGCTTTAAGCATGTGTACAATCCTGTATGAAATATTACCTTATAAAAGATGCTGGAAGTGTCATCCTTCCTGCGTTATACAGGCATAGTATCTGGTAACCACATTCTGGCTGACGCGAGTGAGTTTTGCCACTGTAATGTTTCTGATTTTTAGCCTACTTTTTAATGTTATGCCTTTTATTGAGCACTGAGTCAGTAGTGTCAAACTTATTAACAATTGCGTGAATCTGTGCTAGTGAAAGTGGCACTTCATCAGTAAATTGCTGAAGAAATGCATCACGTACCCGCCGAGCCGACTCGTACTTAAAATAAGTTTTACATTTAAAACAAGAAGTTCCGTGACGAACTAAAGATCCTACTTTTCTTGAAATTTAAGTTTCTTGCCAATCTATATAGACCTATCCAGAATAATGAAGAAAGTAAGTTGGTAATATCGAAATTCCTAATTAGTTCGAAATATACCTTATATAATGTAGCCTAATAGAGCAGTACAGTTGGCAGCCCTGTTGACTGAATATAGGCTATTGTTAGTTGCACCTCTTAAGGTACAGAATACAAAATTTGGATGAAGTCAAATGGATAGCATGCACGTTACATGCAGTTAGACCTTGGATTTATCAGCGCGCGTAAAATTATGTTGGCAACAATGTCATGCATGTGTTGGTCAGAAATAATCTGAAATATTATGATCTCGTGTTGTACCAATTTTGGATGAAATCCATTTGTTAGTATAGAAGTAACATGTATTTTAAAATTGGACCTATCAGCAGGCTTAGAATCATATTGGCAGCACTGGCGTAGGCCTATATTAGTTACTGCAAATTAATCTAGAATGCCAGGTACTATACGTGTGCAAAGTTTAGAGATATTGGCTTTCATACTTTCTGATATATTGATATTAGGGTAACAAAAATAGAGACAGTATTTATTAACAGTTGGCAGCCCTGGTTACTCTTAAGATTCGGCATAGTCATAACTGTTATGGTACACATATCACACACGAAATTTGGTTGAAATCTAAATGATAGTATAGAAGTTACATGTATTTAAATTTGGACCTTTCAGCAGGCTTAGAATCATGTTGGTAGCACTGACGTATATAAGATACTCCAAATTAATCTAGAATGCCAGGTACTATATGTGTGCATAGTTTAAAGCTGTCGGCTTGCATACTTTCTGATATGTGGGTATTTTGATAAAATAAATTGAGAGCATTTATTATCAGTTGGCAGCCCTGGTGGCTCTTAAGAATACGCTCAGTCATATCTGTTTATGTACACATAGCACATATAAAATTTGGTTGAAATCCAATTGATAGTGTAGTAGTTATATACATTTAAAATTTGGTCCTATCAGCAGGCTTATAATCATTTTGGCAACACTGCCATGTATGGCCTCCTTGAAATTAAACAGCAATATTATTATCTATACGTGTGCCAATTATGAAATAGCTCCCATGAATACCTTCCAAGATATCCAACATGGAGCTCAAAGTTCAATTGCGATTTTTCAGCAGTTGGTAGCACTGACATCATTTTCAAATATGGCCGTGAGATATTCAGGTATAGATCTTTACTCCCACCAAATTTTGTTTTGATTGCTGCAGCCGTTTAGGAGTTGATAGGGGGGACACACACACAGACAGACAGACAGACAAACAGATGGACAGACAGACAGACAGACAGACAGACAGACTTGCCCGATCTCATAAGTATACTTTTTCCTCATTTTTGCAAAATGTGAAAAGTAGGCTAAAAATAGTGTTATAATGACCATCATTATGATACAGTTTTCTGACACATAATAGTGTTACGTGCCACCCCTAGTGGCACTTTTGTTAACTGGATTACGGTGGGTAGGAAGCACAACACCAATTACTGCTAAAAGAAATAATTAACTTTATTGCGGCCAGAAGGATACAGCACTCTTCAGTAAATACAAGCAATTATTACCTTACTCCAGTTTCCTTACGGCGAGAACACTTCCCCTTTCACTTGTCAACAGACCACAGTTAATCCTCTTCGCTAATGAGTCCGGTGCCGTACGCTAGCTGGAAATAGCTGCACCCAGCCTGTCACCGTACTACACACTGTTTCACAATGTAGCACAATCACTTCTGTCGCACTGGAGATAAACACACTCGCTCAAGACACAGTTCCTCTGTAGGAGTCTCACTTCCCCGCTCCACTAGAGGTTTCGCAAGTCACCACACTTCTGTCGCTCAGAATAATCGCTCACACTAGCTCGTAAAACACAACAACAACTACTGCTAGACAGGTCGCACTTATATAGCAGGCCGGTGACTCAATAAATGCTTCTAGATCCATCCAGGGTTCACGGCTTCTCGAGGTTTCCATCGCTAGTCCAGTCACGAATATTCTGGACTACCCCTTTGTCCTAGTAGCCCTGTTGCATATGGCACACGCAATACAGGAGGCAGGCCACAGCCCAGCCCTGGGGCAGTTGTGACTCATGCGGCGAGTGATGACACAAACTCACAGCCGTAACAATAGTGATGGTCGAACATAATAGTACATTATGCAACGAGCCTATAATGGTTATAATTAAGACACAAGTATGTTTATAAAACGAGCTTATGCGAGTTTTATAATTTCCATACGAGTGTCTTAATTACCATTATAGGCGAGTTGCATACGACTGTTTATGTTCGACGATAATTATAACTTTATTATTGTTTTGACATAAATATTCATAAATATCTGTTCAGTCACTAAAATTTTGTGATCGGGTGCTGCGCTGGTTAGTACACACATCAAAAAAAGTTTTGCATCACCTCGGTTCCCAGATCTCCGGCATATAGACGTTGACTGTGTATATTGTATCCAAGATACAGTCCCTTTGACTGTTCATAGATGTCACTAAAACTGCTCAAAGATGTAAACAACCATGCATGAGCAGGGCCTATTAGACGGAGGGGGTACGACAGCCGATCAGTTCCAGTCATTCCACCATGACGAAGGTACGCTGCTCATGTTGTCTGTAGTTCTACCATGCCTAGAAGGTCAATACCGCAGTTCGATCGCGTCCGCATTGTTACTTTGTGTCAAGAAGGGCTCTCAACAAGGGAAGTTTCCAGGCGTCTCAGAGTGAACCAAAGCGATGTTGTTCGGACATGGAGGAGGTACAGAGATACAGGAACTGTCGATGACAGGCCTCGCTCAGGCCGCCCAAGGGCTACTACTGTAGTGGATGACCGCTACTTACGGATTGCCGCTCGGAGGAACCCTGACAGCAATGCCACCATGTTGAATAATGCGTTTCGTTCAGCCACAGGACGTCGTGTTTCAACTCAAACTGTGCGCAATAGGCTGCATGATGCGCAACTTCACTCCCGACGTCCATGGCGAGGTCCAGCTTTGCAACCCCGACACCATGCAGCGCAGTACAGATGGGCCCAACAACATGCTGAATGGACCCCATGGAATTGGCATCACGTTCTCTTCACCGATGAGTGTCGCATATGCCTTCAACCAGACAATCGTCGGAGACGTGTTTGGAGGCACCCTGGTCAGGCTGAACGTCTTAGACACACTGTCCAGCGAGTGCAGCAAGGTGGTGGTTCCCTGATGTTTTGGGGTGGCATTATGTGGGGCCGACGTACGCCACTGGTGGTCATGGAAGGCTCCGAAACGGCTTTACGATACCTGAATGACATCCTCCGACCCATAGTGCAACCATATCGGCAGAATATTGGAGAGGCATTTGTCTTCATGGACGACAATTCTCGACCTCATCGTGCACATCTTGTGAATGCGTTCCTTCAAGATAACGACATCGCTCGACTACAGTGGCCAGCATGTTCGCCAGACATGAACCCTATCGAACATGCCTGGGATATGTTGAAAAGGGCTGTTTATGGACGTCTTGACCCACCAACCACTCTGAGAGATTTACGCCGAATTGTCGTTGAGGAGTGGGACAATTTGGACCAACAGTGTCTTGATGAACTTGTGGATAGTATGCCACGGCGAATACAGGCATGCATCAATGCAAGAGGACGTGCTACTGGGTATTAGAGGTAGTGGTGTGTACTGCAATCTGGACCACAAATGCTGAAAGTCTAGCTGTATGATGGTACAACATGCAATGTGTGGGTCTCATGAGCAATAAAACGAGCTGAGATGTTGTTTGTGTTGATCTCTATTCCCTTTGTATTTAACGGTTCCGGAACTCTTGGAACCGAGGTGATGCAAAACTTTTTTTGATGTGTGTATATCTCGGTTTCCCAAGCTCTCTGGTCGACCGACGCATGCTCTCTGTGTGCTTCAATACCATATGTTCAGATTGTGCACCAGTATTCAGTAAAACTGACACCGAAGTCCATTGAAAACAACCCGCTGTGTAGAAATTGGATTTGAGGATATTAAGGTACAGTGCTATTTCTTGTCTCATATTCACCAGTTTATTTACGCGAACATATGGACGGTGCACTTTCTGTAATTTATATAGACATGTTGAATTTTGAGCGCATGCGCGAACGTATTCTTATCTAATTGGTCAAACAACTGTTACTTGAGCTGTGATTGGTGGGAGAAACTGTTTCATAATGAACAAGAAGTTCCGTTAAGAACTATACAGCCTACTTTTCATGCCAATGATTATTCTACAGAATATGAACCTATCTAGAATAATGACGAAATTAAGTTGCTAATATCGAAATTTCCAATTAGTTCGAAATACTGTATACCTGGCATAATGCATCCTAATAGAGCACTACAGTTGGCTGCCCTGATGACTGAATATATTCTTAGTTCCATCTCTTAAGGTACAAAATACAAAATTTGGTTGAAGTCCAATGAATCGCATGGACGTTACATGCAGCTAAACATTGGATCTAACAGCGCGCGTAAAATCATGTTGGCAACAATGTCATGGATGTATTGGTCAGAAATAATCTGAAATAATGTGATCTATTGTTGTGCCAATTTTTAATGAAATCCATTAGTTAGTATAGAAGTTACATGCATTTTAAAATTGGACCTATTAGCAGGCTTAGAATCATGTTGGCAGCACTGACGTATATTAGTTACTCCAAATTCGTCTAGAATGCCAGGTACTATACGTGTGCAAATTTTAGAGCTATTGGCTTGCATACTTTCTGGTATATTGATATTAGGGTAACAAAAATAGGGACAGCACATATTAACAGTTGGCAGCCCTGGTTGCTCCTTAGAATACGCATAGTCATATCTGTTATGGTACACATAACACATACGAAATTTGGTTGAAATCCAAATGATAGTATGGAAGTTGCATGTATTTAAATTTGGACCTATCAGCAGTCTTAGAATCATGTTGGTAGCACTGACGTATATAAGTTACTCCAAATTAATATAGAATGTCAGGTACTATACGTGTGCATAGTTTAAAGCTGTCGGCTTGCATACTTTCTGATATATTGGTATTTGGATAAAATAAATTATGAGCATTTATTAACAGTTGGCAGCCCTGGTAGGTCTTAAGAATACGCTCAGTCATATCTGGTTATGTACACATACAACATACGAAATTTGGTTGAATTCCAATTGATAGTGTAGAAGTTATATGCATTTAAAAATTGGACTTATCAGGAGGCTTATAATCATTTTGGCAACACTGCCATGTTTGGCCTCCTGGAAATCAAACTGAAATATTATGGTCTGTACGTGTGCCAATTTTGAAATGGCTCCCATTCATACTTTCCAAGATATCCAACATGGAGCTCAAATTTCAATTGCGATTTTTAGCAGTTGGTAGCACTGACATCATTTTCAAATATGGCCGTGAGATATTCAGGTGTAGATCTTTACTCCTACCAAATTTTGTTTCGATTGCTGCAGCCGTTTAGGAGTTGATAGGGGGGGGGGGACACACACACAGCCAGACAGACAGACAGACAGACAGACACACATTTGCCCGATCTCATAAGTCTACTTTTTTCTCATTTTTGCAAAATGTGAAAAGTAGGCTAAAAATCGTGTTATAATGACCATCATTATGATACAGTTTCCAGACATATAATAGTGAGGGTCGAACATAAAATGTATTTAGCTACCTGAAACCATCCTTGTGACGGTAGAGGAATGATCCCTCGCAGGTTCCTTGGTGAAGCAGAGCCGGGAGGATAAGCGATTTTAATAATTGTAATAATATATTAGTGACAATAAACTAACCCCACGATTGGTCCAGAGGACCGCGCATGTCAAAGGATGCTGTCACCCAGTTCATAGTCTATGGATTATGGGGGACGAATAGCCAGCAGGGTGACACCCTCCGTAGCATTATCCATGGGCGCCACTTCTCATTTAAGTAGTAGGCTAACTCAATTATCCTCACGAGGCTGACTGCATCACCATTCAGCCCTCACGTCGGTTTTCAAATTTCTAGCGGAGCCGGAATCGAAGCCAGGTTCTTCTAGTTAGAGCCAAGCGTGCAATACCTACACCACGGGGTTGGCCTAATAATAATAATGAAAATAGTAATAAGAATGAAGATAGTTGTATTGAATGTCCATCCCTTATTATTCCCGTTTTCATCGGGGTCGGGTATGAGATGCGATGAAAGTCCATGTGGCGAATGATTTCTTACAGCTGGATGCCCTTCTTGGCGCCAAACTCATGAGAGGAGTTAATGAGAGATGAAATGAATGCTGGTGATGGAAACTGGAAAGAAGGAAGTGGAAGTGACCTGTCACAATGTATCGTCCCGTCATGTGCCTGGAGTTGAAAATGTGAAACCACGGGGAAAACAAGTAGTTCCGTGACGAACTAAAGAGCCTACTTTTCTTAAAATTTAAGATTGATGCCAATCTATATAGACCTATTTAGAATAATGACGAAATCAAGTAATAGAGTAATAGAGTAAATTACTACAGTAGGCAGCCCTGGGGACTCTGAATAGTCTGACTTGGTTCCATCTCTTAAGGTATAGAATGCACATACAAAATTTGGCTGAAGTCTAATTGATAGTATGGACGTTACATCCTGTTTGATATTGGATTTATCAGTGCACGTAAAATCATGTTGGTAACATGGCATGTATGTGATGATCAGAATTAATCTGAAATATTACGATCTATTATAGTGCCAATTTTGGATAAAATCCATTTGTTAGTATAGTAGTTACATGTAAATAAAAATTGAAACTATCAGAAAGCTTAGAATCATGTTGGCAGCACTGAGGTATATTAGGTACTCCAAATGTATCTAGAATGTCAGGTACTATACGTGTGCAAAGTTTGGAGATGATGACTTGCATACTTTCTGATATATTGATATTAGGATTAAACAAATAGAGAGAGTATTTATTAACAGTTGGCAGCCCTGCTTGTCTTTACGAATACGCATAATCATAATTGTTATGGTACACAAAGCACATGCGAAATTTGGTTGAAATCCATTTGTTAGTATTGAAGTTATATGCATTTAAAAATTGGACCTATCAGCAGGCTTAGAATCATGTTGGCAGCACTGATGTATATAAGTTACACCAAACTAAGGTAGCATATCAGGTACTATACGTGTGCAAAGTTTAAAACTGTTGGCTTTCATACTTTCTGATATATTGACATTAGGGTAAAAACATAGTGAGAGTATTTATTAACGGTTGGCAGCCCTGGAGGCTCATTAGAATACGCACAGTCATATCTGCTGTAGTACACATAGTACATACGAAATCTGGTTGAAATCCAATCGATAGTATAGAAGTTACATGCATTTAGAAATTGGACCTATTGGCATTCTTAGAATCATGTTGGCAATACTGGCACGTATGGTCTTCTGAAAATCAATCTGGAATGGCATTGTCTATGGGTGTTCCAATTTTGGAATAGTTCGCTTGCATAACTTCTGAGATATCCTACATAGAGCTCAAATTACAATTGCGATTTTTCAGCAGTTGGTAGCACTGACGTCAATTTAAAATATGGCCGTGAGATATTCAGGTATATATTTTTGCTCTTACCAAATTTGGTTTCGATAGCTGCAGCCGTTAGGAGTTGATAGGGACACACACACACACAGCCAGACAGACAGACAGCAGGACAGACAGACGGACAGACAGACAGACACACATTTTCCCGGATCGATCTCATAAGTCTACTTTTTCCTCATTTTTGCAAAATGTGAAAAGTAGGCTAAAAATGCATACAGTACCGAAAATAAGCTCTTTTTCTTCAAAATACACATGTATACCCTTTTTTCCTGGAAAAATCCAATTTTCTGAATTTTTGATTAACCAAATGGAGTTCGGTCTCAATTGATTCGAATAATTGGAGTTCTACTGTAAGTCTTAAACATCCGGGTCCTGGTAATGATCAGGGCCGTGGAGAGCGATTACGGGCCCTAGTGTAGAGTTTTCCGGGCCCCTCCATTTTTGTTCAGCCTGAGACATTATTTTGGAAGTAGTACGTTGGTTTTCTTTGAGCCCACAAAAGACTCCATGGAATTTTGCATGTTCATATTGTACCCGATACCTAGTTGAGGCTATCGGCTACGCCAGTTGAGATCGAGCCATAGTTGAGATTTATGGGAAAAGAAGAAAATATAGCGCTCAGATTAAGTCGAGAAGAGTGGTAGGAAATGACGTAGGAGGCCAAGGATGAAGGAGGCTCTACCAGTCAAGCAGATGGAATTATGGGAGGAATATTGAAGTATTATAAAGATCAATATGGAATGTAATATTATATAATCTCAGAAGAGAAGTTATATCAAGAAATCTTTTGGTGATAACTTGAAGAAAGGCAGATAACTCCTTAAGTTATGTTATAACTTAATTGCCGATATGATTGTGGTCGAGATTATAGTTGTGACGTATGACCGCAGAAGGAAGGGGAAAGTCACGTGACAGCGCCGAGCGGAGCTCATCACACAGTCTGAGAACGACAGTAGTTGTATTCCAGCAAGCCGAGCTGATTGGAGCACATGGTGCGCGAAGAAGGCAGTATTACTATTACAGCAAGTCGAGCAAAGCAGAGCACATAGTACGCTAGGAAAACGACAGTATTAGTCCAGCAAGTTAAGCTGATAGCAACGTGCGCCAGGAGAACGAAAGTAGGTCAGTCAGTCAAACCAAGCGAAGCACGGTGTGCAGTGCGAGAATCAGTTAGCAAGGCCAGTTACACAAGCCGTGGAAGTGAAAGAGAGCCGGTGTTCGGGCAGATGTATTTTCAACATCGTGGTCACAGTTATGTGAAACAGCAATGCTTTTCCAATGTTACAGTTCGTTAAAGTAATACGCAGCATTGTGATAGAACGGAGAACATTATTTCGAGCCACATTCTTAATACAGAACAGCACAGCGAAGTGATATAATGACGCCAGTTTTCAGCGTCGCATTATACGAGAACAGTGAGGCGGAACAGGTCGTGCTGTGGCCGACATTTTACAAGCAGGCGACATGCAAGCAGCTGAACATTATTTCGACATTTTGTCAAACTTAATAAGTTTGGACTTGTGTTCGACAGTCTAATTGTGCAGGCAGATAGCAATTATACACTGCTATTGTGAACTTCTAAATGGACTTAGATATATTTCAATGGTATTACGGCTTATTAGATAATGAATTTCAGACCGGAATATTTAAGGCGACCATGGGGTCAGTCCAACATTACTGCTTTTAGGCAGATGAACAGTTACGAGAATATGCACTTTGTGAACAGTGACACGTGCAGCATTATAGTTGCTTTTCATGAACAATTATGAAATATCAGTTACGAACGCGGATACAGGGTGTTTAAGAAATCAATACACTTTTCTAAATAATTTATTTTCTACTAGTGAAATTCAGCCGCAGTGGAGATTAACTTTTTGTCATATGCAAACCGAACATTGTAGGGGACAGTGGCGTGATAGTCGAAGAGTATGGGGTACTCTGCATTTATGAACTTTTATGGAAGAATTTGGACAATATCCGTGATGGATAATATGCAGTTCATCATGTCGGGCTAGGCGGATACGGAGACGTGATGGCACCACAGAGCGATGGATTCGGTTCCTGAAGAAGAAGATATCCAACATCAGATTCACTTGGAATATGAAGTCAATCGTCAGTTCAGTGGGTGATACAATGTTTTCGTCGATCTTTCGAGAAATTTGTGGCACACACGAGGATTATCAGCGATCTTTGAATTATATTAACAGCAGAAATAAGAAGGTATTGTAAGAGTTATGACTTTCCTGATATGATTTTTCATGAACACTGGGCATACTTGTATATATTTCTAGTAGGAGTTCTACGATTATTTTTGACATGGCTTAGATATTTTTTGCTCCATTTGCTAGAATATGGTGTTACCATATGATATGGCAGGCACCGTTATACGACGTTCTCACCATTGGTTGGCTTTATTAGGCAGAAGTTTGGTCTTTTTGACATTTTTCAGTAAGGATAGTATTTCTTGGATAGAGATTTTTTTTGTGGCGAGTGTTTCGAACTCGTGATCTGCAATTGGATAATTTAAATTATTTCGTCAGTTCATTGCATACTAGCGAGTATGTATAATTCATCAGTAGGGATTTTTTCTATTGGATTGTTTGGAGATATTAAAATTTTATTCACTCAAGTGAATGAATATCGCTTTTATGTGACAACTAGAGTCTTGTTGATTCCAATCTGGTACATTCACTCATCAGTCTACGAGATGGGGCCTTTCGTTTTATACGATTGCGTGATGGCACAGACCTGACCCATCGTCTAGGGCATTATCATGTTAGTCTACGGGGCAGGGCCTTTCGCTTAAGGCAATTGCGTGGTGGCACACACCTGACCTGCCAGTCGAGGGCCTCATTTTTATCATCCGAGTGTACTTAAGATCGTAAGAGGATTAAACAAGAAACTACTAGTCACACATTAGTCGAATTTTGTCAAATAAATTAAAAATAAATGTCAGCAGGGTTACATTTTGTAATTCTTGTTTGCCAATCCAATATTTTGTTGCTATACTCTTTTGAGAGTACATTCATTTAACAGCTGATACTTTTGATACTTTTGATACTCTTTTGTGAGTGAGTTTGATACCTTTGAGAAGGATTTCAAGTAATTGAATCTTGTAAGATGAATCATTTATGGTCAGATTTATTTTGAGGCAGATCAGTATTACATATTTTTGATGTGAGAGATTATAACACATTGGTGTTTTTCTTTGAAGTGAATTTTGAGAATTTTAAGATAATTTATGCTCTATTTGAAAGCAGATCCTGAATTGGATTACGATTACTAAGGTAATTTTTTCCTTGTTGTTTAAGAAGTTGTCTAGATATGATCAGATTAATTACAGTTCTTGGAGATTGTGTGCGTTAATAATTTGAAGCCAGTTATATATTTTTGTAGATCATGCAACGTGATTAAGTGAAGTTTGTGATAAGTATTTTTGGAAGTTGCCAAGTGGAAGTTGCAATATTGCTAATGAGTATTTTGAGGCAGACATGAGGTTGTTGAAACCAGTCTAGCATATTTTTGAGATTCATGCTGTGCGCTGAATAGTCATGGTGTTATGTGGAATAGTTATGGTGTTATATGGAATAATTATGGTATTCAAATATGGTATTTGATAAAGTGAGATTATATGATGAAGTTTTGGATAGTGAGATCCAACGTGATTTTGTGAAGGCAATACATATATTTTGGCATGATAATTAAATACGAGATAGAACTTGGAAGTGATAAAACTGTAAGACAAGGTTCTATAACCTATATTAAACAATTTTCTAGGAAATTAAATAAATAAATAATTTTGATAATACAAGATTTTCTGATAATAATAATTTATAAAATAATAATCTGAAGTTTAAGCATATTAATGATCTGACCCAATGAAATAAAAATCTAAATGACTCAATGAAATAAAAATCTAAATAAACAGATGAAATAAAATTTAAATAAATTGATAAATAAAATTTGGAATAAACCGATGAATTAAATAAATGGATGAATTAAAGGTTGAATAAATTAACTGAATTAAATAAATTAATAGGTGATTAAACAGCTGATGAATAACTGAATTAAAAGGTGATAATTAATTAAAGAAGCTGATGATTAATAAATTTAAATGAATTTAAATAAATTTAAATAAGAAATATGATTTAAATAATTTGATGAATTGCAACTTGAATTAATGAATTAAACAATTTAGATGGATGAATTGAGATGATTTAATCTGAATGAGATAATGAAATGAGAGTGTGTGGATAATTGAAGAATATAACGAATTGATGAATATAATATTCATTTAAATGATTTGATAGTAATAAATTATTAATTCTGACTTGAATATAATGAATATTGAGATGAGAACTAATGTGAGAGATATTTAATTTTGATATGATGATGATGATAACCAATGAGTAGAAAAATTTCTTTGATTCACAAACAAGCAATAATTAATGACAGTGTAAATACAGTGTAAATTAATTGTTAGATTTCTAGGAGCATTTATTGAGATTTTCAGCATGTGTATAATGCCATTCAAGCCATAAAATAAGTTGATATTTAAATATGTGTTATTAGAATAATTTGTTTAGACAGATTCATATTTTTTTGACATCCACATTCATGATGTTAACTTAAAGGGAAGTTAGGTCTCAGGAATCACATATGTCAGTGACGCATAGACATAGTGCTACGGTGAACCTGAGAACCCAAGTGAACTTTAGAAAATTTTCATATTTTATGTGGATGAAGTACATTTTGAATAGCATGGAGATGGTTCGATTTTCAGGACAATGACAATCTAACGTTGGCATTCGACCATACTCTTAGGTAGGAGGTGTGTTTAATATTTCTGTCTGACGACCAAAGTTTGAATAAATTTGTTTTTATCTTAGTTGTGATCTGATGATGATGTGATTTTCCTAACCCTTTCCTTTTCTTAATTAAGGCTTAACCAGGAAGGATGTGGTTTGCTAGGGATTCAGTTGGTGGCGCCCATTTCTATTTGTATTTTTTTTAATTAAATTTAAGCCCGTAACGACCCTCGAGATACTTTATCTCGTGTTACCCTCTGCTTTTGTGATATTTCAACTGAATTTCCGACACATTCCTTATTTGACTTCATGTTTATTTAACTCCACTCTGTCCTGGAAATCCAGGAATGCGATGTAATAGCAGATGGGTCATCGCATCCCTCGGACGAACGGGTACAATATTTAATATCAGTAAGCCTGGTTTTCAGTTATTCAACCACTCTTCTTTATGTCTTACATTGTTTGTTCCTTTTTCTTTAAGAAGTTGATCATCATGCACTAAAAATTAATCGGTCACCACAAGAATAAGCCATAGGCTACATCTTTCAGAAATTCATGAAGAATACAGTCGGTTTTTAGCCTACTTCTCACATTTTGCAAAAATGAGGAAAAAGTAGACTTATGAGATCGGGCAAATGTGTGTCTGTCTGTCTGGCTGGCTGTGTGTGTGTGTCCCCTATCAACTCCTAAACGGCTGCAGCAAACGAAACAAAATTTGATAGGAATAAAGACCTATACCTGAATATTTCACAGCCATATTTGAAAATGATGTCAGTGCTACCAACTGCTGAAAAATCGCATTTGAAATTTGAGCTCCTTGTTGGATAACTTGTAAGGTATGAATCGGAGCTATTTCAAAATTGGCACACGTATAGATAATAATATTGCAGTTTACTTTCCAGGAGGCCATACATGGCAGTGTTGCCAAAATGATTATAAGCCAGCTGATAAGTCCAAATTTTAAATGCATATAACTTCTACACTAACAATTGGATTTCAACCAAATTTCGTATGTGCTATGTGTACATAAACAGATATGACTGAGCGTATTCTTAAGAGCCACCAGGGCTGCCAACTGTTAATAAATGCTCTCAATTTTTAAAATCCAAATACCCATATATCAGAAAGTATGCAAGCCGACAGTTTTAAACTATGCACACGTATAGTACCTGACATTCTATATTAATTTGGAGTAACTTATATACGTCAGTGCTACCAAAATGATTCTAAGCCTGCTGATACGTCCAACTTTAAATTCATGTAACATCTATAGACTACTAACTAATGGATTTCATTCAAAATTGGCACAACAATAGATCATATTATTTCGGATTATTTCTGACCAATACATGCATGGCATTGTTGCCAACATTATTGTACGCGCGCTGTTAGATCCAATGTTTAACTGCATGTAACATCCATGCTATCCATTGGACTTCAACCAAATTTTGTATTCTGTACCCTAAGAAATGGATCTAAGAATATATTCAGTCACCAGGGCTGCCAACTGTAGTGCTTTATTAGGCTACATTATGCCAGGAATACAGTATTTCGAACTAATTAGAAATTTCGATATTACCAACCTAATTTCGTCATTAATCATTGGCATGAATCTAAAATTTTAAGAAAAGTAGGCTCTTTAGTTCGTCACGGAACTTCTTGTTTTTTGAGAGATGATTAGTACCTTTCCACCCTGCACAGAACTTTCGAGGAGAATTCTGGCAACTGTGTCCTTTCCCAGGCAAAGAAGCAAAAAAAAACACAATGAAATTTTAAAGAATTCGTTAGGCTTATATTATATTCTCTCTTCACTGGTTCAATTACACCGAATTAAGTCATATAAGAATACTAGCAGTAGTGCCTGGCTTCGCCCGGTGGATTTCTTTAGCCTTCTTTTGACATTTTGCAAAAATGAGGAAAAATTAGACTTATGAGATCGGGTAAATGTGTGTCTGTCTGTCTGTCTGTCTGTATGTCTGTCCTTCTGCCTGTCTGTCTGTCCGTCCTTCTGTCTGTCTGTCTGTCTGTCTGGCTGTGTGTGTGCCCCCCCCCTATCAACTCCTAAACGGCTGCAGCAATCAAAACAAAATTTGGTGGGAGTAAAGATCTATACCTGAATATCTCACAGCAATATTTGAAAATGATGTCAGTGATACCAACTGCAGAAAAATCGCAATTGAAATTTGAGCTCCATGTTGGATATCTTGGAAGGTATGATTGGGAGCTATTTCAAAATTGGCACACGTATAGATAATAGTATTGCAGTTTAATTTCCAGGAGGCCATACATGGCAGTGTTGCCAAAATGATTATAAGCCTTCTGATAAGTCCAAATTTGAAATGAATATAACTTCTACACTATCAATTGGATTTCAACCAAATTTCGTATGTGCTATGTGTACATAAACAGGTATGACTGAGCGTTCTCTTAAGAGCCACCAGGGCTGCCAACTGTTAATAAATGCTCTCAATTTATTTTATCGAAATACCCACATATCAGAAAGTATGCAAGCCGACAGCTTTAAACTATGCACACGTATACTACCTGACATTCCATATTAATTTGGAGTACCTTATATACGTCACTGCTACCAACATGATTCTAAGCCTGCTGAGAGGTCCAACTTTAAATACATGTAACTTCTATACTATCATTTGAATTTCAACCAAATTTCGTGAGTGCTATGTGTACCATAACAAATATGACTATGCCGATTCTTAAGAGTAACCAGGGCTGCCAACTGTCAATAAATACTGTCTCTATTTTTGTTACCCGAATATCAATATATCAGAAAGTATGCAAGCCAATAGCTCTAAACTTTGCACACGTATAGTACCTGGCATTCTAGATTAATTTGGAGTAACTAATAGGCTTATAGGCCTACGCCAGTGCTGCCAACATGATTCTAAGCCTGCTGATAGATCCAATTTTAAAATACATGTTACTTCTATACTAACAAATGGATTTCATCCAAAATACGCACAACACGAGATCATAATATTTCAGATTATTTCTGACCAACACATGCATGACATTGTTGCCAACATGATTTTACGCGCGCTGATAAATCCAAGGTCGAACTGCATGTAACGCGCATGCTATCCATTGGATTTCAACCAAATTTTGTATTCTGTACCTTAAGAGATGCAACTAACAATAGCCTATATTCAGTCACCAGGGCTGCCAACTGTACTGCTCTATTAGGCTACATTATATAAGGTATATTTCGAACTAATTAGGAATTTCGATATTACCAACTTAATTTCGTCATTATTCTAGATAGGTCTATATAGATTGGCAAGAATCTTAAATTTCAAGAAAAGTAGGCTCTTTAGTTCGTCACGGAACTTCTTATTTGTTTTATGGATGATAATGAATACTACTACAGAACTGGAGCGCTCAAGGATAAGGATCGGAAAGCACCAACGCTTATTGCAGCTGATAACCTCACCCCAGTGTACTGCACCAACACCATCGCCCTTATACAGAGGCATACTATTGTCATGATGATAACTGTTTTAAGGGGCCTAAGAAATCTTTTTTGCACTAATTACTCCCCGTGACTGCAATTTATAAGCAGCTCGCAATTCTGCACCAGAACACTGGTAGGGGTGACGTGATGCAGCCCGCATTTCCAGGCAACAATAGACTTAAGTATTATTGCAGCTTTTCAGGAGCGCTTGTGTTTCCGACTTACTAAACAAAAATCAATCTTTAAGGTTACCTGAGAGGTGTAGCCTAATGCTACATAGCCTAAACTATTCCTCTTGAATCTGGCTATCATATACAAAAAGAATTTTTCGAATCCGACTGGTAGTTCCAGACATTAGCGCTTTTAAACACACAAATACACAAACAAACTCTTCAGCTTTATTATATTGTTATAGATTTTAAAATGGAAGTAATGTTGCCCATTCTTAGTCATTTTCCCGCGTCGGGCCCATCAGCATATCTAGGCCCTGGGGCTGCAGACCCACTCGCCCCTCCATCTCGTCGGGCCTGGTAATGATATTCATCAAGTTCGGATTGTATTCTAAAAGCTATACGCAAATTAACTCCGAGCATTACCGCAGTTTATCAGCTATCCTCACAGCCATGCAAACTATAGCCGCATGGTGAAAAAAACCGCCGATATCCACATCCTCGCAAGGCTTGACTTATGGTCCGTGTGGCATCACTCATCTCTAGGCGGTTGATTTCTCTTGCAAACTGCAGGCATGAGTGAGTGTCACATCTTCCTTGCAAGCTCACGGCGGGGGAAAGTAGAAGCGAGTAGCAGCGGATTTGAAGGAGGACAAGGTTATCACATCCCACCTGAGCTACTTCACCCTTCTCTTGCCCATCGGCATCATGTCGTGCGATGTCGTGTCCTGACTGAAAGAGGCCATGTAACAAGTGAACACTGCATATTTTGGCGTAGTACGCAACAGTTAATTAATCCACTCGGACTTTCTAAACAAAGAAGAAGATTAAAGGAACTAGTATCACCGTTTCTCTTGGCAACTGTTAATCATTTTCAGTTCCATTGGTTTCATCTCTATAGCCGTTTGCTCTTTCTTTACACAAACACATCACATACTGAGCCCATCAAACCTGGGGCACACACACTCAGAATATAGCGAAAGCCTGCGCGGATGCGGGTATCCGCGGATATAGTTTGCATGGCTGAGCGGATAGCGGATAGGTTGCGGATAATGTTTGGAGTAAATTTGTGGATAGTCTTTTAGAATAGTCTACAATCCGAACTTGTTGAATATCATTACTTGGACCCGGAAGCTTATGGCATATATTTTTCCGTTATGTTTTCTTCATGACAAATGTAAGATGATGATTTAAGCTAATCTCATTCAAATTATGTCATTAAGCATAATTAACACTCCGAATTGAAAAGGGTTGCAATTCTGGGTGTATAACATTCATTTTAAACATAGCACATGACACACAAAGCCTATGGGAACGACATATTCCTCAACTGTCTAAATGTGTTGCATTAATGCTTGATCTAATTAAAAATATTACTGTAATGCTAGTAGATTCGGTTAACAAACATGCGAATGCGGGGCGGATGCGGATAACAGTCGTGCGGATGCGGAGGTGCGGATGCGGATAACAGTCGGGCGGATGCGGATAACAGTCGTGCGGATGCGGATAACGTCTGTTTATCCGCATAGGGCTCTAGGTATAGCCAGCCTACCATATGTTAGTTTCTGGAAGACGGCTGTTACTTGCTGTTACACTTAGGGGCTTTGTAACATCATGGTCATCAGCCCCATGTTCTTGGGTGTGTCTAAAACATAGTTAGTTATATTTGCTTTGGGGGGCGGAACAGCGTGGCCATCTGCCCCTCTTAACGAAGATAAATTATGCAAATTTATATGAATTTAAAATTTAGCTGTGGATGCCTAAATGTGATGTTTTTTAATTCCTAAAATTAATTAAACAGTTTTTTTTAGCGTATTGCTTTTAGTGCCGGGAGTGTCCGAAGAAATTTTCGGCTCGCCAGAGGCTGTACCTGCTTCAAGAGGACACCCATGAGGTGAGCAACAAGTTCCGTTCAATTTCAAGAAGTTCCAACTTTCGCCACCAGATGTCACTGACACCTAGTGGTGAACGTTGGCACTTCGATAGAGCGTTTCAACGAAATCTAACCAAGAAATTTAGCTTCACACAAGTTTAGTTATTGGAAGGATCTTTAACATGCCATAAATCTATGACATGGGACCTCCGGCTTTACTTCCCCTCCGAAGGAAGTCATAATAAAACTGATACTTATACTGTAGCAAAATCTGCCTTTTACTGACCCTTTATTAAACGGAAACTGTGTTACGCGGACAACGGAAATCAAAATACGGTACCGAAACGCAATTTTACGGAATATTTACAAGTTACAGGCACACTGTGGAAGTCTACCTTATATGCTGTAAGAGTTGATTCTGTGCAAATAGGTCTTTCTCCTTTTGTTCTCCAACTCCCACGTCAAAGTGTAGGGCTAATTGCCTGTTTCCTGCTCCCCAAACCTTTGTCAGTAGTAGTACTCTCTTTCAGTCAGAATCGCATTTGCGATTGGAAGGGTAAGAGACTGGTGCCCTTAGGGGCTCCTTTTCCTCTTTTGTGAATGGATTAAATTTTTTGATTAGTTTGTTGTTGATTAATTGCTATTTTAAACGTCTCACATAATACATTAATAGATAATGTTGGTTTAAGTGAGACATTTTTTCCTTTGATAGTAATTCTTTCGTTGAGGGTTTTGATTATTTTCTATATGACTCTCCTAATGTAGGGTAGGGAGTACTAATACTAGTTATGCCTGATGAGCTGTGATTGTGGATATTGGTTCGGTTGCTGATGGTAATGACCGTCCACTCTCACAGCGGCATTACTTATTATTTGTGCTCAGTTTGCCGTCGTAGCCTTTCAGCAGCAGCTTCAGCTTGGAAATATTGATTATAATAATAATAATTTGTAAGTGGTTTACGTTTTTAAATACAGGGTGTTTCAGGAGGAATAGTAAATATTTTAGGAGGTGGTAGTATAGATGAACTGCAATTTTAAAAATCATATAACATGTGTCCCAATTTTATTGCGTACCGAGATACAGCAGGTAGTATTTAACCCAAACAAATGTATAGCCCAGGCAAATGAGGACGCTCAGAGTTGATTTTCAAAACTTCCATCACCAACTTCAATGCATTTTGCATTTCTCTTTATAACACCCCGTGTAGCTCTTCGGAGGGCGTCTTGGCATTCTTTGATGAGGGCTGCACTATGCATAATACGAACGACCAACTCGGCTCTTATGTTAACGTTTTCTTTGTAGACTCCCCCTTTCAACTATCCCCACAGGCAACAATACAAAGGATAAGGTCCGGAGACCTTGGTGGCCAAAAAACGTGCCCATAGCAACCGATGTGCCAACACACGAAACGACAACTGCCCTGGTTACATACCAACATCTGTATCTTAAATATAACTTTCTGTGGTGGTGGTGGTGGTGGTGGTGGTGGTGGTGGTGACAGTATAATGGACGTAACATTTAGGTCATTTTCCCCTAATGATAATAATGAATAGGGAAACGGCTATTTACTAACTACAGCACTGACACATGTAATTTACAAACAAATTTCTAAATATGATTAGAAAGAGGAGTACGTGAAATAAAAGACAATGCCCAGAGCCTATATCTCATTGTCTGTTAAAAATGTAGAGACCAATAGTGTCGTATTTTGTCGCATAGCGCCGTAGGAAAATAATCAGAATACTTTGGAAAACGTCGGCTGTCCCGAGCTCCTGAGGTAGCAATAGTATCATTTATCGCCACATAGCGCTCAACGATAAGTTTTGGAATAAATTAAGGTAAATTTGAAAGCACCAACGCTTATTGCAGCTGATAACCTCAATGTACTGCACCAACACCATTCCACGTATACAGAGGCATAATATGTTCATGATGATAACTGTTTTGAGGGACCTAATACATCTTTTTGCACTAATTACTCCCTGTAACTGCAATTTATAAGCTGCGAAAGATTTAACTCTTTTCGCAATTCTTCACCAGAACACTGGTAGAGGCGACGTGATGCAGCCCGAATTGCCAGTCAACAATAGACGTATTAAAATACTCTTACAGTTACAGTACTAGGGACATGAATGGTTCTAGGGCCGTAATACGTGGTTTTCAAGTTCAGTTTGTTTGTTATTCTAAATGTAGGGAATGGAGAGCGTTGTCCAAAATATCAAGTGGACAGTGTTACCAGCAGGGTTTCAAAGTGTATGAAAAATTTGGTGCAATTAGGAGGAATGGTGTAGATTTGTGAAAAAGAGCCTAAATGCAGGGAATGGAGTGGTCTGTCCGAAATTTCATATAAACAGTGTTACTGGCAGGGTTCCAAAGGGTAAGTATACCCATTTTGGTTCAGATCGGTGAAACGGTGTGGATTTGTGTCAAAGGGCCTAAATGCAGGGAATGGAGTGGTATGTCCAAAATTTAAAGTGGACAGTGTTACCCGCAGTGTTCCAAAGGGTAAGTATACAAATTTTGGTTCAGATCGGTGAAACGGTGTAGATTTGTGCCAAAGGGCCTAAATGCAGGGAATGGAGTGGTCTGTCTGAAATTTCATGCATACAGTGTTACTCGCAGGGTTCCAAAGGGTAAGTATACAAATTTTGGTTGAGATTGGTGAAACGGTGTAGATTTGTGCCAAAGAGCATAAATGCAGGAAATGGAGTAGTCTGTCCGAAATTCCATGCAGACAGTGTTACTCGCAGGGTTCCAAAGGGTAAGTATACAAATTTTGGTTCAGATCGGTAAAACGGTGTAGATTTGTGCCAAAGGGCATAAATGCAAGGAATGGAGTGGTATGTCCGAAATTTCATGTAAACAGTGTTACTCGCAGGGTTCCAAAGGGTAAGTATACCCATTTTGGTTCAGATCGGTGAAACGGTGTAGATCTGTGTCAAAGGGCATAAATGCAGGGAATGGAGTGGTATGTCCGAAATTTAAAATGGACAGTGTTACCCTCAGTGTTCCAAAGGGTAAGTATACAAATTTTGGTTCAGATCGGTGAAACGTTGTAGATTTGTGCCAAAGGGCCTAAATGCAGGGAATGGGGTGGTCTGTCTGAAATTTCATGCAGACAGTGTTACTCGCAGGGTTCCAAAGGGTAAGTATACAAATTTTGGTTGAGATCGGTGAAACGGTGTAGATTTGTGCCAAAGAGCATAAATGCAGGGAATGGAGTGGTCTGTCTGAAATTTCATGTAAACAGTGTTACTCGCAGGGTTCCAAAGGCTAAGTATACACATTTTGGGTCAGATCGGTGAAAAGGTGTAGATTTCTGCCAAAGAGCCTATATGCAGGGAATGGACTGGTCTGTCATAAATTTCATGCAGACAGTGTTACTCGCAGGGTTCCAGAGGGTAAGTATACAAATTTTGGTTCAGATCGGTGAAACGGTGTAGATTTGTGCCAAAGGGCCTAAATGCAGGGAATGGAGTGGTCTGTCCGAAATTTTACATAGCCTAAACGACTCCTCTTGAATCTGGCTATCATATCCAAAAAGAATTTTTCGAATGCGACTGGTAGTTCCAGAGATTAGCGCGCTTAAGCACACCAACACACAAACACACACACTCTTCAGCGTTATTATATTAGTATAGATTAATTAGTTATATTGAATTCAGTTTTGAGTGACACTGTTAGTTGTAATATTTGTAGGGGGAAAGTGAAACTGTGTGAAGATGCTTTAAAACGAAATTGTCTTACTTTAACATCAATTTTCTCAAAATTACTTTTTTCTAAATAAAACCCCCGTTTTCTCAGGAACTACTGGTGGTATCTCCATAATTATTTTGCAATATAATGTATATTGCACACTGATACTGTGGATCCTCGAAGAGTCAATTTGATCAAGTATATAACTTAAAAAAACTCCAAATATTTAATGAAAACATTAGAGGTTCAATGAAAAATATATTTAAAAAATCTATTGAAGTTTTCCATATGAATGAGGATCAGTACACTGAGGAAGAACCAATAAACAGTCTGTAAAAAAATAATTCTTATATCTAATAGTTGCTGAGAAAATGGGGAATTTATATTGTCCCTTTAACATTGGCTATATAGGGCTTTACGACTCGCCCTGAAGGCTGAAAATCTTCAAAATATCCATAATTTCATTTTTACGTCATATTAATCTACAGACCCTTTGCTTTCTGACGGTACAATTAGTTTCGAAATGGCTCATTTTTAAGACTTGCCTACTTTCCTCACACTTTCCCACAACCACACAATTTTTATCTCTCCTCAATTTTTCCCTAGATTTCTCTCTAGATTCTCAGTATTCTCTCTGTTAGAAAATAGACATAAAAGGAAATGAAAACGTAAATACACTTATAGTGGACGTTGTATTGAAGATAGAGATATGCTCTCCGGGATATTTTTTGAAGAACTTTTTATTTTGAACAATGAACTCATAGTATATATATATTTTTAACGGTTGCCCAGCGTAAGCTTAAAAAGCGCACCGACGCCATGTGTTTTTTTTTCGACTTTTTCACTGAAATCGTTACTGCTTGGCTTCCTTTGATCATAAACAAATTATTTTCTACAGAAATCTTCCTCTCCTTTACAGAATGGTGAATATCACATCAAATTCCATCAAGAGGTTCACCCGTGACATCGAAAACTACAGTAGCGATACTCGAGCGCAGCAACAGAAGAAAGACAGAGAGAGAGCATTGCAGCAGGAAGAGAGATAAAACGATATCATCACCTTTGACTGTAACACTTTTTCACGAACGTCGCTGTATTCCAACAATGTATTTGACGTTGTCACGTCAAGACATTTTAAGAAATCAAAACGAGTGTTTCAGTGTAGGAGTACACCTCGTCCTAAAACCAAAATTGTTGCCGTCTCTTCAGCTAGCAGAAGAATCTTCGATTCCAGTTTTTTGTTGAAATAGATTTCCTAATATAAAAAATCCCCTTCTTCCACAACTTAACAAAATACAAATCTGAACATTTTAGAAGCAATTCCTTCTTGTACAGAGGAGTGCAAGTTATTATTATTATTAACGCCAGTTTCCAACATTTCATATATTCTTTTCATGAACTAATCTAATAACAAAATTATGCAAGGCGCTGAAATTATTTCCGATGTTGTTTAACCAACAGTCATAATTATATTTTCTTTTAAGAAATTGGCTGGTTGCGTGGATCAACGGTAACACTCTCGCCTGCTGTGCTCAAGTTTGCAGGATCGAATCCTGGCGCAACCAGTTGGCATTTGTGGGTGCGCAAATACGAGGCAGCCGTGTCAGTAGATTTACTGGCACTTTTAAGGTCCCCTTCGGAGTAAAATTCCGCCACCCCGGTGTCTCTAAAAACTGCAGTAGTTAAAAGGGACGTAAATCCAATAACATTATTATCTTTCACGAAATTGTCAGTAAAACTATTTCCTCTAAAAGAGGAACCTTGCCAATAAAGAATGTCACGCGTTTTAATTTGGTTACTTAATTCTAGTTCTCCTGTACATTTAGAGCAGAAGTGAGTCGTCAAGTTACAAAACTCGTTTAATCCACTTGTGAATAAGAATCATTTTCATGAGAAACGTTTCTCTGGACTTTGCCTCACGTATCTTTTGAGTTTGTTGTATTCTAATTTTTGCTTTGTGTTTTTGGTTTTGTGTTTGTTTTCTGCTTTTGCTTTTTTGAATTTGGTTTCTGCTTTATGTTTTTTGTTTTCCTCTTTTGCTTTTGTTTTTTTGAATTTTGCTTTGTGCTTCGTCTTTTTTGTTTTGGTTTTGTGTTTGTTTTCTGCTTTTGCTGTTTTTGAATTTTGCTTTGTGTTTCTATTTTTGTTTTCTGATTTTGCTTTTGTGTTTGAATTTTGCTCTTTGCTTCGTGTTTTTTGTTTTTGATTTTGTGTTTGTTTTCTGGAAATGAAAATAAAACAAAACAAAATAAAGGAAAATAAAACAAAATTGACAAAACAAAATCAAAATAAAACAAAACAAACAAAACAAAATAAAAACAAAAACAAAATAATAAAACAAAACAAAATAAACAAAACAAAAAATAAAACAATTTAAAACAAAATGAAACGAAATAAAGTAAAACAAAAAAATGTTTTAAAAATATAATTAAACAAAACAAAGTAAAATTAAGTAAAATAAAATAATAAAATAAATAATTTTACGACATGGTCCTTATTCACAAGTGGATTAAAAGAGTTTTTCAACTGGACGACTCAAGTATTCAAAATCATTTTTAGCCTATTTTCGTTTATGAAAAAATAGGCATATGAGATCACCTGTTGTTCGTGTGTGTGTATGTGTGCGTATGTGTGTGTGTGTCCCCAATAAAATCTAAACGGCTAAACGGATTTCAATCAAACTCGGTAAGGTCATAGTACTATTTCATCCGATCCCGGCATGGTGGTGGTGGAGGTGATTGTTTTAAGGGGCGAAATGTCTGGCTCATTTGCCCGTAATTATAGAGATGATAATAAAATCTTAAATCTTAAATCTAGCTTACATACTTGACGAGATTAAAAGATATGTTGACTTATTTAGGGTCTTTGCGATATCATGGTCATGTAGCCCCGTGTATTTGGGTGTGTGCTGAATTTGACTGATAACCCGTCTTATTTCGATGGCTGTATTATATTTTTTTACAGATTTTTGGGACAGATTGTTTACTTACTTACTTACATACTTACATATTTATTTATTTATTTATTTTATTTATTTATCACCTTTCCTGGAAATTGCACGTAACCACTTCTCGCGCAGCGAATTGTCCGATGGTATCTCATGAAATGAGATTCCCCAGTATTCTAACTTGCCCTGTTCTGATTTACGAAAGGGCACGCAGCAGTACAGCATTATAAAATCACTCAAAATACATGCCAAACACAACTTTGTCATTAACATCAATACAAAACTTATGTCTGCCAAAGTGACTTGGTGCTGCTTCCTAGCGCCTTTATTTGGAAACGAGCTTGTACGCACAAACCAATGCTAAAATCGTTGAATGTGCAGGCAGTTTAGAGCAGCCAGGAGGGATGCGATCCAGCTGGCAGTAGTAAAGGCGATTGCCTGAACAAGTGTGTATAATACTGTGCCTTGACGTGAAGAAGCGCAGAAATGTGAAAGTTTGTTGGGAGGCAAAGGGTGGGTTATCAAGGCTCGCCTACAACTCTCAACATCACGGTCTCTAACCTGTTTCCGGTTAGTTCGCAACGATATGCCACCGCCTAGCACGGTCTAAGTTCAGCCCATTAATCCATCCGGTTCGCTTTCCAATAAATGATGCTGCAAGCGGAATTCAATTGATGTTTTGGTTTGGATATCTTCCAATGTGAGTGATTATTCATAACTGTGGTATGTGTAATTGTGATGAATCACAGGTGCTTCAAACCGCAGCTGTGTGGTGTTCCTGCGGCGTAGCCATGCTCGTTTAACCGTCCACCACGGCCACGAGGGCAGCTGCAGCAAGTCCGGAGATCGCAGTTTCGAATCCCGGCGCTGACAATGGCTATCCTGAGTGTGTTTTTTCCCCCACACTCCCTCCAGGCAAATGGTACCTACCATAAGGCCACTGCCGCCTCCTTCCCTCTTCCTTGCCTATCCCTCAAAATCATCCCCTCCCTTCCCATCCCTCATGAGGCCCCCGTTCGCTTTGCAGGCGAGATCACCTGGGCGAGATGCTGGTCCCATCTCCCCAGTTGTATCCCCCGACCAGGTGTATCAAGCTTCAGGACACTGCCCTGGCGGCGGTAATGGTGAGATCCCCCGCTGAGTCCGAGGGAAAAGCCAACCTGGAGGGTAAAGCGTCAAAATAATAATAATAATTATTATTAAAATTATAATCATTGTCTTTTTATTATTATTATTTATATTAATATTATTATAATGTTTATTATAACTCACCTGTCACTTGAATTTCTTTTTATTAAACACAGTTGTATGATTGATATGTAATAGCTGAAATCCTCTTTGTAGGCCTATTATTTCATACGGTTCTGCCATGGCGAAATGTAAATATTATACAGTATGTCAGAAAACTGTACTATAATGAGGCTCATTATAGTACAAGTTTTCATTATGATTCAGTTTCTCCCACCAATCAGAGCTCAAGAAACAGATGTGTGACCAATTAGGTAAGGATAGCATCGCACCTGAGCTGACTTCCACGGCCTTTCTATTTTAAATTTCACTGCGTGCCTAGTGTCAAAGTTCGTCCCATGCATTCTGTTCAGTACAGAAATCTCGACAGATATTGATAAATATTTATGTTCGAACATAAAATAGCTATAATTATCGTCGAACATAAACAGTCGTATGCAACTCGCCTATAATGGTAATTAAGACACACATACTCGTGTCTTAATTATTGCCATTATAGGCTCGTTGCATAATGTACTATTACTGTATACATGTATAAGCGAATTGTTCAATATATGAATTTATCATCAAGCTCATTAGATCCTACGTCTGGGATTCACTTGTGAAAGTTAACAAAAAATAATGAAAATGAAAATCCACATCTTGCTTCCAGTCGACGGACCGGGTCAGGGAATGGAATGAATGAAGCCCCCATGTAGCGGCGAGGATATTAACTGTGCCGGCTGCCGAAGCCTGTCGCACTCCCCTGGGTAAATGATTAAATGAATGACAGATGAAAAGAAATGATAGTGAGGAGTGTTGCTGGAATGAAATTTGTAACAGGGAAAACCGGAGTGCCCGGAGAAAAACCTGTCTGCCCTCGCTTTGTCCAGCACAAATCTTACTTGGATTGACCGGGATTTGAATCACGGACCCATTGGTGAGAGGCCGCCGTGCAGCCGCCTAAGCCACGGAGGCTCAGAACAAAAAATAATAACTAATTAAAATTAAAGTACAAAAAGTTTTGAAATACGGTATCCATAAATACTTCAGTAAATGAATATCAGATATTAACTAGTCAATATTTTTTTTATACGACTAGAAGAAAGTTCACAAAACAGGAAGAACAAATTAAGCTCAAATAGTGGCATCGGTGGCGTAGCCGGTTGCATACTAAACTGCTATTCCCAAGATCGCGGGTTCAAATCCGACCGAAGTCGTATTTCTAAGAGCGTTAAAATCCTTCAGTAGACTATGCCTTCCTTCGGATGGGGAAGTAAAGCTGGAGGGCCCATTTCATAGATTTATGGCATGTAAAAGAACTTACCACTGCAATTGGTAGTGTGTAGCCAAATTTGTAGGTTATATTAGGCTAGTTAGAAGCACTCTATCAAGTTCCAAAGTTCGCCGCTAGTGTTAGTGACAGTAGCATCTGATAGCCAAGGGTGGAACTGCTTGAAATTGAACTTGTTGGGAGCCCTTGGGCGTTCAATCAAAAGTACCCAGCTAAGGCCGTTGGCTGCAATTCATATATAATAAAAAATAAGAGCAAAGAACCAAATTTAACACTGATTAATATAGCTCCTAATGAAACATTGTTAATTTATTTTCATTCTGAGTAACTTTAAAAATTATTTTTTCGAAAATATTCTATAGAAAGGTTACTTTAATCCCCACTGAGGCACAGTTTGCAGCAGGAGGTTTTACCAGGGACGTTTATAGAGTTTTATTTTTGGGGGTGCCCAACCGGGGGTTAGGGGTAGGCTACATGAAATAGGCCCCAATGAAAAGGGGGTCCGGGGCTCCACCCCGGGAAACTTCTGTATAATTTGGTGTAAAATGATGACTTGTAAGGCTATCTTGCATCACTTATTCAACCAATTTGTTGTGATGTTTTATGTTTGGTTAATGCCAACACAACTAAGACCATTTCATGTTACTTTTTATTAATACAATCGTCTTGCTCACTTGATAGTGTTTACATGGAAAGAATTAACATTACTGTTTTGATTTACAATTTACACCATAATATAAAGTCAAGGTTTCTTAAAGCATTAGCAAATCGCTTTGTAACTTCATCGTCAGTTATGCATGTCTGTGTGAATGGATAAAAATACTAGACCGTTGAGTCTGTTTTCAGAAGTAGAATTTCTTGAGTATGTTTTCAACCAACTCAAACTCCGTTCGGCAGTACCGATAGCTACAGAGAGAGGCAAATTTGCCAAATATTTGATAAGGGTATGAACATTAGAGAAAAGACTTCTGTCACACGCTTCAAGGGCACTTGTAGTTGTTCTTGGTACGTTCATAAGAGCGAAGTCACTGGAGAGTAATAAGAGGTTATGTTGTTACACATAAGATCAGAACAAACTGATAATAATGATGATAATTGTTGTTTTAAGGGGCCTAACATCGAGGTTTACATCGCTCTACCCTCGCCTTGCTTTTCAACGTTGCCATACGTCGCTTAGTAACAATAGTACATGATAAGATTTTTTTTTCTTTTTTTTTGTAGCCTCCGTGGCTTAGGCGGTAGTACGCCGGCCCCTCACCGCTGGGGTCCGTGGTTCAAATCCCGGTCACTGCATGTGAGATTTGAGCTGGACAAAGCGGAGGCAGACAGGTTATTCTCCGGGTACTCCGGTTTTCCCTGTGAATATTTCATTCCAGCAACACTCTCCACTTTCATTTTATTTCATCTGTCATTCATTTAATCATTGCCCCAGAGGGGTGCGACAGGCTTCGGCACCCGGCACAGTTCATATCCTCGCCACTAGATGGGGGCTTCGTTCATTCCATTTCTGACCCGGTTGGTTGACTGGAAACAGGTAGTGGATTTTCATTTTCAAGTAGTGGTTTTTAATGTTTTAATTCATAAACAATTATTATATGTGACAAAAATTTCTGGGGGCGCGGGCGCCCCACCCCCTTATATACGCCCCTGTGTTTCACACGCACTTTTCAAACAGAAAAGTTCAAACATGGGAGACAAATCAAAGCGATGACAAATTTTGAAAATTGGTTAAAATATTTTTGATTAGAAATGTTAAAAGTTTTTTTTCTGGTAGCAAAGATGTATGTGTCTCTCTGGAAATTTGTGTAACTTTTGTACAAGATTTATGACGGGTACAAACATGCAATTATATTGTTACTTTCCTTTGCTTTTTATGCTGGATCTCCCCTTTAAGAAATCCAAGTTACTCGAACATTACGATTAATTGAGCTCAAGTCTAGTAACAATACCACACTATGTGGCACTACAGCCCTTGAAGGGCCTAAGCCTACCAAGTGGCCACTGGCCAAGCCATTTGACCTGCAGATTATGGGGTGATGCGTGGTCAGTTCGTTGGGTCCCCTCGGCCGTTAATTTTGGTCTCCGTGAACTGGTTCCGTATTGATAAACTAATTGAGTAATGCATAGGTTAAAAGTTCCGCCAAATCAATACTTTTTATTAAATAATAATAATAATTATAATAATAATAATAATAATGTTATTGGTTTTACGTCCCTTTTAACTAATGTGGCTTTTAGAGACGCCGGGGAGCCGGAATGTTTCCCAGAAGGGGATCTTTAACGTACCAGTAAATCTACTGATATGGCTCCCTCGCGTTTGCGTACGCTCAAATGCCAGCTGAATGCGCCAGGATACGAACCTGCAACCTAGGGCTCAGCAAGCGAGAACGTTACCGCTGAGCCACATAGCCAGTCCTTTATTAAATAAAGATCACTGTGTGGTCATTGGTGGGACATGTTTCAAGGCCTAATTATTTTTGGTCCCTTCATCAGTCGAAATGAATGAATTAATAAATGTCAAAGACACAAGACAAATGTACAGCGTAACACTAAAAGGTCCCTTGTCATTAAACCTTATATGGTGCATCATAAAGAAGGATGGGAAATTGAACGTCAAAATCAACATAATATGATGTATGAAAATATGATCAAATAATCATTTGAAACAAATATTAAAGCTCTAAAAATGCCTGATTTTCTTGCAGATCACGTTTTTTCACTAGCAGTGATCTGCAAGAAAATCAGGCATTTTTAGAGTTATGTGTTTCAAACCACACAGTGATCTTTATTTAATAAAAAAGTATTCATTATGCGGAACTTTTAACCTATTTATTACTCCGTGACCTTATGTAGTAAACAAGTCTCACAAATTCTCCACTGCTACCAACAACTCAAGCCAACAATCGGCTTCCAGACACCCACAAACTAGCTGACGCTTGTTTCAATACCTAAAAGATGCCTTATGATTAGGGTTGCCAGATTTCAAGAATGGAAAAACGGAACACACGTCCCAAAACATTGTTTTTTTAATCAAGGTTGTTTAATGTTGTAATAAGTAATACACAAAATTAAAACTAGATATTGCTGACATATCATATAGGCCTATGACAGCAGCAACTCACAAATACTTTTCATTTGGATGACCCTTTGCAAGGATTTTGTATTTGTAAGTACCTTCTGATAACATTCACTACAATGTTCGTCATAATTGTAAAATGTGAACAATTCTTGTTTTATCAAACTAATGGAGCTTCTGTTTCTATCATGTCTCCATTTGATATTCATGACAGAAAAAACTCTCTCCGTAAAAGCATTGGAGGGGAAAATGCTGAGTATGAACTTCACAAGGACTAAGATATTCCTTAATTTTGTTGCCCCTAATAAATCTATAACATGTACCCATCTATCCGACACAGACATAGAAATCATTTTATCTTTCAGACTTGCGCCAGAAAACAAGCTAGATTACAATCAATTCTGAAGCGAGACATTTGAAAATTGTTGGGAAATTGAATATATTAACAAATTAACCAAAGAAAACGGAATATTTGGCGTTCCGTTAAAGATTGAAACGGAGTTGTTCCGGTTAATACGGAACGTCTGGCAACCCTACTTATGATGAAAAGTTAGACGTTAATTAGTTCAGAAAGTAGACAATAAGTAAAAAATTACCCATGTGTTTAACGTTAATCCCAAGTGTAGGTGTCCTTAAGCTGCTGCCTCTGCCGCTGCCGCTGTTGACTTAGCTGACCCTCAGTCATTGTGTACAGTATGTCGCTTGCAAGTCCACCTACGCTATGCTCAGCCTCCTGTGCCATCTTCACCAAGCCCGCCAGGGGTCACTGACATTACCCCGGCTAACCTAGAGACCTCGTTAGAGAGGAGCTCTCTCGACTGGTATCGTTCCATCCTCTCCTTGGTTACTTTTCCTAGCAATACAACTAATTGACTTGAAGTCATTAGCATATATTAATGTGATAACCGGATTAGAGCATACATATAGCCACAGGTCACAGCGTGTAATCCAGATCCCAGACTTTTCTCCCACCGTACTGAGTCTTAATGACGAACATTCCAGGGCATTCTAGGACCAGCTAGGCTCAAACACTTATCAATCTCAGGGGCTCACGACTAGGGACCGGGCATTTATGCACTGAAAACGATTAAGATATGCACTAAAATTGTAGAAAATATGCATTAAAATTGAAAAATATGCACTTAACAATAAGCCAATCTTATTCACTCACTTTATAGTTGTATCATTCACGGCAGAAAGAAGCATCACAATAGATAATTGCAAGTTTTTCAATGTTTTCAGGAGACAAATTACGTCTATTTTAACCCTCCGTCAGGCGCAATATGTTTCGATACACGAACGGGCGCAATGCATCTGTGAGATGCAGAAATTTGTGATGACCATTCAGCCGTTTTGAAATTTTATTTCTTTCGTTTTTGTTATATTTTTGTTTAGTTTGATGTTTCTGAATATTTTATTTATATTTAACAACT
This sequence comes from Meconema thalassinum, assembly GCA_946902985.2. NCBI lineage: Eukaryota > Metazoa > Arthropoda > Insecta > Orthoptera > Tettigoniidae > Meconema > Meconema thalassinum. Next base: position 97,465,411 of record OX336389.2, read on the forward strand.
ATAGACATTGTTTAAATACAATTTAAATTGAAATACACACAAACATGTCACTGATCATTTAATCACAGTACCGTAATTTGAAAGTTACAAAAAGTAAGAGACATTAAGTGAAAACCCATCATAATGTTACGGCTGTGAGTTTGTGTCATCACTCGCCGCATGAGTCTAAACTGCCCCAGGGCTGGGCTGTGGCCTGCCTCCTGTATTGCGTGTGCCTTATGCAACAGGGCTACTAGGACAAAGGGGTAGTCCAGAATATTCGTGACTGGACCAGCGATGGAAACCTCGAGAAGCCGTGAACCCTGGTTGGATCTAGAAGCATTTATTGAGTCACCGGCCTGCTATATAAGTGCGACCTGTCTAGCAGTTGTTGTTGTTGTGTTTTACGAGCTAGTGTGAGCGATTATCCTGAGCGACAGATGTGTGGTGACTTGCGAAACCCCTAGTGGAGCGGGGAAGTGAGACTCCTACAGAGGAACTGTGTCAGTAGTGTGGTAGTGAGAGAGCTGTCTCACTTAGGAAGTTGTGAGCCCCTGCGACCTTGGAATGGAAGGAGCCATGCTAGGAGGGCGTGCTTGGATTCGTTTATTTCGTCTCGTCGTGCTCTTTACGGGAATGTCGGTGTCGAAAAGGTGAAGTTAGGGTTTTGGGTCAAAACGTGCGTTTTTCACATTTTTGCCGATTTTTGGAAAACGGGCCATGCTAGGAGGGCGTGCTTGGATTCGTTTATTTCGTCTCGTCGTGCTCTTTACGGGAATGTCGGTGTCGGAAAGGTGAAGTTAGGGTTTTGGGTCAAAACATGCGTTTTTCACATTTTTGCCGATTTTTGGAAAACGGGCCATGCTAGGAGGGCGTGCTTGGATTCGTTTATTTCGTCTCGTCGTGCTCTTTACGGGAATGTCGGTGTCGAAAAGGTGAAGTTAGGGTTTTGGGTCAAAACGTGCGTTTTTCACATTTTTGCCGATTTTTGGAAAACGGGTCATGCTAGGAGGGCGTGCTTGGATTCGTTTATTTCGTCTCGTCGTGCTCTTTACGGGAATGTCGGTGTCGAAAAGGTGAAGTTAGGGTTTTGGGTCAAAACGTGCGTTTTTCACATTTTTGCCGATTTTTGGAAAACGGGTCATGCTAGGAGGGCGTGCTTGGATTCGTTTATTTCGTCTCGTTGTGCTCTTTACGGGAATGTAGGTGTCGAAAAGGTGAAGTTAGGGTTTTGGGTCAAAACATGCGTTTTTCACATTTTTGTCGATTTTTGAAAAACCGAAAACGTGAGAATGACGCGTGTGATAGTATTTATTTCGTCTCTTTATTCTCTTTACGTGGATATAGACATGAAAAAGGTAAAAAGCTGGAAACATGGTTTTCTTATGGAAAAGGTGTTTTTTTTGTTCATTTTCGCGTTATTTGGAAAACGAATGAGGCGATTTTTATGATGGGCATGTCGATGTATTTGTGTCGTTGTTCAGTTTACGGGAATGTAGGTATGGAAAACCTGAAATCATGGTTTCCGTCATTTTTTTTTTCGAGATCGTTGAGGAAAACGGGGAAAAAGTAAGAAACCAGATTTGAAGTCACGTTAGGTTATGCGCTTTGATATTAATAAAACACTTATGCATTATTATTATTATTATTATTTGTCTTGACTGGTCAGGGCTCACACGCAGAGAGAGAACTTGCTTAATGCAATGAGAATTGAAAGCATTGAGACTGACCCACGGCGATCCAGACAGACACAGGTCTTATCATCGTACGTGCCTCGCAGCAGAGAGAGATAAGAGGCTGGTGTCATTATACAGTGTGCGGATTTATAATGTGTATGTCATAGCCTAGGTTCATTATGGACTCATCATGCAACGCAAAGTTTGAAACAATGAGTGAGTGTATAACATCATGATAACAGATTGGCATGGGCTCGAACAAAGCGGTTATTGGACATGTAATAAACAAAAGGGTGGGAATAATGAAAGGTCATATGATACATTTTTTTTATTTTTTTTTTCAAAATAATTAAATAGGGTTTTATTACAAAAAATTATGTTTATTGACCCATGAATTATACGTGGAAGGAAAACCTAACCACTTTACAAAATATTTTGCACCTTTGACTTTAATTACTCGTTCAATGAGATAATCGTTGGGATATAATGTTTTTTGCACTTCTTCATAATAGAATCGTCCCTGAATGGGTTGACCGCTCTGATCTTCTAAGAGATACGTCACTGGTTGACCTAGCTTGACTTGGCGAATTTTAAAAATTTCTGTCGACCATTGTGGAGTATACGATTTTGAAAACACACTTCTATGTTTACTAATGCGAACAAAATCTCCAATTTTAAGGCGATGTCGCCTTGGATCTACCCTTTTTATAGGGTTAAACAGTCTATTGAGTCTGGGTAGGTTCTTGGTGACGAGGCGAGGTTTCATGCCGATGGTGGAATGAATGGTGTTGTTGTAGCGAGACACAAGTTGAGGTAACCAGTCTATCCATCGATAGGAACCATGTATTGTAAACTCTTTCCACATATAACTTTTTAATGTTCGATTGAACCGCTCGACCACACTGGCTTTGAGATTGCTATAGGTGGCATAATGGTGAATATCCTTAGATTTGAGAAAACTGGAGAAATCCTTGTTGAAAAATTCTTTCCCCTGGTCGGTTTGTAACAAGTGAGGTTGACGTTTTGATTGTTCAATAATATGTTGAAAGGCCTTTGTGACTAAGATACCAGTTTTATTTTTTACTGGTTGAACAAAAGCCATTTTGGAATAGACATCAATGACAGTCAACATATAGCGTACACCGTCGTTAACGTTAGAATAAGGTATCATTTCAACCAGGTCTGCCTGCCAAAGGTCATCGATTCCTTTGGAAATGACACGACGACGTTCATAAATGCGTCGGGCTGGTTTATGCAATTCATGAGCAATGCCCACTTTGATGGGGGATGGCTTATAAGATAATTTTAGCATTTCGGAGTTGTTGTTCAACGTCGGCGATTTCCGCCTCATGTCCAGTGTGACCAGCTTGTTTTGATGCATGAAGCAAGTATAAGCGCTCTACTAACTGATTGGGATTATTCCAAAAGGTTATATCTAGGTAGGGTTTTAATTTCTTAAACCTTACACCAGAGGCAGAGTGATGTTTTTGCTTACCAAAGATGTTTGCAATGATGGTTTTATATTTTTGGGATATATTGGCATTGACCTGCTGAGAGGGTTTATAGTTTCTTTTGTGAGCGTTGGTGTCTAATAAAATGGATTTATATTTAGCAAGGTCCTCGGACGTAAAATCTTGTGTCGAGGGGGTGCGAGAAAATAGCAGCTTTAACAGACCTGGTGTTAATTTATAGTTGATATTTTTAATGACAGCTTTCGTACGAGCAAATTTAATGGATGAATCCCCAATTTTAAAACTATCATTCTCATAGCGAACACCATACGTGGTATCTGTCTTTCCAATAAATAGAAGGGTCAAATACGGTTCCAGGGTTGCCCCATAATGTTTGATTAAAATGTTTTTGAGTTGAGCTTTATTTTGAGGGGTTGCCAAGACTTGTGAAAACGGAGACGATGTGGAGGAAGACGGTGTTGCCGCTATGACGGAAGATTTTTGTTTTGTTTTTAGAAACTGTTGAAGGGGTGACGATTTCTTTTTTCTTTCAGGACTAAATACGCTTTCGCTGTCACTTTCACTTTGTTCATGCTCTTCTTCTTCTTCTTTCTTTTCATGTTCTTGATGTTCTTGTTCACTAACATTAGAGGAGGAGGAAGAGGAGGATTTTACCTGTCGTGTGGATTCTGTTTGAGTAAATTTTGAACTTGTTATGGGTTTGGTTTGAGAGGTAGCAGCAGCAGCAGTAGCAGCAGAAGCATTAGGTTTAAATCTCATGGGATCAACCGATGATGGAGCATGTTTTATCATGGGTAAAGGATTGACGTTTTTTAAACGTTGCAATTCACGAAATTTATGTCGAATCGTATTTCGTGCCTCAATAATACGCTGCATGATTTGAACATGTTTCTTGTACCCTATGGCGTTCGCCATGGTAAAGGTAAAGACACACTAACAGGAAATGTCCAACCCTAGGTCTTTTTAAACAGAAATAAAATGATCAAAACCCAAGCGATAACGTCCCTCACATCGTTCACTCTGTTTATTTTGACCAAACAGGCATGGGGATGATGGTTCCAACACGAAGCACACAATTGCGTGAAAGCTGTAAAGGACATATCTGGATTCACATGATCTTGAAAAATATGATAGAGATTTCTAGAGTCTTGGCGGAAGAGAACGATGAGATTGGCATTGTCACGAATCAACTGTTTGGGGATTTTGGAATAGGTCTGAGCTAGATAAAAACAATCCACTTGTTTATGGCGTCCCATACTAAAATACTCTTGAATAATGGCCTGTCGTTGAGTGGCAATATCATCAAAAATTATAATGGAATCTGGTTGAATGCGGTCTGGTTGAATGACATCTTGAGGTGAGGTGAATGTAAAATAGCCCATGGCTTCTTTATTTAACGAAGACATAATTTGTTCCAGATACACGTACAGAGGCTGGTACAAGGATTTGGCAAAAATATAAATATTTTGAAATCGTAGGCCATGAGGTGCGGTAATAATGTTCAGCAAAACATTGGTCTTTCCACAACCCGAAGGCCCTACCATAATACATCGAACGGTAGATGGGAATAGGGTGCCATGACGTTTAGGTTCGCACACGGACAGTGATAGCTCTGAAACCAAATCAGAGACGGGCAAAGCATGGGGTTGTTTCATTAATTCCATTGTGTCGATGACTGAGTTTTTTTCATGTGTGTATAAGGTTTATATATATAGGCAAACGGTGAGTAAGATAGGTTAGTTAACGTCTATCACCATGGACGTGTTTGGGAGAGCTCGTGTAACCATGGCCACGGCCGCCTCTTTGTCAAAACAGTCACGAGAGGTGGCAACAAAAAGCTATGTCGATCGCAAAGTGCAAAGTGTCTATCACATGGCCCCGAGACTAACCGCTGAGGGCTATTCAGCCAATCATCATCGTATTATTGATGTGCAAGAGCCTCGAGACGAAAATGATGTCTGCACGAAACGTTATGTGACCTATCAAATGAAAAGGCTTTATAAATTTGTCCCATCTGTATTTTTAGTGTACCTGTCAAATCAAAAACTGGACAATGACGAAAACCATTCCCCACCACCACTACCACTGGTGAATGATGATCTTACCTATATGCTTGCTTCCGGTTTAAGTCGTTATCGACTGCATTATGATGGTGTCATTCATATTAAATATGCCATGCCTGATGAGAAACATTTAAAAATACAACTAAACGGTGATAGAGTGTTGGCCCACAACCATCAAAGAGTAAATGTGGGAGATGAATTATCCTTTCATCTTATGCTTACGTTTGAGGAAAAGGAAGCTGGGAAAACGGTGAATGATTTCCCGCTTTATATAGAATTGGAATATAGTGCTATGAAATAAGGTTCTCTACGTTAGTTGTTATCGAATGTTTGCTGTGAAAGGTTCACCAAGTAGCAGCATGGTGAAAAAAAGATATGCTATGAACATGAAAAAATCAAATCTCAAAAAGAGAAAAAAGCCAGGTCGGGAACCAAGTCGATCTGCCTCACACCCAGTGTTAAAACGTAAAAAAACTAAAAAAAATCTAAAAAGAGTGGCTATCGAAAAAGCTTTACAAGCGGTGCGATTGTCTACAGCTCCGAAATCGCAGCATTATGTATCGATAAAAAGAAAAGAAAGAAAGCAAAAACGTGGGCGAGTCATTCCTGTTGCTAAGCGTGGGGGTTTTTTGCCGGCTTTATTTGCAGGGTTGGCAGCTTTGGGGTCCCTTTTGGGTGGTGCCAGCGCTGTAGCGAAAACCATAAAAGCCGTCGAGCAAGGCAAGCAACAACTCAAAGAAAGCGAGCGACACAATAAAACGTTAGAAGCCATTGCGATGGGAGCTAGAAATGGCAACCCTTTAAAGCCAGTCTTTTATCCACAAGGTAATGGCCTACCGTCTAAGGAAAAAAAAAATGTCCATCTTCATCGATAAGCGCTTAAGCCAACTGCCTCGTCATGCCATGACCCATGAAGAAGTGGAAAGCTATGCCAAACAACTAAAGATTTCTCATTTTCGAGGTGTATTTATGCGAAATGAATTACCTAAAGCACCGTGGAAAGAAGAACGAGCCATGATGAATTTAGATGATGATGCAGGCCCAGGAACCCATTTTGTAGCCTATGTGAAACAAGGTTCCACAGTATGGTACTTTGACAGTTATGGAAATTTACCACCCCCGATCGAGTTGATACGTTATTTGGGAAACCGGGTAAAGATATTCTATAATGTGAATCGTCAACAAACCTTTGACAGTCAAGAGTGTGGCCGTTTGAGTTTACATTTTTTATATAAGAGGTCGCGTTAAGCCATCAGTTTCATCATTATGAATGTCAACGCCAAGACCTTTACCGTGCACAGTCGCGGGCCTGAAGTGTCCCTGGATTTTTTCCCTCCCATTGAATTGCATCCCGAACAATCCTATGTGCTAGGATTAATTTCTTTGGAAAGTTACAACAGAATTTACAATATTCAAGTGGATATTAATGACAAATTTTATTATGATGATTATATGTTGACACTACCCCCTGGAGGTTATACTATAGACGATGTGCATGAGGCCATTAGCGTGTCGATGATAAAACAATTTGGTGTCAAACCATTTGCGGATGGGACACACAAATTTGAACTTACAGCCAATACAATAACTCATCGCTGTCGTATTTTCTCTACGTTTAACATTGACTTTGAAACACGAGTTCATTCTATTGGTCCTTTATTAGGATTTAAACCAAGAGTGTTGGCAGCTCAGCAACCCCATGAATCAGATTATCCAGTGAAATTCATCGAGGACCATCACATTTCTGTAACTTGCAATATTATTAGAGACGTATTTACGAATCAAGAACAAAGCCATTCCCTGTATGATTTTATTGTCACCTCTCCTTGCGGCTATATTATTCGTGAAAACCCTTCAGTGGTTCTCTATCATCCTGTGTGTGTCAGTGATATTAGTAATATTACCTTACGCTTAGTGAATAGAAACCAACAACTGATTGCTTTGGACGCCAACACCCCTGTGACCTACAAGTTGGTTTTAAAGACGCTATGAAATTTATCTATAAAGCAACAACAACGTCTACGAGCTCGGTTAGTTGCCCGCCGTGTATGAAACGGTTGACACGGGTAAACCGACAACGCTTACAACGCCTTGGTTATACGCTACACCCCAATCATGAACAAAGAGCTGTTGCAAGTGTTAAATCCCATACAAGTGGAAGATGGCGTCGTGCGCATTGATATGCATTCCTATCAACCTCAAGCAACAGGTCTGAATAACAATGACGAGATTCAATTCATAATTAACAATCAAGATATTTTTACTCTACCTCATGAAAGTGTCCTTCAAATTGAGGGTAAATTAATGAAAGCAGATGGCAGTACGCCCACAACGTCTGCGTTGGCGAATCATGGTTTGGCTTTTCTGTTTTCTGAAGTACGTTATGTGATAAATGATATTGTCATAGATATGACTCGAAATGTGGGCATGACTAGTCTTATGAAATTATATCCATCCTATAGCGAGGAGGAAAGTAAAACGCTTTCTATGGCAGGATGGTGTCCCAACAGTAGCAATAACTGGCTAGTTCATACCGATGGCACTTTTACAGGCTTCCTACCCTTAAAATTACTCCTTGGCTTTGCCGAAGATCACAAGCGTATTATTTTAAACGCAAGACAAAGTTTGTATCTGGTGAGAGACCGCAGTGATTATAATGCACTGAAAGGAGCCTCTGACCAAGTGATAGACTCAAAAATTCAACTGCTTCGATTACTATGGAAAGTGCCCCATGTGACGCTATCGGATCGTAAAAAGCTAAGCATGTTAAATTTGGTGCAAAAAGATAAAGCCTTGCCTATCGCCTTTCGAAGTTGGTGTCTGCATGAATACCCCTTGCTACCTACCACTGACACTCATAGTTGGAGTGTCAAATCGGCTCGCTCTACCGAGAGACCCCTCTATGTTATTATTGGTTTTCAAACCAATAGAAAATACCAACAAAGCAAAGATGTCACCTTGTTTGATCACATTCACTTGAGAAATATACGACTATTTTTAAATAATGTTTGCTTTCCCTATGAGGGGTTGGAACTCAATTTTTCAAAAAATAAGTTTGGTCCCCTTTATGACATGTTCGCTAAATTTCAATCGTCTTATTATGAAAAACAGGATTGTCCTATGTTGTCGCCACAAGGGTTTAAAGCAAAAGCACCACTGATTGTTTTCGACTGTTCGTATCTAGAAGAATCTATGAAAATCACCACCATTGATTTAAGGGTAGATTTTGAAACACAAGAAAATGTCCCAGACCATACCAGTGCCTACTGTTTGATTATTCATGCTAGACAAGTGAAATATCATCCTTTGTCCAATTATGTCACCAGCATGTAAGCCATCTGTGGTCGAATGAAAACAAAAAAAGATCATCATTCATAGGATTGATGATAAGCGTCTGCATGCACAGTATCTGTTGCGCTCTGGCACTGTGCGCACATACGACAACAACAAACATCATGTGTCCCTCAATAAGCAACAGCAACAAGAACAACAACAACAACAACGTGACAGACAAACCATGGAATTTAAAATGTGAATTTAATCGTTTGAAAACTTTTGAAGCATGGACAGTTCCCTTTATGGATTGTGGAGAATTGGCTGCGAGCGGATTTTATTACTTAAAACGTGGGGATGTGGTCAAGTGTATTTTTTGCAACATTGAAATTGGAAACTGGGAAATAGGGGATCGAGCCTTTAGCGATCATCAGCGATGGAGTCCATCCTGCCCTTACCTCAATCGCTATGATGTGGGCAATATTCCATGGAGTTTGAATTATCCGGTTATTGTACCAGACCCTACAAAACTAGGAGATACCTGTGGACCGTATGTGCAAACTATTCATTTGAATGCTGTTCCAAATTAAGCCAACACACTTGTTTGTAATAAAAGTGTAAGTTTTTTTTTGTTATGAATAAAACCTCAACAAATATTTCGCTGTTGTTCAATTCATTTTTTCCTTTTTTTCCCCTAAAGTCCTTTGATTTTGCCATGTTAAACCATGGCATGGGTTAGTTGTTGATTAGACGTCAATGAGGTAACAAGTAAAAATAAAAAAGCATGATGCGTACACTCATCGTGGATTGTCAGGGGTTTAAAATTGCAGACAACAAATTTATATTTAAGGAAGTTGCTTTTATCGATTGTAGTACGTTTTGGGTGTCTAACCCTATTCATTTGGTGTTTAAACCTCCCTATGCTTTCGAGTTGCTTAGTGAAAAAGATAAAAAACAGAGCCAATGGATTGAAAATCATTTGCAGTTAGCATGGAACAAGGGTGATATTTCTTACAAGTATCTTGACATTGTCATGAAAGCCCATTTGTCCTCGGCCAATGTCTTATTTGTTAAAGGGAGTGAAAAACGCCAGTGGCTTCAACCATTTCTACCCTCTCACTGTCAATGTATTGACCTTTTAGATCTGGGTTGTCCATCCCTGCAAACGCTCATGGACACTTGTCCTTGCGACAATATTCAGAATAAAGCCTTAGCGCATGCATGGCAATTGTTTCATTGGCTCACCACGAGTGCATGTTGGGAGTTGTTCAATAAAATGAAAACTGAAAGTGTATCGTCCAATGATAGCAGTGAGACGTGTACACGTGAGGTGATAACATCAACGTTATAGACATGGACGCCACTACAATCGACAAGGCTATTGGAAAGTTCTTTGTGTGCAAGAAAAAACTGATTAGCTTTACACAACATGAATTATTAGCACTACCTAAATCATTTCTTTTTTATGTTGCTGCCAACGCTGTCAAAGAAATTTGGGAAAAGGCGCCTGCCGAGTGGACTAACGACTCTGTATTGAGTGAACTACAACCATGCAGTCATTTTTCCCATCACAAGCAATTAACCATGGCAAAAATACCTTCCATTCGACAGTGTGCCACATGCCAATTAATGAAATTATATCATGGTCATAAAACTCAGTGTAAAGACATTGTTTCATCATTCCATGGCTGTCATGCGGAAAACAACCACCACCTACCATGCTCGTCAGGAGCTGCCGACAAACAACAACAGCAAGAACAAGAACAAGAACAAGAAGAAGAAGAACAACAAAAAAAGTGTTTTTCACCGATTGAAACCTCTATGTCCCAGGTGTACTGGCCGTGGAATTATTGATAACATTATTAAAAACTTACCATTCGAAGCTCACTTACCTGCTTACAGCTTTTGCGGCCCTGGTACTCGTCTTCAAGATCGTTTGAGGAGAGGGAATATGGGAATCAATGCTTTGGATCATGCATGCCTTAATCACGATAAAGCCTATGAAAACAGTGATCCCACACCAAGACGCATTGCCGACAAAGTCTTGTTAAGCATTGCCAAGCAACGATTAACAGCTTCAGATGCCAGTCTAGCAGAACGAATGGCAGCATTTATAGTGATTGGTGCTATGAAGAGCAAATTACTTTTATCTAGATATGGACTTTAACGTAATGAATTTATTTTAAAAAATGTATAGTATCACTGTTATCATGACAAAAAAATAAATAAAAAGACAAGAGTCCATGTTGTGTTTTTTTCCATTATTATTATTCACTCATAGTTTCATTATTATAATTATAAATGACAAACAATAAAAAAGGGACAGCAGTGCATCGTTAAAAATTATTACTAATTGTAGTAAATCTATTTTTTCAATCACAAACAATAAAAAAGGACAAAAGTCCATTATTTTAACTAATAGTTTCATTATTATTATTATAAAAAATTATATATACATGGTAATTGTACTAAACCTATTTTTTTTAAATCACAAACAATCAAAAGAAAGGACAAAAGTCCATCATTATTCATCAGCTTCAAATAGCAGTCTAGCAGAACGAATGTCAGCATGAAATCTTTATCTACTCTAGAACCAGTTTTTTTTGTTAAACGCTTATTATTGAATAAAATAACATGTTACTAGAATTTGATCATTATAAATTATAATAAAAATTGCATAAAAATTGCTATAAATGCTATTTTAAATCACAAACAATAAAAAAAGGACAAAAGTCCATTATTTTAACTAATAGTTTCATCATTATTATTATAAAAAATTATATATACATGGTAATTGTACTAAACCTATAAACAAACAAAAAAATCTACCATTAAGCATAAGTTTTGAAAATTTATTTTTATTATTATTTATCATGGTAAACGTTGAGCAACAATTAATAAACGTCAAACTGTTGAACCCAAAAAATAATTTTATTTTATTATAGTCATTAAAGAGTAGGGCATGAATAAACAAAAAAGTTACGGCTAGCGTACAATGATTATTCGTTTTCAATTTTTACAAAACGAACCATGCATCGATTATTTTTTTCACCCTCATAAATTAAATAGACAGGGTGAATACTGGAATTGACATCTTCCATAACATTATCAGGTAGGTTATTAAATCGTGTGGGAAGAAATGTCTCAAAGTCTTGACAAATGCAAAGAGCTCGTTCACCAAATTTGGTTTTCAGTTTTTGAATTTTATGTATGCGAAAGGGTGTTTGCGTAGGCAATTCACTCATTTTCTTGCGTGCAAAGCCACAATCTTGACCAATGGCGTTCAAGGCGTCCATGGTTGTCTATAACCAAAGAAAAGAGTGTTACTTTCTAACACTCTTGTTCTTATATTACAATAGCAATAACTTTGTACATTAAAGTATATTGTTTTTTTTTTAATCCTGAGTGTTTATGACCTGAAGTTGTAGATAGATAGTATTGGATAAAAATATAATAATAATGTTTGTATCATTTTTTCAGTCAAAACATACATTTGGAAATTATTTAATAGGAAATGTTTTATCAAAATTAAGTGTGAATCTCTCTTGGAGGTAAATGCATGTCTCTGTTGTGAATGGGAATTAGCCTATCATTCCCTAGTCGAATGACTTGTATTCGTTTGCTCTGTTGTTGTGCAAATTCACACAACATTCTGTTAAATAAATAGTATCAACAAATACTAAGAGCAAACATGGAATGCTTTTGGTAACCTATAAAAAGGCAAAGTTAACACGCTATGCATTTAATAACCATGTCTACATCCAACAAAACAAAATTCAAAACTACAAATTTAAACCAGTGTGTATGTGTTTATCAACGTGAATACACGATAAACTAAAACAAACAAACAAAATAGCCAAATGTATTCTAAACGTCAAGTATGCACCTGAAAGCCGAATGTAAACAAAAAAAAGCGATAATCATGACATCATGTGGTTAGTTTCTAACAAATCTCATTCTATGAGGCGAATATTGATTGATAGGTAAGCCAAGACAAAGTTGGCGAAATGCTTGTTGTCGATACGAAGTGATTGATTCCTCAGCAGGAAATTTATAAAAATGAAAACAAAACATTTGAAAAGTTATTGGAAAATAAACATTAAACAGGGGTTTTGTACATATTGTACACCAGAAATCTGGAAAATGATCCTCGTCAGCTAATTTAACAATCACTTGATTCATGGTTAAACCGTACCATGCTTTATGAATCACTTGCGTGGATACATTATTTTCAAAGTCAAAATTTAGCATACAGGATTTACAAAAGTGATGCCCTGGATCATAAACTATGTCATCATCCATAATGATGTCATAAAACATGGTATCAATGCGTACTTTCGTGTTTCTATATTCTGAAGGATAGGCCACACGTTGAGGATTATGAGACATCATCGTGGCATATTCATTGAACGTGGTGTGTTTTGTGACGATAAAACGATCTTCATCATGGCTCATGATTGAATCTGAAAAGTAGTCGTTGCCGTTTACTAAGTGAATAAATAAAAATACTATGTACTATATACACTGTCTGTCCCCTAAGTCAATGGCAAAAATAAAATAAAAAATAAGCAAAACACAAATAAATAACCATCTGTCTGTTGACTTCTTGAGGTTAGGTTAGGAAAAAAACATGTAACAGGTTAAAGAAACAATTTCTGTTCAGATATTTCAAATATATCACCACTCATAACTCTAGCCATAAAGTGAGAGTTTTGTCCTCCGTAAAAGCAGCAGATTATTATTCTTTTGTTCTTGCATGAGACCTACTAAGCCACACCCTAGTGTGGCCTATTAAGCCGCATGCCTACTGAGGGTGAATGGTCACCTTGCCGAAACATGAGGCCTACTAAGCGACAACAATAGTGAGGGTGGCTACTTGTTTGTTTTTTTCCTAACCTAACCTAAAGAAGTCAACATGTTTTTAATCTAGCCTGTGCACATTGAACCATGGAAACGTTGATGCATGGCTCTCTTTATGCGTTGACAGGCAAATAGCACAAGACATACAGTTTATGTACAACTATTTACAGGCATTCACACATCCATGCATACACCCATGCATGCAGGTTAAAAAACAAAAATTATATGATACACTACAATTTTTTATTTTTATTCCGAGGCTCAAGATGGCATCTCGCATTTGATAGCAACCAAACCAAACACTTGCCGTGTTGTACAACAACAATAGCTACAACCACTACTGGTTGTAACCAAATGGGACGCTTGTCATCATATCCTGACACCACTGTCTCTTGTCGTCCAACAAAGCGAGTGTTTGTTTTCGCTGCTTCATTAAAAATAAATCATGATTTTTTGAGAGAATCCTAAACTGACTATGTGCCATGGCTGTGTGTGTCTGAAGGACATGTAAATAATCATCCACACAGAGTCGTTTAACCACATGCTGGCTAATCCCTTTGGCTCGCATAGATTCGCATCGATCCACCTGTCGAAAACTATACATTTTCGGAGCGAGACCTACAAACTCAGTCATCATGGTGTCTGAACACTCATCTTTCATTAAACCAATTTCTTTTTTGTTCAGACGGGGGATATCGAACACGTTCTTCTCACTAAACGAGAACGTGTCAAACCATTTTGGGTTTTGTTTCATAACGACATACGGATCACAGTCACGGATATGGTAAATAAAACTATCCGTGTCTGTATATAACAAGGAAATGGTACCAAATCGCTGTATTGCAAAACCATAATGGAATTTATACATGTGCAATTTTGAAAAATCTAATATGACTTGGCCTAAATAGATAGGCTTATTCATGACCACTTTAGTTTTGGCAAGTTCAATAGTCAGTAGATCATGATCAATAATGTTTAAAGATTTGAAATTTGGTTTTGCAATATATTTTTGAGCCCCCCATCTGCCATGCCATGTATTGACCAACTTAATGTCCCTATACTGCCGTACATTTTCCAAACACTTGCCATAGATACAATTATTCATCAGTTTAAAAAAATTGATTTGAAATGGCTGAGTGGCACTTTGTCTGTGACTGGTATTTAAATCCATGTATGGTTTCAACCACGGTTTCTGACAAAAAGAAATACCTCTATGGATTTTTTTCAGGGTTAAGCCCTGAGCTAAACATTCTACCAGCATGTCAATATGCAACACATAGTGATTTTTATCATACAAGGTACCCATCAATTTCTTATGATTGCCCTTACTCTCGGGCGGCACCATTTTCTCTATGCAAAAGGGGAAATCACCATGACGCTGTCTGAGATGGGGGGGATAAGCTAAGTCGACATCAAGAACATACCCTACGTCCTGTTGCTTGCTAGCGCTATGCACATTAAAATCTTTAATTTCATCCTCAGACAGCCAGACAAAGTTTCTGTACGGCAGTGGTCGACTCATAGCGTGACCGTATAAATTGTTTACGTCGAAATACATTAGATAGGATTCTGGTTCTTCGGGACAATAATCAGGCATGTAATGATTATTTGCCTTGGCATGTCGCTGATTGAGCGATACGAATCCCCCACGAATCCCTTTTTCCATCATGAGTACCATATCGGGATCCGTCAGTAAATCAAGCTCAATGTGGGTAAATTTGAGGGCGGCGTCCCAACTTAACCCTGGACTGGTATAGTAGTGAGCGGGGTCAAGGCCATAAATCCTGTGACATAGCTGACGAAACGTTTCAAAAACGTCGGTCAACAACAACACGTCTAATTTTAAGTAGTGCATAGCATACTGGCCCATGGTTTCTATGCCAAACACTCGCCAAACATGCTGTGCATGGGCATAGTCTTCTTCACTGATGGTGCTTTGAGTCAATTGAGAAAAGAATTTTTCTCTTGGCGGCAAAGTCGTTTCTTCAAGCACCTCGTAACTTTCCACATAATCGTATGGAAAATGGCCTTTACGAACACACAATTTAAATTGATTTGTATCCGTAAAGTGGGAATGGGTATGTTTCAACTCATCTTGGCTTAAGCCTTTCACAAGACTATCCAGCGAACTAGACATAAACTTGAATGAGTCGAGAAAGCGAATGCTCATGCTTCCTTTTCTCCATGAAAGTGAGGTAAAGCTCTCATGGTTCTTAGCCAAAATGCTGAATTTGCTCTTATCTACATGAGCAAATTGTTTTACAATGAAGTGAAGGTCATACCGGGAGAAATTGTGTAAGAAGACAGGGAGGAAGCGAGGTGTAGAGTACTTCAAATTGCATTCGTTATGGGCAGCACCTCTAAAATGCCCTGTCCTGTGGCAGTGGTCTCTTACTTTTTTTTCTCCGCCTAAGATTGGCTTTTCACATATGTGGCAGGTGGTGGCTTGATCATATTCTCTTTGCTGTACGTCATTCATCTGAATTGGTACAGGGTTGTTCAAAATAGTTTCTACTTTGCCTGCTAAAGCCGCCATTTGATCAACAAACCACCGCGCACAATCCTGACCTTTATGACTTACATACTCACATTGTGAATTATCATAGTGACAGACAACATAATAGGCTACAGCAAAAGGCTCATGTTTCTGCACTGGATAGGTTGAGCTTGTATGGGGGCTTGGTTCACATCCCTGAATGGGAACAGTAAGGGCCTCAAAATCAGCGTAAACAGTAAATGGTACCATCTCTTGTTTATTAGTGGCCTTAAATTTTAAGACTGCGTCATTCCCTTCGGGCAAGACTAGCTTTACTGCCGTCTGCCCTTCACAGTCTTCTGTATGTCGTTTCAAAAGTTCATCAGTTGTAAAATACTGAAGGCAGCGCTCACAAATATGTGTCTTACCATTATGGTTAGACACTTGGCTGCTTACTAGTTTTCCTAAATTCTTTATCCAACAATAATGGCTTTTATCCCCATCAGACAGGAAAAGCAGGAGAATGTGATGTTGCTTTACCTGTTTGGTGGCATACAAGGGGCCCACAATATTGGATCCTTCGATGCCATACACCATGAAGGAGAAATTTGGATTATCTTTCTCAAATAAATGAATTTTATCTAGAGGCATGGGAAATGAAACACGCTCGAGATTGAGAGTTTGTTTCATGCGGTTAAACAATTCTTTGTACTTCCCTGGTCTATCACAATTACTGCCCTGACAGGGTTGCAGGCAGCTCGCTATACTCCACAAAAAGCAGTAATCGTCTTTGTTGCGTATGTTGATCACTGCCTTTCTGGAAGCGATAAAGCTCGGTGTGGCAATATAGCTACTTCCTGCATTCAATGGATTGTATTTACAAATATTGATTTGCAAATAGGCAATGCTATTGAGGGCCAAGCCACTGGGACCCTCTTGCAACTTATCAAATTTAGTGATAAGCGCTTGAATAGCTTTCTCCTGATACCACGTTTCCAAATTATCGGCTATCAGTACTTTCTCCATTTTTGTACAAAGGTTGAAGGTGTGTTTCTCTTCAACATTATTTTTTATCAATGTAAATTCACATAGTAGTTCGAAGTTTATTTTTAAAGCCTGATGCAATCTTAAGCCTTGTTCACATTCACTCAAAAAAATGGGAAAACATAATTCCACAAAATCTTTAGGCGACAGACAGTGATTCGCATTGTAAATTCGGCCTGAGCATACTCGCGTTTTGAAACATTTGGCCAAAGGCTGCCACACTAACACTTCACTCTCTGATATAGACATGATTATAAAATGGACTAATAAACGTGCAACCCTTACCTTAAAATAGGTTAATCCAAAATCTCCAATTCCAAACGACCACACTTATCGATTTTTACTGACTGGCACACACAATCTCGTTCACAGGTAGACAATGGTTGTAGTAATTTGGGCCCCCAGCAGGAAATGATCACCAACAAAGTTGTTATAGTTTTAATATCAACGACAAGGTTTATCTTGTTTTTTTTGTTTCCAATGATTTATCTGAAAAACAAACCAATACAATCCGTTATTAGTCATGGTTATATACATTAAACATGTGCATTCATTCATTCATTCATTCATTCATTCATTCATTCATTCATTCATTCATTCATTCATAAGACTTGCTAAAAACAAAAGGTTTCAAGTGTGCACACATAAATAAGACACTCACTCGAAAATAACAAAGTCATTTACAAAGACTCACCTCTTTTTTTTAATATCAAAAGCGTCAAGGTAGTTAAAACCTATTCACTCCATATATATCTTCATTCTAAAACAATAATAAATACACGCCATAAGTATATACATTTCCGTGAAATAAATGACATGCATTTAACAACAACAACAACAATAAAAGTAATGGAACAACATGTACTCACCATATAATGAATTATAATACTTTCAGCAAATGTGCTCTTTGCCGCCACTGTCACTGTCACTGTCTCTCTCTGTCTGCTTTCCCAGACTTAATGATGTTGTTTTTAAAAATCTGCAACAAACGAAATCCCCCAAAAATACCATCAGTCACTAACTTACTTTTCATGCATACACAAAATAACAATAAAACCAATCATGCCATAATTAACAATAATGAACCTACCTTAGTACAAGTATGGCCGCGGTTCACGTAATATTTTACAAAGAGCATAAGGCACTTGCATCCGTCACCTTCAAAGATGAACACGAGAATGATGAGTCTCTCTTACCCTCAGAACATATATGTCTCCTCAACAAGATGCAAAGTTAACACTTTACTTTTTTTTTTGTTCCTATGAGTAGGATGTCATGGAGCGCACAAGTCAGACCGATTCTCACAAGCTTTTGCAATCTCTGCATGAGTATGCGTGAGAATGCAATGATCAGCTTTTCGACAGAGCTGTTTGTCCTTCATCGAGATATCGGGTAACACGTCTGGGTCAGATAACAGCCACCTGCATGTGAACAACAGGCTGTTATCTCTCTCAGCTGCGAGGCACGTACGATGATAAGACCTGTGTCTGTCTGGATCGCCGTGGGTCAGTCTCAATGCTTTCAATTCTCATTGCATTAAGCAAGTTCTCTCTCTGCGTGTGAGCCCTGACCAGTCAAGACAAATAATAATAATAATAATGCATAAGTGTTTTATTAATATCAAAGCGCATAACCTAACGTGACTTCAAATCTGGTTTCTTACTTTTTCCCCGTTTTCCTCAACGATCTCGAAAAAAAAAAATGACGGAAACCATGATTTCAGGTTTTCCATACCTACATTCCCGTAAACTGAACAACGACACAAATACATCGACATGCCCATCATAAAAATCGCCTCATTCGTTTTCCAAATAACGCGAAAATGAACAAAAAAAACACCTTTTCCATAAGAAAACCATGTTTCCAGCTTTTTACCTTTTTCATGTCTATATCCACGTAAAGAGAATAAAGAGACGAAATAAATACTATCACACGCGTCATTCTCACGTTTTCGGTTTTCCAAAAATCGACAAAAATGTGAAAAACGCATGTTTTGACTCAAAACCCTAACTTCACCTTTCCGACACCTACATTCCCGTAAAGAGCACAACGAGACGAAAAAAACGAATCCAAGCACGCCCTCCTAGCATAACCCGTTTTCCAAAAATCGGCAAAAATGTGAAAAACGCATGTTTTGACCCAAAACCCTAACTTCACCTTTTCGACACCTACATTCCCGTAAAGAGCACAACGAGACGAAATAAACGAATCCAAGCACGCCCTCCTAGCATGACCCGTTTTCCAAAAATCGGCAAAAATGTGAAAAACGCATGTTTTGACCCAAAACCCTAAGTTCACCTTTTCGACACCTACATTCCCGTAAAGAGCACAACGAGACGAAAAAAACGAATCCAAGCACGCCCTCCTAGCATAACCCGTTTTCCAAAAATCGGCAAAAATGTGAAAAACGCATGTTTTGACCCAAAAACCCTAAGTTCACCTTTTCGACACCTACATTCCCGTAAAGAGCACAACGAGACGAAATAAACGAATCCAAGCACGCCCTCCTAGCATGACCCGTTTTCCAAAAATCGGCAAAAATGTGAAAAACGCATGTTTTGACCCAAAACCCTAAGTTCACCTTTTCGACACCTACATTCCCGTAAAGAGCACAACGAGACGAAAAAAAACGAATCCAAGCACGCCCTCCTAGCATGACCCGTTTTCAAAAATCGGCAAAAATGTGAAAAACGCATGTTTTGACCCAAAACCCTAAGTTCACCTTTTCGACACCTACATTCCCGTAAAGAGCACAACGAGACGAAAAAAACGAATCCAAGCACGCCCTCCTAGCATGGCTCCTTCCATTCCAAGGTCGCAGGGGCTCACAACTTCCTAAGTGAGACAGCTCTCTCACTACCACACTACTTGTGTCTTGAGCGAGTGTGCTTACTTAGTGCGAAGAGAAGTCATTGTGATGAGTTGCAAAACAGTGAGTGACAGAGCTAGTGCAGCTATTTCCATCCAGCGTACGGGGCCACCTCATTACGAGGGATTAACTGTGGTCTGTTGACAAGTGAAAGGGGAAGTATTCTCGACTTGGGGAAACTGGAGTAAGGAAATAATTGTTATTTGCTGTTGAGTAGCGTATATTTCTGGCCACAATAAAGTGAATTATTTCTTTAAAGCAGTAATTGGTGCTGTGCTTCTACCCACCGTAATTCAGTTAACAAAAGTGCCACTAGGGGGGTGGCACGTAACAACTGGTGTCAGGAGCCGGATTACGAACTCAAGCACAACACCTGACGGTCCTGGTTTCAAAACCCGAGCAGGTCATTTTCTCTAATTTTCCTGTGAGTGCATGCCCTTTACAAGGCAAACAACTAAAATGGAGGCGCAATTGGCAGCATTGCTAGAGAAGTTAAATGGCATAGAAGACGGCCAGAAGAATTTAACCAAGGAGCTAACTACCAAATTAGAAGACGGCCAGAAGAAGATGGAAGACAGCCAGAAGAAGATGGAAGACAGCCAGAAAAGTTTAGCCGAGGACCTAACTTCCAAATTAGAAGAAGGTCAGAATAAGCTAGCAGAGGACCTGAAGGACGGCCAGAATAAGTTAGCAGAGGACCTAACCGCCAAATTTCTGGATGGCCAGAAAAATCTGGAAGAGTGTCTGCTGACGAAATTAGAGGAGAGCCAAAGGAAATTAGAACAGGGCCTACGTGAGGAAGTCGCAGCAGTGGAAAAGAAGTTCGACGCCTTACAAGTGGAAGTTGCCGAGCTGCGCCAACGCCCGCTGATGGGGGTGGAGGAGAAGTTCAACGCCTTGCAAGTGGAAGTTGCCGAGCTGTGCCAACGACCGCTGATGGGGGTGGAGGAGAAATTCAACGCCTTACAAGTGGAAGTTGCCGAGCTGTGCCAACGCCCGCTGATGGGGGTGGAGGAGAAATTCAACGCCTTACAAAAGGAAGTTGCCGAGCTGCGCCAACGCCCACTGACGGGGGTGGAAGAGAAATTCAACGCTCTACGAGAGGAAGTTGCCGAACTGCGCCAACGCCCGCCCACCGTTACACCGGGAATATCAGGAACGGGACATAGCAGAGTGACGCCCCCAACCTTCGACGGAAAGGTCCCGTGGAGCAACTACTTACGTCAGTTCGAGGCGGCCTGTTCCGTAAATAACTGGAACAACACAGAATAGGCTACAGCTCTCATTGTAGCGCTGAGAGGTCACGCCCTTAACGTCCTTCAGGCCATCCCGACTGGATCCCAGGACTACGCTTCACTGATCGCCCATATGGAGTCCCGATATGGAGATAGACATCTTCAGCAGGCCTACCAGATGCAGCTCCGGACCCGGGTACAAAAGAACGCGGAAACCCTGCAGGAGTTCGAGATGGACATCGCACGTCTCGTAAGGCTAGCCTACCCAACAGCGCCGGCCGACTTTCTGGAGCAGATAGCGACGCAGACTTTCACCGACGGGCTACGGGACTCGGACACTCAACAGGCGCTGCGACTCGCGCGCAATAAGACCCTGACAGATGCGCTGAGCCACGCACTTGAGTTCGAGACGGCAAAACAGGCATCCAGAATGCACGCGCGGGTGCGTCAAGTGGACGTCGACGAACCAGTAAAAGCCAACGAGACCAAGCCCCTGGCCGATGAACTGATGGAGGCGCTAGGCCGGTTCTTCAAGAGTCGCAGTACCACCAACAAAAACGTAGCCGAAGAACATCCGGAGAGGCGGCCCGGAAGAGGACTACCGACCTGCTGGACCTGCCGTAAGAGAGGCCACCTGAGCAAGGACTGCGGTGATCGCCGCCGCCAAGGGTTTCCGTCGGGACAGTCAGTCGTAGGGAAACCGCGCGGCCCAGGAAAGCAAGTATCAGCCAGCCTTGGGGGGCAAAGGTTGGCTTGTGACAGTCGTCAAGCCCCGGCAGTCCAAGTTCGTGTGACGCAGTTACGGAGGGATAATAGCAGCCTGATGGTCGACGGAGTCGTCAACGGAGAGAGCTGGCCCATGCTAATCGACACGGGAGCATCGAGGACCATCGTCAGTCCCACCGTGATCCCGAAGTGGAGAGTGCAACCCACACAAAGGAACCTCCAGCTAATAACCGCGACCGGAGAGACCGCACCGGTACATGGCGAAGCATCACTGGAGTTTGTCATTGGTCGACGGGCAATAAAGCATCCAGTGCTTGTGGCTGACGTATCAAATGAAGTGATCATCGGACTGGACTTCCTGGACCAGAACAACATCATCTTGGATCTGAGTACCAACACTCTGCATTTCGGAGGTGAGGAACTTGCTTTGCAACCTGCGCACGAGTCCATCACCGCACGACGAGTAAGGTTGAGAGAAGACGTCATTGTTCCCGCCAGGACGGAGGTCAGCGCTGCCGTAATTGTCGACGGAACTGCTGAGGGAGTGGCGGTTGTCATCGAGCCAAAATATGAGGACATCCAGACAAAACGATTGCTAGTTGCCAAGACACTCATCAACACGACGTCTCGGCCGTACGTCCGCCTGTCCAACCTGAACGACTACGACATTACGGTTCACCGGGACACCAACCTAGGAGTCTGCGAGCCCGTTACCTGGATTGCCCGCATCACAGATACGACAGACGGACACCTGCAGACGGACAACCGATGAAGACGCACACTGCCAGAAGAACTACAGAAGCTGTACCAAGGATCCCAGGACCATTTAGACGAGGAACAATCACGCCAACTTCAGGACCTGCTACGCGAATTCCAGGACGTCTTCTCCGTGGGGAGCAAAGACTTCGGCAGGACAAGCTTGGTTCAGCACAGAATCGACGTTGGGGACAGCGCACCGATTAGGGCCCCATTCCGACGAGTCCCGCTCGCCAAGCAAGCCGAAGTCGACCGGATGGTAGAAGAGATGAAGGAGCAAGGGGTGATCGAGCCATCACATAGTCCTTGGAGTTCTCCGGTCGTGCTAGTGAAGAAGAAGGACGGTTCCACCAGGTTCTGCGTGGATTACAGGCGGGTGAATGACGTCACGAAGAAGGACAGCTACCCTCTACCCCGGATCGACGATACCCTGGACACCATATCAGGGTCGAGATGGTTCTCCACCTTGGATTTGAAGAGTGGCTACTGGCAGGTGGAGGTCCACCCTAAGGACCGCGAGAAAACTGCGTTCTCTGTGGGCAGCGGTCTCTGGCAGTTCACCGTCATGCCATTCGGTCTGTGCAACGCCCCTGCGACGTTCGAAAGGCTAATGGAGTCCATTCTGAGGGGACTACACTGGAAGACCTGCCTGGTCTACCTAGACGACGTCATCGTTCTGGGGAGAAGCTTCGAGGAGCACTACAGCAACCTGAAGGAGATCTTGTTGAAGCTACGGACTGCCCAGCTGAAGTTGAGCCCCAAGAAGTGTCAGCTCTTCCAGAAGCGGGTCCAGTACCTTGGGCATATCGTCTCCGAGGAAGGGGTGCGCACCGACCCAGAGAAGACCGCAGCTGTGAGGGAGTGGCCAGTTCCGAAGGACAAGTCCCAACTACGAAGCTTCCTGGGACTCTGCACTTATTACCGTCGCTTCGTGAGAGGATTCGCTGACATCGCCAAACCTTTACATCGACTGACTGAGAAGGACCAACTCTTCACGTGGACAGCAGAATGCCACAGTGCCTTCGAACAACTCAAGCAGGCTCTGTGCACCGCGCCTATTCTGGCCTACCCCAGACCTGGAACAAGGTTCATCGTCGATACCGATGCCAGCGACTTTGGCATAGGGGGGATCCTGTCGCAAGTAGTGAGCGGCGAGGAGAGAGTAGTGGCCTACTTCAGCAAGGCCCTGTCAAAGCAGAAAGGAACTACTGCGTCACCAGGAAGGAGCTGCTCGCCATCGTGAAGACCATTGAACACTCCCACAAGTACCTGTACGGGCAAGAATTTCTCATCAGGACCGACCATGCATCCCTGCGGTGGCTCCTGAACTTTAAGCAGCCCGAGGGTCAACTCGCGCGGTGGTTAGAGAGACTTCAACAGTACAACTTTGAGATTCAGCACAGGAAAGGCCAACTGCATTCTAACGCCGACGCCCTGTCACGAAGACCGTGCCCCGAAGACTGCGCCTTCTGTGCCCGAAGGGAGGAGAATACCGGGATACAGTACCGACGGACTACTGTGGAACTTCAAGGGAACTGGAGCCGCGAATCTTTCACGCGGGCACAAGCAGAAGATGATGACCTGGGACTGATAGCCGAATGGAAGAGGGCCTGTGTCCCCAGACGCGGGTGGAACATTGTGAGTGACTGCAGCCCAAAGTTTAAGTCCTACTGGGCGCAGTGGGACTCGCTGATTGTAAGGGATGGCCTCATCTGCCGCGCCTGGGAGAGCACCGACGGGAAGACATCTCGGGAACAAGTCGTCGTTCCAAAGGCTATGACGGAGGAAGTCCTGAAGGAAGTCCATGGAGGATCATCTGGTGGACACCTAGGGATAAAGAAGACCCTGGAGAAGCTGAGAGAGCGGTTCTACTGGATCGGATGCCGAACCAACGTGGAGAACCACTGCGTGAGGTGCTACGATTGCGCAGCCAGCAAGGGCCCAGGACGAAGACGGCGGGGTCCACTGAAGACCTACAACGTGGGCGGCCCCATGGAGAGAGTGGCCATCGATGTTGCTGGGCCATTCCCGTTAAGTGAGGCAGGGAACCGCTACATATTAGTCGTCAGCGACTACTTTACCAAATGGCCGGAGGCGTATGCGCTCCCTAACCAAGAAGCCGCGACGATTGCAGAGACCCTGGTGAAGGAATTCGTCAGCCGGTACGGAGTACCCCTGGAGCTGCACTCCGACCAAGGGAGGAACTTCGAGTCGCAGGTGTTCCAGAACCTATGCCAGCTGCTGGGAATCCGGAAGACAAGGACAACGCCGCTACACCCTCAGTCCGACGGGATGGTAGAGCGATTCAATCGCACCATCGAGAACCATCTCCGAATAGTCGTCAGCGAGCACCAGAGGGATTGGGACAAACATCTTCCACTATTTCTCCACGCCTACCGCGCCGCCGTGCACGAAGCCACCGGGTGCACACCAGCCCGGGCCATGTTTGGGAGGGAGCTCCGTCTACCTGTCGATCTTGCCTTCGGCCGACCTGGGAATGATCCGATCCCGGTAAGCCAGTATTGTCAAGAACTGGTCGACCAACTGGAGGACGTGCACGCGTTCGCGAGGAGGAAACTGCGGATCGAGACCGACCGAAGGAAGACCCGATACGACCAGCAGACGGATGCCGGCGGATTCCACGTGGACGACCTGGTCTGGCTCTTCAACCCATTACGGAAGAAAGGCCTGTCACCCAAACTTCAGAAGTCCTGGGAGGGCCCGTACCGAGTCGTGAAACGGATCAACGATGTCGTCTACAGGATCCAGCGGAACCCGAGGGCAAAGATGAAGATCGTGCACCGAGATCGCCTGGCAGCCTACGGAGGGACACAGACGGACCAATGATTGATCGGGACGATCAGCCTTTTTAGGAAGGGGGTGGTGTTACGGCTGTGAGTTTGTGTCATCACTCGCCGCATGAGTCACAACTGCCCCAGGGCTGGGCTGTGGCCTGCCTCCTGTATTGCGTGTGCCTTATGCAACAGGGCTACTAGGACAAAGGGGTAGTCCAGAATATTCGTGACTGGACCAGCGATGGAAACCTCGAGAAGCCGTGAACCCTGGATGGATCTAGAAGCATTTATTGAGTCACCGGCCTGCTATATAAGTGCGACCTGTCTAGCAGTTGTTGTTGTTGTGTTTTACGAGCTAGTGTGAGCGATTATCCTGAGCGACAGATGTGTGGTGACTTGCGAAACCCCTAGTGGAGCGGGGAAGTGAGACTCCTACAGAGGAACTGTGTCTTGAGCGAGTGTGCTTACTTAGTGCGAAGAGAATTCATTGTGATGAGTTGCAAAACAGTGAGTGACAGAGCTAGTGCAGCTATTTCCATCCAGCGTACGGGGCCACCTCATTACGAGGGATTAATTGTGGTCTGTTGACAAGTGAAAGGGGAAGTATTCTCGACTTGAGGAAACTGGAGTAAGGTAATAATTGTTATTTGCTGTTGAGTAGTGTATATTTCTGGCCACAATAAAGTGAATTATTTCTTTAAAGCAGTAATTGGTGTTGTGCTTCCTACCCACCGTAATCCAGTTAACAAAAGTGCCACTAGGGGGGTGGCACGTAACAATAATATGACTATTTGTAATAACAATTATGGTATTTATGACACTAAGCGAAAGTTTGATGCTTTTCAATCGGTCAACACGATTGTACCCAAAATGAGATGGGTTATTCCCTAATCCTGGAAAAAAATAATACATGAGATTAATCATGTACATTTCCGCCAGTAACAACTGCTGACTTCAGCAATAACTGCTGGGTTTGAGAAATCTAAACGGGACGGGAGCTAGTAAGACACATGGACGGTGAAGCTTTCTGCTCCCCTCACTATGAAACAGCAGAAGATCACAAAGCGTGTGCATCTCTCAGATGCATTGCGCCCGACGGAGGGTTAATAGTTTTCAGTGCATAAATGTCCGGTCCCTAGCCATCAGTTGAATAATCACTATTACCTGACACCCACTGTTTTAATAAATACTTTCTGTTGCTCTTCTCTTTAGGCATTTTGAGTGAAGGATATGCAGACTAAGAATAAAGTAACACATTAACTCAAGAAACTCCTCACAAAACTAACCCCGAGCTACTGACTGTCGAGATGGTGAAAGGAATGTCCCACCCCATGCCCTTCTTTAAATAAGCAGGCAGCATTGCATAAAGTGCGAGTAACTGTCATCTCGTTACCTGTTTCTCAGAAATTTGCTTACAAGGGATACTGCCCAGATGGCGAAAGGAATGTCCCACCCCATTCCCTTCTTGAAATAACCAGACAGCATGCTTGCATAGAATATTAGTTATTAATATGTTGCTCAGAAACTTGCTTACAAGGGATGTCCAATACGCAGTCGAAACCTACTTTGTTCAAGATGTTTTGAATTATCTACTTAATTTCAAATGTATAAGCTAACATATGCTGTTATGTTCAGAATATGCAAAAAATCCAATAAACCCTCAAAATATGCATTTGCATATGCGCAGATGAATTTTCAAAAAATCTGGTCCCTACTCATGACAAGTGGGATGTGGCCTGGCTACCATGGGATCGCAGCCAGTTACTAGTGCCAAATTCCTATATTTCATATTTCCAGTCGACCTCCTTGGTCAACTCTTGCTCTCTTCCAACACAAACGTTTTACGGTATTCGAGGACTAATGTTACCTTCAATTCCCCGTCTTAATTGGCTCTTGTATTATCTTTCCTAATGGTCATTTTTCGAGGACTTCTGTCATTGAAGAGTGGTGGCGCAGCGGTCAACCTGTTTGCCTCTCTCCAAGACGGAGCGGGTTCAATTCCCGGTCAGTGCTTGTGAGATTTTTAAAGTTGTTATTATTGTTGTTGGTGATTCACTTAGGGGCTTTGCGACATCATGGCCATGCAGCCCCGTGTATTTGGGTGTGCGTGGAATTTTGTGCTAATGTGATGGCTGTATTACTGTGTGTATAATTATGTAATTCAGATGGTGATTGGGAAGGAGGCGGTCGTGGCTTAATTTAGGAACCATCCCGGCACTCACCTGGAGTAGAAGAGGGAAACCACGGAAAACAACTACCAGGATGGCTGAGGTGGGAATCGAACCCACCTCTTCTCAGTTTTGCCTCACAAGGCTGAGAATATCCCGTTCCAGCCCTCAGACCAGAATTGAATTTCTTGACAGAGCCGGGAATCAAACCCGGGCCTTCGCAGTGACAGCCAAGAGTGCTAGCCACTACGCAACGAAGGATCTTCAAATTGAAATGCCATGTCCTGTGGTTCGGATTCCACGTAAAAAGGAGGTCCCGTGAATCGTGTTAAACTGCAAGCTTCCTTCCTTTAACTTCACGAAATCCCGTGCCTTCTGTACCAGCCTCTGAAAGGGATAACCCCACCAATCATGGATAGCGCTACACCCTCAAGGGTTCACAGCTGGTGAGTTCAAATCTGAAGGATTCCTGAGCTGCGTCTGTTTTCCCATTGTAGCCTACTTTTCACATTTTGCAAGAATGAGGAAAAAGTAGACTTATGAGATCGATCAGGGAGAATGTCTGTCTGTCTGTCCTTCTGTCTGTCTGTCTGTCTGTCTGTCTATCTGTGTGTGTGTCCCCCTATCAACTCCTAAACGGCTGTAGCAATCGAAACCAAATTTGGTATGAGTAAAGATCTATACCGGAACATCTCAATGTCATACTTGAAAATGCTGTTAGTGCTACCAACTGCCGAAAAATCGCAATTGAAATTTGACCTCCATGTTGGATATCTTGGAATGTATACATGGAAACTATTCCAAAATTGGCACACATATAGATAATAATACTTCAGTTTAATTTTCAGGAGGCCATACATGACAGTGTTGCCAAAATGATTCAAAGCCTACTGATAGGTCCAATTTTTAATGCATATAACTCCTACGCTATCAATTGGATTTCAACCAAATTTCGTATGTACTATGTGTACATAAACTGATATGACTAAGCGTATTCTTAAGAGCAATCAGGGCTGCCAAATATTAATAAATGCTGTTTATATTTTTAGCCTACTTTTCACATTTTGCAAAAATGAGGAAAAAGTAGACTTATGAGATCGATCCGGGAAAACGTGTGTCTGTCTGTCTGTCTGTCTGTCCTTCTGTCTGTCGGTCTGTCTGGCTGTGTGTGTGTCCCCCCCCCCTATCAACTCCTAAACAGCTGCAGCAATCAAAACCAAATTTAGTATGAGTAAAGATGTGCACCGGAATATCTCAAGTCCATATTTGAAAATGATGTCAGTGCTACCAACTGCTGAAAAAACGCACTAGAAATTTGAGCTCCATGTTGTATATCTTGCAAGGTATGCATGGGAGCTATTCCAAAATTGGCACACATGTAGATAATACTATTTCAGTTTAATTTCCAGGAGGCCAACCATGACAGTGTTGCCAAAATAATTTTAAGCCTTCTGATATGTCCAATGTTTAAATGCACATAACTTCTACACTATCAATTGGATTTCAACCAAATTTTGTATGTAATATCTGTACATAAACTGATATGACTGAGCGTATTCTTAAGAGCCACCAGGGCTGCCAACTGTTAATAATTGCTCTCTTTATTTTTTTCTTCCAAATACCAACATATCAGAAAGTATGCAAGCCAACAGCTTTAAACTATGCACACGTATATTCTGACATTTTAGATTAATTTCGAGTAACTTATATACGTCAGTTCTACCAACATGATTATAAGCCTGCTGATACGACCAATTTTTAAATACATGTAACTTCTATACTATCAGTTGGATTTCAACCAAATTTCGTATGTGCTATGTGTACCATAACAGATATGACTATACGTATTGTTAAGAGCAATCAGAGCTGCCAACTGTTAATAAATGCTGTCTATATTTATTTTACACTAATATCAATATACCAGAAAGTATGCAAGCCGACAGCTCTATACTTTGCACATGTATAGCACCTGACATTCTAGATTAATTTGGAGTAATTAATACAAGGCAGTGCTGCCAACATGATTCTATGCCTGCTGATATGTCCAATTTTAAAATACATGTAACTTCTATACTAACAAATGGATTTCATCCAAAATTGGCACAAGATATCATAATATTTCAGATTATTTCTGACCAGCACACGCATGGTATTGTTGGCAACATGCTTTTACGTGTGCTGATAGATCCAATGTCTAACTGCATGTAACGTCCATTGGACTTCAACCAAATTTTGTATTCTGTACCTTAAGAGATTGAACTAAGAATATATTCAGTCGCCAGGGCTGCCAAATGTAGTGCTCTATTAGGCTACATTATACCAGGTATATTTTGAACTAATTAGATATTTCGATATTACCAACTTAATTTCGTCATTATTCCAGATAGGTCCATATAGATTAATCATTGGCATGAATCATAAATTTTAAGAAAAGTAGGCTCTTTAATTCGTCACGGAACGTTTTTTTTTTCATTTGGGGTGGAAATTGAGCACATAAATAAACAGAGGAGCTAATGACCAATGTATCCTAAGTCCATAAAGTGAATTCATCTCTACATCCGCAGAACTATAATGGACGTAATACTCATTGAAACAATAAAGTCTCCCAATCTTCGAGCCACCTCAAGTGTTTACAAAGTCGCCAGACTTCTGTTATCAAGAGAGGAAAATTGGGAGTTTACTTCGTCGCTAATTCCTTACATAAATAATACTAGATGTACATTATTTTGTAGTCAAGTTTTCGGATAAGTCACAAGGTCTACCAACATAGTCGCTAAATTTGTTAAATAGCGTCTGATTTATTGAGTTTCTGAACTGCTGGTCGTTTTTCCTATTCAACTTTTTGCATTCTCTGTTTCTTCAATTCGTGCACTGTTACAACTTCATTCTAGTGGTCCGATGGCGCAGCGTTTATGCGGCTTGCCTCTCACCAAGTTGTACCGGATTCTATTCCTGGTTAAGGGGAGCCGAAATGTCGAATATTGTCCATGTTAATTTTCAACTTAATTTTTACCATTTTGTCGGAAACAATCAACAGGAACTAATATTGCATGCTCTCATGAACCTTTCCATCAGAGAAAATTAAACTCATGTCATTTTTTTTTTTAAATATTGGCTAAGGGCAACTACGATGCGCGACGATATTTGAGCGTGACAGCGTATTCTCGGACTGATTTGTTTAAACTGTCACTCTTGCGAAATTTCAGCTTCGTATATTTTTAGCCTACTTTTCTCATTCGGCAAAAAATGAGGAAAAAGTAGACTTATGATATCGATCCGGGAAAATGTGTGTGTGTCTGTCTGTCTGTCCTTCTGTCTGATTGTCTGTCTGTGTGTGTGTCCCCCCTATCAACTCCTACACGGCTTCAGCTGTCGAAACGAAATTTGGTAAGAAAAAAGATCTACACCTGAATATCTCACGGCCATATTTGAAATTGACGTCAGTGCTACCAACTGCTGAAAACTCGCAATTGAAATTTGAGCTCTATGTTGGATATCTCAAAAGTTATGTATGCGAACTATTCCAAAATTAGAACACATATAGATAATAACATTCCAGATTAATTTTCAGAAGTCCATATATGTCAGTGTTGCCAACATGATTCTAAGCCAGCCGATAGGTCCAATATCTAAATGCATGTAACTTCTATACTATCAATTAGATTTCAACCAAATTTCGTATGTACTATGTGTACTACAACATATATGACTGTGCTTATTCTAAAGAGCCACCAGGGCTGCCAACTGTTAATACATGCTCTCTCTATGTTTAACCCTAATATCAATGTATCAGAAAGTATGCAAGCCAATAGCTCTAAACTGTGCACACGTATAATACTTGACATTCTACCTCCGTTTGGCGAAACTTATATACATCAGTGCTGCCAACACGATTCTAAGCCTGCTTATAAGTCGAGTTTGTAAATCCATATAATTTCTATACTAACAAATGGATTTCAACCACATTTCGTGTGTGCTTAGTGTAGCATAACAGTTATGACTACGCGTATTCGTAAGAACCAGCAGGGCATCCAACTGTTAACAAATGCCCTCTCTATTTGTTTCATCCAAATATCAATATATCAGAAAGTATGCAAGCCATCTGCTCTAAACTTTGCACACGTATAGTACCTGATATTGTAGATTAATTTGGAGTAACTAATATACATCAGTGCTGCCAACATGATTCTAAGCTTTCTGATAGTTTCAATGTTTAATTACATGTAACTTCTATACTAATTAATGGATTTTATCCAAAATGAGCACTATAATAGATCGTAACATTTCAGATTAATTCTGAGCATCACGTTCATGATATTGTTCCCGACATAATTTTACGCGCACTGATAAATCCAATATCAAACACCATGTGATGTCCATACTATCCATTAGACTTCAACCAAATTTTGTATGAGCATTCTATACCTTAAGAGATGGAACTATGAATATATTCAGAGTCACCAGGGCTGCCAACTGTAGTAGGTTACTCTATTAGACTACACTATTTCAGGTGCATTCCAAACTGCAGTAGTTAGAAATGTGAGTATTACCAACTTGATTTCGTCATCATTCTAGATAGGTCTATGTAGATTGGCATGAATCTTAAATTTTAAGAAAAGTAGGCTCTTTAGTTCGTCACGGAACTACTTGTTTAATTATGTATTTTGCGGAAAGGAAAGTTCACAGGCGAAATGAAGAAAAGCCGAGTTCCACTTTCAGAGAAACTCCAAACACAACCACTCTTCCCTGAAGTTTTAACTCAACACGACTCGACAGTTTGCTGCTGGCTCTATCTGGGGTAATATATTCGCTCGCTAGCTAGGCTGTAACTGGGATGATAGAATCGCCCCTAGCCAGCTCGTAAACTCTCGCCTCAGTATTTGAATGGAGATTGTTGGAAGAAATGAAAACGTAAAAACACTTAAAGTGGGCGATGTATTGAAGCTAGAGATATGCTCTCACGGCTATTTTTGTAGAACTATTCATTCTGAACAATTCTTACACACATAGTATATAGATATTTTTAACGGTTTGCCCAGCGTAAGCTTAAAAAGCGCATGGACGCCATATGTTTTTTTTTTACTTTTCCATTGAAATCGTAACTGCTCGGCTCCCTTTGATCATAAATAAATAATTTTCTACAGAAATCTTCCACGAGATATCCTTTACAGAATGTTGAAAACCGCATCAAAATCCATTCAGAGGTTCACCCGTGACATCCAAAAACGACATTAGCGACATTCGAGCACAGCAACAGAAGAGAGAGAGAGAGAGAGAGAGAGAGAGAGAGAGCAACAGCAGAAGAGAGATAAAACGATATCATCATCTTTCACTGTAACACTTTTTTAACGAACGTCACTGTATTCCAAAAAATTATTTGACGTTGTCACATGAAATCGGCTGTGTTAAAATAGAACACATATCTTGAGGAATTACTTCCAAAACTTTCAGCTTTCCATGTTGAACACTGGGGGGGGGGGGGGGGATGTTTATACTGTATAAAGAAATGTGTTTTAGCTTGGAACTGGGTTCAAAGATTTTTCCGGTTGCTGAGAAACGGCGACAGTTTAGATTTTAGGACTAGGTGTGCTCCCGATACCGGAACACCTGTTTTGCTTAAAAAAAAAGGATATTATGTTCGACGATGTCAAAATGAAAATATTTTTCCTTATGAAACAGTTTCTCCCACCAATCAGAGCTCAATTAACAGTTGTGTGACCAATTAGGTAAGGATAGCATCGCATCTGCGCTGACTTCCACGGCCTCCTATTTTAAATTCCACTGCGTGGCTAGTGTCATAGTGTGGTGATCGAGGAGGCCATGGTCAAATACAAGGTATTCTGTGCGCCCCATGCGCTCTGTTCAGTACATAAAACTGGCGAAATCTCGACAGATATTTATGAATATTTATGTTCGAAAGTAAAATAGTTATAATTATCGTTGAACATAAACAGTCGTATGCAACTCGCCTATAATGGTAATTAAGACACTCGTGTGGAAATTATAAAACTCGCTTCGCTCGTTTTATAAACATACTCGTGCCTTAATTATTGCCATTATAGGTTCGTTGCATAATGTACTATTATGTTTGTCTAATAGATAGAAAACTAAGAATCTAGAGAGAAATCTAGTGAATAACGGAGAGAAAAATAAGAATTGAAGGTTTACTAATAGGAGTGTAAGGAAAGTAGGCTAGTCTTTAAAATGAGCCGCGGAGAAAACAATTGCACCGATAGAAAGCTAAATATGACGTAAATTGTGAACTTTTGAAAATTTTGAAGATTTTCAAGCCCTTTAATGCAAGTTAGAATTTTGAAATGAGAAATCACATCAAATGGTTCAGATTCCTCGGAGAAAGGAGTTTGCTTAGTTTATAATAATGTATTTATTGCAATCAATTGCCAGAGCATGGTAGAGCCGGGAATCGAACCCAGGATCTCCGGGATGGCAACTAATCACGCTGACCACTACGCAACGGAGGTGATTTCCCACTTTTACTCCAGGCAAATATCAGGATTGTTCTCAACTTAGGACCACTTAGGACCTGAATTACAAATACACACACACTACTACGGACACCACAATAACACTGGCTGTCAGACACGTTTTACACACCTAAGTGCTTGGCGATAAAGGACTACAATGTCGTAACGCCCCGAATGAAAAACAAGAAATCAGTGTGATATGTAGCTTTCGTATCACTTTCGCTCATATAGGCTACGCAACTGCAATACGTGCAATAGTTCTAATTTTAAGAAGTTTACTTATAAACATCTGCATCACTAGTACGATTTCTTATCAGATGTCCTCACGAGGCTGAGTGCCCCAATAGCTGTATTCTGAGAGCTAATCAGTGTATTTAAGGTTGATTAAAAATTAAAACGCACTTGCTAGCCTTCCACTTATGTCTATATCTACAGCTGCCCTGATCGCAACTTGAGTCTTTTTATTCAGGTTTAGTATGAACTCTGGTAGGGGATAAGTATATATACGTCATCTGTAGCCCACAGAATGTTTCTCTCCACACAAGGACAGCAAATAATAATGTCACCTACTTTAATAACTTTACTGAACCCAGTTAGTAAATGCACATACAGTAGGCCTACGCAGGCTACTGCTTGGCCTGCCATCTCGCGTCATTGTATCACACTACACAACTACATCGACGAGCGGCTAAGTACAGAGCCGATCCACTACGTAATTGGCTGAATGCTGCTCATATCTCCTTGGCTGTTAGAAAAGTGTCTTAGCGGGATCAAGATGCTTTGCTGTATGGTTTGTTGTGAGTGCGGCCAGTATCATGTCGAATTAAAATAAAGGGAAATCTTCGGCATTTTAATGATCGATGCATTAAAACTCGCTAAAATTACATTCTGAAAAGTTTCAGTCTGCACGTGAAATAAGAATCTGACAGAATATTAGAGATTTGGCCTATTACATACAACAAATCCTAATTTACACCCCTATACGGTACGTTAGTACACCGCTCAACATACACACAAAACTTTTCGAAGTGATAATGCATTTACTGTAAATAGGGCATTTGACTATACAGAGACAAAATTACAGCCTCCACGCTATGTATTAAATTTTAGCCACGCGCATAAAGATTTTAAATAACACTGATAGTCAGTCTGAAAGACTAGACTTTATATCATTTTAAGTGCTACAAATGCTGCGTGAACTCAAAGTCCGTTAGCAAAAAGAAAGAAAAAAAAAGCAAGTGCAAACCTAGGTCAAAGGAGGAAGCTGGCTGGATGACGTCACGCTCACCGGAGCGCGCGAGGAAGGAGGAAGCTGCGTCACACACCTGAGTGCATTCTCGGTACATTTCGTCCCGTCACCATAACGTAACACCAGATCACAGCGAAGTCGACATAATCATTTAAAATGATAAAAGGTTGCTATACATATCAGTATCTTCGTTTCTGCTCCATTGTTCCATCCAGAGCGTGTAATTTGAAACTATCAAGTGAGCAGCTTAACATACAGTACACCAACAACCTATAAGAAACCGGTAGCGTCCAGCCAATCAAACGTGGATCAGCTCTGTATCTAGCCGCTCGTCTACATCGGATTTTGTTTGTTTGTTTGTTTGTTTGTTTCCCATCTACTCTGTTAGCTGTGGTCGTTACGGCGTGGCTGCACTGTACATACTGTGGATAGAATGGCAAAGTAGAGCATTCACATGTCACCGGGGAATTCTCCCATTCCAGTCTAGGGTAGTAAGTGCCGCACTTTTCACTATGGTACACATTATTCATTACCTATTGTATAAAGTTATCGTCCATACAACATTGAGCTAGAAATGCTAGTCTCTTTTCGATCTCCATGGCGTGGTATGTTTCATACTGATTGCACAGTACTCATACTCGTAGCAGGCCTGATGGAAAGACTTCCTGGTGCAGATGCGATCGTGGAAGTCGTGGATCTCAAATGTCGTCACTAGGTGTCGTAGCCCATACTCTGCTCGCATCCATTCCTTATTTAACATTGCATCTGCAAGGGGGGAGTCGCCTCCGTGGTGTAGTGGTCAGCGTGCTTAGCTGCCACCCCGGAAGGTCCAAGGTTCGATTACCGCTCTGCCACGAAATTTGAAAAGTGGTACGCGGACTGGAATGGGGCCTACTCAGCCTCGGGTGGTCCAAATGAGTAGAGGGGGTTCGATTCCCGCCTCAGCCATCCTCGAAGTGGTTTTCCGTGGTTTCCCACTTCGTCTTCGGCAAATGCCGGGATGGTACTTGGCGTCAGGACACGGCCGCCCCCTTCCCTCTTCCTTGTCTATCCCTGCCATTCTTCACATCCCATGCCTCATGAGGTCCCCTGCTCGCTTTGCAGGTGAGGCCGCTTGGGCGAGTTGCTGGTCCCGCCTCCCCAGTTGTATCCCCCGACCCGATGTCAAGCTCCAGGACACTTCCCGTAGAGGCGGTAAAGGTGGGATCCCTCGCTGAGTCCGTGGGAAAAGCATACCTGGAGGGTAAACTGACTACGAAAACGAAATCTGCAAGGAAATCACTCTTCCCTCAGATTACTCGCAGCAGTTCTTCTTCACATGCTGGTGTGGATGGTAAGTAAGGCATGGACAGGAATGAGGTAGGTGCCCCGGGACTTGAGATCAGGCACTGTCACAGCATTTGCCTGGGGAAAGTGTGGAAAGACCCGGAGAGAAACCACACACTCAAGATAGCCGTTGTCAGCGTCGGGATTCGAACCTATGATCTCCAGACTTCCTGCCGCTGTCCACGCGGTCGTGGTGCACTATTTATCAAGCACGTCAACGCCGCGGGACCCACAACTCTGCATCTGGATTTCCATCGACACTTGCATAAAGCACACATCGAGAAATACGAGGGTCATTCCATAAGTCATGTCATCTATGTTATATCTTTCGAACATATGGCATCACGGTAATTCCAGTGTAGACATTCGAAACCCTGCGGCAAACAGCACAGAATTCACCAGACAGAAGGCGACTGTAAGTGCAGGTGGCTAGGTACCAGCGCCATACACGTTCAATATTGAGCTTGGCCATGCTACAAGATGGATGTACTGTAAGCAGATTGGAACAGAGACCATTCGTGAAAATTGCTTTTCTCGGTGGCAGAAATAGTACGCAGTGTCCTGCAGCACTATGTGAAGCTGTTGCACGTTGGGTGGAGGCTTTCCGACATGGACGCGCAGCAACTGCAGACTCGCCGCGAAGTGAGCGCCCCTTGTCTGCCCGAACTGACATGTCCGTGTCGGTTAAGCTGCGGTTTCCTCCAGTAGCGGTACCGCTTTCTAGCGGCCGTAATATGACGGCGAATGACGTCACTAATACGTTCGGCATAGAAACAAAGGCGAGTGGTTTTCTAGGAAGCGTTGACTACCACCGTCGCATAAAGTTGCGGTGTCGTCATTCATTTGACGGTGGTGAGTGCGGTTGCAGACAGTTCGTCACCGTTTTTGTACGGTGTACGGTCTGTGCTGAAAGTAGTGAATTATATACAATGTATGATAAGGTGATATATTGGAGTGTGGAAGAAAAGCAAACATTTATAGAGTTCGTAAAGAATGAAGAGGCATTGTAAAATGTGAAGAGTAACCTTAAATATACACAGAGTTTCAGTTCAAAAGATATTGGTCTTTTGTTTCTTTTGTACGGCACTGAAGTTATGTCATCCGTTATGTAATTCAGAACATAATCAAATAACACTGCGGCCA
Source organism: Meconema thalassinum (assembly GCA_946902985.2). Lineage (NCBI taxonomy): Eukaryota > Metazoa > Arthropoda > Insecta > Orthoptera > Tettigoniidae > Meconema > Meconema thalassinum. Next base: position 97,503,006 of record OX336389.2, read on the forward strand.
ACGGAAAATATTCTCTGAATTTATCTTCATTGCAGTGCAGATGACGACGCAATAAATTTTATATTATGCACCTTCTGTAGGACGCCTTTTAAAAATGCCACTTCCTTCGAACGTTCCTTATCGTCTTCGGATGACTCTTCTTCTTCCAGAAATATTACGAGCGCCATGTCAAGATCATCCGTTTCTTATTTAACTTGACGACTACAAGCCGTCACGACACACACTGCTAATTAGCTCTAACTTTACACCATTGTTCACCGGCAAGATGGTCCCCAGTTTCAATACGTCATTCGCCTTCACATTATGGCCGTCAGAAAGCAGTACCGCTACCGGAGGAAACCGCAGCTTTACTGAACTGTGTTCCAATGCTTGGAAACGGTGCCCTGGATGTTAATTGATTGATTTGTGTTCCATTTGTACAAGTGCAAAACAAATTTACACAGAGTTCCATTGTGTGGTTTTGCCGTAAACTCCTGTACTCTAACCCTATTTTCTGTTGGCATTGAGATGTCACACGGCCTTAACGGTTCAATGCGCATCGTGGATTTCCCATGCTGTAGCATTATCGAAAGATATAACATAGGTGCCATGGCTTATGGAATGGCCCTCGTATTATGAGTAGAGGAACCAAAAATTAGAAACCGAATTTGTGGTATCTTGACGAATTGCATGAGTGTATATAGAACAAGTAGTTCCGTGAAGAACTAAAGACTATTTTCATATATCACACTTATGTTAATTGCCTCTATAAACATACAAAATTTCAGTTTGATTGTAATAGATTCGTAGATATTGAGAACCGTCTAATATTTCAGATGGTCGCCATGTTGGATTTTATATATATAAGTCTTAGAGTTCTGTACTGTTACATAAAGATAATTGTGTAGGTGTAGTATTCAAACTTCAATTGCATGATTAGTACACAAGAAGTAAAAACGAGATTTCAAAAATTTCGCACAGCTGCCATCTTCTGGTTACGAATACAATTGAAATAAATTAGATGCCAGTGGATTAACATTTGTATAAGCATTTAACGTACCTCGTTTCACTGCACTCGGATGGTTAAATCGCGTGAAACGTCTATTTAAATATACTTTGCGTTGTCGCTTTGTTGGATTAGTGCTCACCAAGTTATTAAAAGTCCAATAAGTGAACTTATGTTCATAGCCTCTATCAACATACAAAATTTCTGTTTCATTGCTATCATAGATCAATACATATTGGAACCGTCTAAATATTTCGGATTGTCGCCATGTTGGATTGTTATATGTATAGGCAATAGAGTTATGTACCAGTAAAGGAAAACTATTGCGGAGGTTCATTATTTAAAACTTTCACTTCCATCGCATGATTACGATACGAGGAATAAAAACTAAATTTTAAAATTTCGCACAGCCGCCATCTTGAGGTTATGTAAACAATTGAACTAAATTAGATGCCAGTGCATTACAATGTGTATAAAGATTTAATGTACCATATTTCACTCCGCTCAGGTGGTTAAATCAAGAGAAAAGTCTATTAAAATGTTTCAACTTCGCTTCGTTTTGTACTCTACAGGTTTTGAAACTTACAAATATAAACTTGTAATGGTGTCCTGTATCACCGTACAAAATTTCAGAGTGATATCAGAAATTGTTTCGTAGATATAGAATGCCGGTAAAATATTTCGCACAGCCGCCTTCTTGAGGCTATGTAAACAATTGAACTAAATTAGATTTCAGTGCATTACAATGTGTATAAACTTTTGCTGTACTATGCTTCATTGCGTTTGGATGGTTAAATCGCGAGAAAAGTCTATTTAAAAGTCTCAAATTCGCCTGGCCGCCATGTTGGTTTTGTACTTACCAGGGTTTTGAACTTCTCATACGTGAACTTGTAGTAATGACCTTCATCACCGAACAAAATTTCAGGGTGATATCAGTGATAGTTTCGGAGATATTGAATGCTGGTGAAATATTTCGCACAGCCGCCTTGTTGGATTGGTGAGACCTAATAAAATTTGAAGGCCACGGTCGGGGTCGGCCAAAATGGTGCTATGACCTTACCGAGTTTCATTAAAATCGCCACAGCTGTTTAAAAGTTATTAGGGGGACACACACACACACACAAAGAGACAGACATACAGACACACACACATACGCACGCATACACACACGGACAAAAGGTGATCTCATAAGCCTTTTTTTTTCATAAAATGAGAATAGGCTAAAAACATCATTTTTGCATATCATAGCAGTAATGTCAATTAGAAAATAAATTTGTTTTATTTCAAATAAATGAAAAATTTCAAGCGATATTAACAGAAACACTAGCGAGGTCAGGATGTTTTATTTCATCACACTAAATTCAAGCATGCCTTGAAATGGTTCAGGTATGGTTGGACTTGGTCTATTCAGTTACAGCCCACCTTATTTGATAGGCCTACGTGTCCGCCAGTGATGAGCACTCGTAGCTGCTGTTGCAAAAAGAGTTTATACTGAGCGTATACAAATTATGGCTCTCGTCAATTTGAAAACAATAAATTGTGGCCACCTGCTCTATGGAAGTAGGTCATCACAGATATTGACTTTTATATGGTCGAACGCTCTGTATGTATAATATTTACAACTGCCCATTCCCATTTTTTCCTTTAACTTCATATTAGAGTGATTTGAAAGCGCATAGTCTGTGGTGAACAAGTTTGTATTCATATTTATATTAGCATTCAATTCATGTTTATCATTTTTAGTTCTCTTTTCGCCCTTCATATGCGTTCATTTTCTCTTATTTTATAAAACCATCACATACCCATATGCTTTCTAAATGCAAATACTGTGTATTCCTTTTCACGTTATGATGTTCCTTCTTCTTAGAATCCTCTAGTCAAAATGTGGCACGGCACGAACATCTCTCATAAGTCTTCGTTCACTTCTGACAGATACAGTGTGAATAGGAAAGACGTACTCTAACACACCGACAGATTGGATTTCGTGGAATTACCTAAATGTGTACTTTTAAAGTATATACTCATCCTTCTTTATGATCGAATAGCCGATATGAAGTTCTAAATAGCATTCTTTAAAGCCAGTGGAACAAATTCACAAAATTATCATTTATACACGCTTTTTAAGTATGCGTGCAGTGTAGCACAATGATCATAATACCTGGCAGAACAGGCTGTAGTAGCCACTGTTCATGGCTCAGATGAAACCTTGAAGGAGTGATGGTCACTCAGGAGTTATCCCGCCTTCATTCCAAGCTACAGTATGTTCATTTGTCTCATACTCTGACGGGAACATCTCCTTCACCTCCCAATATCCCTGTTAGTTAGTTAGTTATTGTTGATTTAAGGGGCAGAACTATGTGGTCATCTGCCCCTACCAATATCCCTGTAACCCTTTATAGGGCAGAATATTGCTGAAGATCTTTAATTTGTTTTTAATTTAATTTAAGTTGTTTTACCCTAATATTAATTATTAATGGTTTTTGTGTTCTTTAACATTTTAATCATTTCATTATTTATTGTAACTAGCAGGCCCGTGACAGAAAGCAATGAAACTTAACACACACATCAAATATACAACATCATTGTCGTCAACCATTTGATCAGTCCGATATTTTCCTTTACCTTTTTCTTTCATCTCATAATTTAAGACTGGTAGGTTATCAGTAAGGTTCGGATGTTAAGGAAAAGTCATATTTTTTTCCTGAGCTCATTTTACCCGAAATATGAAAAATAAGTTTGAATGACGGCTCCCTGACCACGTTTAAAGCAATTTGATGTTGCCTATAAATGCATAGGCTATTTCGGCCATTTTTATGGTTTTGGTCATATTTGGTCATATTTTAGTGATATAAGGTCATATTTGGTTATGATTTCAGCATTTTTGTTTAAATTGAGGCGTCGTTAACAAGGTACGTGTTATCTGCGTCGAGTTTCAAACACAGGATTTCCGAATAGTGTAGTACATATATATTTCTTTCTTTTCCCGGAACAGGAATATAGCAGGTTTAGAAGACCTGATTCCAAAAAGCGCCCCTCTACGCACGTCTTTTAGCACATCTTTCTGGACAAGTTAGATTACGACACTGAGTACGCATGTGGTCACGGAACATGACAATAGAATGTCACTCCAGTAGATATATTTAGCTCAGAAGCTATGAGTAAACATGTAAATGCCATGTTTTTAGGTCATATTTTATAGTTTTTAGGTCATATTTAGCATATTTACTTGCATTTTTTGTACTTCTGTAGGTCTTAAACTTCCAAACTCTAGTTATCAGCCTTCCGAGCCCGAGCTTGATGATGGGGCTGTCCTCTAAGGTGCTGAGCCACCCGGTTTGTTATCAAAGTGACCTTCTTCTAGGCGAGTTGCCTTCACCACGGCTCATAGAGTCTCACCTACCCTTACCCATACCTATTGGTCCTGGTCCTATGCCGTTGTCCATCTTCTGGATTATCCGCCTTTAGTGAAGATTTCTCATTCCAAGGACATAGGGTGGCCTTTTCTTCACCTTGCTCATCTGCCCTCAGAGAAGGTCATTGCCATGGTAAAGAACTCATTATCCCGGGAGTTATTCGGACGCCAGAGCCTCGTCAATTTACAGCAGGAGAAAAGGATGACATTTGGATGAGAATTCTCTCACCAGTCATTAATATACCTACTGGAAAGAACTATCAAAAAGAATCATATAGACAAAAAAGGAAATACAGAATATAAAAGGTATGGATCACCAATCACTATATATGAATGCGTGCGTTGAATCTTTTAGAACATTTAACATTTTAATGCTCTTAAGATTAATATTATAAAATAATGGAATTTTAATTTTTATGAGCTTATTTATTTTAAATTCTAATTTTATTATAATTTCTTAACATTTTAATTTTAATAGTTTCACCCTAATATTAATTAATTATTTTTATTTTCTTTAACATTTTAATGTTCTAAAAATTAAGGATATAAAAGTATTATAATTTTAATTTTTATGAGCTTATGCATTTTCAATTATAATTTTATTAGGCCTACTATTTTTAAAACTATTTAATTTTAGTAGTTTTTATTAAAATAATTGTTTCATGTACTTCAGGTCAAGGAGATAAATAGATAATACTGTATTTCCATTTGGTTTTCATAAATAGGCTATTAACAATTCCGAAATAATTTTCTTTGGTTTATGGCTGAAAGATTCAACGATCAGCATCATTGACAATATAAATTGTCCTTATAGTAGGTGGTTATTATATAGACCACTAAACTAAAAAGGGTTAAGGGCATAGGCTAAATGCACTTTCGACAATATCCCTTGAGGGAGATTTATTGAATGAATGGAATTCCCTAAACTAAAATAGTCAAATTTATATGTGTGCTCCTCTTCAGAAAAAGGCTATTCCATCCCTATATCTCATAGAAAGCATAGGCCTATACAAACTCGTATCAAGAATACAATATGGAAAGTGAGATACTAGCTTGTTGTTGATTATTTTAGGGGCTTCGCGACATCATGGTCATGTAGCCCCGTGTACTTGGATGTGTGTAGAAGTTGTCTGAAAACCTGTGTCATTGTGATGTCTGTAATAGTGTGTGAACTTGTAATAGATGCAAGATTTGGGTAGGAAGCGGCCGTGGCCTTAACTTAGGTACCATCGTGGCATTTTCTTGGAGTAGAAGTGGGAAACCAGGGAAAACCACTTCCAGGATGGTGGAGGTAGGAATCAAACCCGCCTCTTCTCAGTTTTGCTTCACGAGGCTGAGTGTAACTCGTTCCAGCCCTCAGACCAGAGCTTCAGAGCAAAGAATCGAACCCGAGCCTCCACGGTGACAGCACTCTACGCAACGAGGCGGACGAGAGAGATAATAGCGGGTTTTATATTGTTCACAGGGAGATTTACAGATTTGCGTCCAATAACCCTTTCAATCCCTGGCCACGCAATTGTGTGAGTACGAACTTTATTTTCCTCTTTTAGTCGACATCGTTTTTGGGCCCCAAACCGTCCTGCGTCGATTGTGTGGGTTAGGCTTACTGGCTACATTGAACTCCAATATGAAGCTCCTTTTGTATTCCATGAAGTTGTGAGATCTGTTTGCTTTTCTTCTATGGACAACATGGCTGCCAGCAAGCAAACAATCTCGAGGTAAATATTAGTAATTAAATTCGTAACATCATTATTTATTTATATATATATATATATATATATATATATATATATACAGTGCATTAAAAAACAATTTAAGTGGTACTCTCAGTTGTAGTCGACAAATCATCACGATCTTGCAATTTTCGGCAACTTGCAGAGTCTGGTTATTACTTTTCGGGCTGACATGTTAAATGAAAGGATGCATTGGGTTAATTTATTTGTTGTCAACATGTCAAGGTGGTGGTAACTGCACTCAGTATTTCTAATCATTTTACATTTAAAAATTAAGTGAAATGAATATAAGCACTGTGGTAGTGTCTCATTTTGCTGTCCTGCTTACAGTAAATTCCGCAGTCACCAAATGTCTAACCACACACACAAAATAACAACCTATCCCGCCTCCAAACACTAGCCTGCGTGCTTATAAGAACGGAGTGCCGAGTTGCCGACCAAATGGAACTGATTCGACAGATCGATTTTAATCGAGGATTACTCGAAATCTCCTCCAGCTGTTGTGAACAGCGCGTTGACGCCAGCTGATCGATGAAATTTAAATTCGGAAGTTATACTTTCCGGACTGATACAAATGTACCAATATTTTTTCTTAAACAGTTTTCAAATGTTTAAAGGGTACGCGTACCCCCCACGTACCCCCTGAAGACAAAAGCACTGTATATACAGTATATATGAAATAACGTATTAAAATGCATGTATTTATTTTATATTCGGACTATTAATTTGCTGCTACAGAAATTAATCTAATTACTAATATTTAACTCGAGGTCGGTGGTTACTGGCAGCCATATTGTCCATAGATGAAAAGCAAACAGATCTCACAACTTCATGGAATACAAACGGTGCTTCATATTGGAATTCCGTGTAGCCAATAACCACAGAATCGATGCAGGTCAGTCTGGAGCCCCAAAACGATCTAAACTAAGAAATAAAAAATAAAATATGTACCCACATAATTGTGAGGTCAGATGTAAAAAACATAGCTTGGGATTGAAAGGGATATTTCATGGTAATTGTTGGAAGTGGAAAATAATTATAGAAAATTGATCTCGTACGTTTATTCTTATAAAATTCCAATAAAAACCACAACATCTTAAAGATTGAATGTTGCGTTCTGCAGACACAACTACTCTCTCCATCAACGATCCCCTCTTCCATTGTCACACCGTCTGTCGTTTCAAATGTTCTCTTTTCTATGTAGGTTCGTAAGTTATGAATCAGCAGCGTAGTCGAGTGAATTGAATGATGCTCCACGTTTGCAATAGAGAGCTACATGTTCGAAGATTCGAGAATGGAATTCCGGTTGAAAGATGACTCAAGACTGCGAACTCACTCAGACATCTCATTATTGATGTAAAAAAAAAGCTTGTAGTTTAACGTGACCGTTAATCTTGAGATCATGAGCCACGGGACCTCCTTTTTACGTGGAATCCGAACCACAGGACATGGCATTTCACTTGATGTAAACAATCGACAGGTCTGTGCATAATAACAATGCTGTAATCATTGACTTCAAATTATACCGTAGAGTGTTGGCGAGCAAGATGCCATTCCTATAACTTCAAATTACCGGGGAGACCAAATCACATTGATTTTTTTCAATTTATCGAGTATATTTCAAGGGGCAGGGAAGAAACTTCAAATGATCAAGAGATTCAAATTAACAAGTGTCAAATTATCAAGAGTCGACTGTATAAACCTGAACTTCTGTGTCATATTCAACAAGTGTCAAATTATCAAGAGTCGACTGTATAAAACCCGAACTTCTGTGTCATATTAGATGACTTGTTAATCTTGAATCTCAGACTAAGACAGGGCGCGGTGGCCGAGAGCGCTAACGCGCTACCTCTTGCCTCACTGGTATCGGGAGAGCGTGGGTTCGAATCCCACCTCGGCCGCCCTGAAAATGGTTTTCGTGTTTTCCCATTTTCACCACCAGGCAAATGCCGGGACGGTTCCTTTCAAAAGGTCCACGGCCAAATTCCTTCCAATGGCCTATGGCTGCATTAATAAAATTATTAGAAGTTTAAGCATCAACTTCACAGATATGAATTGCGATCAAGACAAGCAATATATTAACGTGCCAATCGCGTAAATTTCAAAAATTAACTTCGTTTTACACCTATAAGCCTGATTTTTTTTTGTCGCGGTAAAGGACTAGAAAACAGGTGTAGCCTAATAAATTGTCTTTCTTACTTGTAATAGTCCCAGTCTGGCGACGTATGAAACTTTGCATAGCGTATTTTGATGTCGTTGGTTGTTGTTAATTCATATTAGGAGCTTGGGATATCTTTGGCCAGTAGCCCCGTTTACTTAGGTGCGTGTTCAATATGTCTGATAACTAGGGACCGGATTTTATGAAAATGCATATGCGCATATGCAAATGCTTATTATGTGGGCTTATTGGATTTATTGCATATTCTGAGCATAACAGCATACTGTAGACTATTTTGGCATATAGGCTACAGTTGAATTAAGTAGACTATAATTTAAAACATCTTGAACATAATTGGTTTTGCCTGCGTGTTGGACATCCCTTGTAAGAAACTTTCTGAGCAACAGATAACGTGATATAGTATTTTGGCGTTGCTATTTCAAGAAGGGAATGGAGTGGGACATTCCTTTCACCATCCCAGCAGCCAGTAGCCCGGGGTTAGTTTTGTGAGGAGTTTCTTCAGTGTTACTTTATCCTTAGTCTGCATATGCTTTGCTCAAAATGCTTAAAGAGAAGAGCAGCAGAAAGTATTTATTAATTGAGTGAGTGTCAGGTAATAGTGTTTATGGCGGTGTCGTCTATTGTCAAATATGCTCGAAGGAAGTGAAATGTGAAAAGTAATTTCAACTTGAACAACATGCAAAATCGACTGCACATATTACGGCAAAGGAACCGGGTGAGTTAGCCGTCGTCGTTACGGCATGACTGCTGGCAGTCGCTCACATCCGGGAGGCGAGAAGGTTCGAATCCCCCGCCGGCAACCTTGAAGATGGTCTTCTGTGGTTTCCCATCTTCCTTCCAGGCAAATGCCGGGGTTGGTCCCTAACTATAGGCCACAGCCGCTACCTTCCAACTCCTCGCCCTTCCATTCCACCTTTCCTCCACAACGGTACTTGTAGCTCAGCCATTGGGTGTCCGTCTCGAAGCAGCTACAAAAAACTGGCGAGCCGAACATGTCCTCGGACACTCCCGGCACTAAAAGCCATACGCTAAAAAAATAAATTAAAAAAAACGGCAAAGAAGTGGAAGAAGAGTGAATAAGATTGGCTTATTTAAGTGCATATTTTTCAATTTTTAATGCATATTCTAATAATTTTAGTGCAGAAATGTCCGGTCCCTACGATAACCTATACAGGGTGCGCACAAATGATTGAAGCCGTTTCAAAAAAATCCTGTTTGTTTATTATGTGTTGTGACATTACAACATTTTATAGACATACATAAAAACTCACAAAGTTTTTTATGAGCCTACATGTGCTCGATATGTGCCCCATGAGTGATTCTACACACATCAACTCGATAGTCAAGTTCGTCCCACACGCGACGTAGCATGTCGCTGTCAATTTGATCAAAGGCGTTGATGATGCGGGCCCGCAGTTCTCTTAGATCAGCCGGTAATGGTGGCGTAAGAACTGCGTCTTTCACATAACCCCATACGAAGTAGTCGTAAGGGGTGAGGTCCGGAGAGCGTGGAGGCCATGACATGAGTGTGTGATCTTCATTCCCGATACGAACGATCCATCTTTCTGGAAGTCCGCTTTTCAGAAAGTCACGAACATCACCATGGAAATGAGGTGGAGCACCAACCTGTTGGTAGATGAAGTTCATGCTATCGGTCTACAACTGTGGCATAAGCCATCATATCTGCCAGATGTTGCAACTGTTGCGCTCTCGCGGGCGTTGAGGGAAGCACAATGTATGGAGGCAATTCAAACAAAACAACACGTTGAGGTATATTTGCCTTACAACATCAAACACCATCACCATAGCTCAAATAATATGGCTAGAAATGATTGGCAAAACCGCTCCCATCATTTGTGCGCACCCTGTATTTCAGTGGTGACTGTATCAGTGTGTGTGGAACAGTAGCGCCGGGGATGGGGTAGATGCCCCATGACTTGAAAATAAGGTGATATCCCTGCATTTGCTTGGAAGTTGTGGGAAATAACCCGGGGAACACCACACTTAAGATGAACTGCTTTCAACGCCGGGATTTGAACCTCCGATCACCGGTCTTACTAAAGCTCCCCTTCTCGGTCGTGGTCAGCGAGTTTAATGTGCATGGCTTTTAGCGGGATTGTGTGAATATAGCGGGTTTACTTCGTTTACATGGAGAACTAATATGTCGTGGCAATTGTTGGAAAATGGAACTGAATTTTGGAAATTTGATAACATAAAATTATTGAAGAAAGGTTTATTCTTACAAGAATCCAATGAAACCCCTCAACATATGAGCTAAACAAAATGGCGTACATTGTTATTTCAATTTTTAATAATCCATGAAGGTGGCGGTTCAAATATCTAAATATACTTATTATTTCACGCGGCTTGTTGCGGCAATCGTAGTGGTACTTGAATTGACTGCCATAGAAATAATCACTATAACATATAACATAATCAGTTTAGAATTTCATAGAACCACTTGTCTAGTCTTATTGGTATAGCGTCTAGCCACCTTGGGTGTCACCCTGGAGGTCCGGGTTTGATTCCCGGCTCTCCCAAGGAATGTAATTCTGGGCTGAGGTTTGGAACGTGGTACACTCAGCCTCGTGAGGTAAAATTGAGAAGAGGCGAGTTCGATTCCCACCTCGGCCATTCTAGTAGTGGTTTTCCGTGGTTTACCATTTCTGATCCATGAAAATGCCGGGATGGTTCTTAACTTAAAGCCACGGTGGTTATCCGACAATTATTTATTTAATTTAATTTTTCTATGCGAATTGACCGCTTAGGATCACGCAACAACTTTAGGACTATTTATTTTTATTTTCCTTTGCCCGGAGTTTTCTCTGTTCAATATTCCTTCATGCGTTCACTGGCATGATTCCTTTGATCTTCTGTTCATGTTCGTCCACTTCTATTAGGTCTTCCTTCATCTTGACACCCTTCCAGATTTTTCACTTTACTCTTAAATTCACTTCTTTCTAACATCTGAGACTCTGTGATGTTCAACTTTTCTAAATCTTTCCTAACTTATTTAGTCCACGTTGGAGTGGTCTTCTTCTTCCAGAGATAGTCGAATATTTGTTTTGTTAATCTATGTTTGTGCATTCTGTATAGATGTCCGAGGAATGTCAGCCTCCTCTTCCGCATAGTCGATGAGATTCTTTCCATGTTCTAGTAGACTTCTCTGTTGCTTCGCAGTTTCCATCCGTCTTCAGTCCGAACTGCACCCATGATTTTTCTTAGAATTCTCCTTTCCAGGACTTCTAGTTTTTTGAAGATATTTATTTATTTATTTATAGACCACACCCTAGTACACGGATCTCAAATGACCATGATGTCCTATCCCCTAAATGAAACAACACCACCATGTCTTCTTAAATCGTTGGAAGTGAAATCTCGTTTAGTGAATCACAAATATAATCTAAACCTTAAGGTATATAACACATCTTACTTTTCATAAATTATTGAGGATGCGCATTCATATAAGAATTCACTTTACTCTTTGAGGAATGGTTCTATCTTAGTGAAGCCAAGTAAGGTGAACAGATGCTATAAGAAAACCATTCTTACATGTGATTTTGTTGTATATTTATCATAAATTATAAAATACGCGCGTGATCCTGTTTCATAAACAACACCTTTCTTTTTCATTTGAAAACGATCGCAGCAAAATGAACCTAGTTTTCCTAATCCTATTACAACGTTGACAAGGGTCAATCACATGGAAATTTGATTTAAACCAGTTTTTACGGGGAACGGACCAGTATAACATGAATAGAGGCGAATTAGTTCATGACGAAACTACTTGTTTTGATGGGTTACGCTTTTCCTTTTCCTTTTTTTTCAGATGTTTCAAATATCTTATGACTTTCAGATTTTTTAAGCCGTGTAGTATGTTTCATTTCAATATATTCCTACGTGCATTGTGTGAATTGCTATGATGAAGGATGATTGGAACGTATATATTTTACCTCAGATATTTAGTGGGCGTACGTTATTAAAGGAGTGGTTATCCGTGGTTTCCCATTTCTGATCCATGAAAATGCCGGGATGGTTCATAACTTACTGAGAAGCCACCGCGGTTATCTGACAAATCATTTGTTTATTTATTTATGTATAGACTACGCCCTAGTACATGGATCTGAAATGACCATGATGTCCTTTTAACTTAGACTACAATATGACTGCATAATGAATTGTGTAATATCGTGATGAGTGTCATCTTCCGGGAATGCACTGTACAGCGTCAAACTGACCAAACGGCAGCCGTAATAGTTGGGGTACCTTTGGGTATCATTCGCTCTCGCGGTTGCTTCACATAGACTCTCGAGGATAATCTCACCAGCAACCAGTACATCCAGGAAGCTGTAGAGCAAGAAGTCATACCAGTCCTACAATGCACTCATGATTCTCTACAGTGTGTTTCAGAAATGTTTTACCGTACCCGTTTTCCAGGCCGTATCCAGTTGGAAAATATAGGTCCAAATCTGAAATCGCGAAGTTCATCACTGCGTAGTTGTGATGATAATTGCAGTATTTTATATGAGCATTTAGCTACGCGTCATTGATCTATCTTTCTGGAGTCGAATAGCAATGTTTACTATAAGAACATTGCCTGTTACAATACTAAAACTGACCCTTTAGTTCATGACATATTAGCGCTCAAACATTGATGTGTTTGGCACTGATATGAGCACTTGCTTTTGGTTACCCGAGTGTGCGAGCGCTGACTTCATAGCAATGCCAGAGAAGACCGCAAACCAAGTAACATGGAGACTGCGAAATAGTCGAGTTGTTACTTGTATACATCAATTTGTTTGCTTGTTTGTGGTCCTCGAGTCTACAGCGAAAATCTTTTCGTTTGTCAAAGGTACTTACGAGTTAGTAACGGCGTCGTTTCGAAGCCTCAGTCTTCATCGGAATATCCTACTGATCAGTCATGGGGCTCTAGTGAGTCATCTGTACTTATGTGCCGAGAGACTCAGAATACGGTTTCGACATGAAATAATATTTGTTGCCTCCTAACGTTGCTACAAAGTGCCTTTGGAGTTGACGAGCTCAGATTTTGACGCAATCTGTGTAATGCAGCAAGACAATGCCCAAACGTAATTTACCAGGAACGTTCAAGCCTTCATTTGTGGCCTTCCCGATGCTCATTGAACACTGTGATCATTCCATGTTAGTCATATAGCAGTCAGCAATGACGAACCGTGGATTCGTATTAACAAAGCTGGCAGGAAATTGCCTAGGTAGACACCCACCGTTTCTTTGAGTCGATTCATTGACGTATAGCAGCCTAATTGGAGCTCGTGGAGGATTCGTTAAGAAATTCGAGTAGTGAGAAACAGTCTTTTGGGGAAATTTTTCATTTGAGCATTTTTTAAGTTTAAGAATTTATCGATCCAAATCTGAAATCGCGAAGTTCATCACTGCGTCGTTGTGATTATAATTGCAGTATTTTATATGAACATTTAGCTACGCGTCATTGATCTATCTTTCTGGAGTCGAATAGCAATGTTTACTATAAGAACATTGCCTGTTACAATACTAAAACTGACCCTTTAGTTCATGACATATTAGCGCTCAAACATTGATGTGTATGGCACTGATATGAGCACTTGATTTTGGTTACCCGAGTGTGCGAGCGCTCGACTCCATAACAATGACGGAGAAGACCGCAAACCAAGTAACATGGAAACTTTAGAAAGAGTCGAGTTGTTACTTGTATACAACAATTTGTTTGCTTGTCTGTTGTCCTCGAGTCTACAGCGAAAATATTTTCGTTTGTCAAATGCACTTAGTAACAGCGTCGTTTCGAAGTCACAGTCTTCATCGGAATATCCTACTGATCAGTTATGGGGCTCTAGTGAGTCATCCCTTTTTATGTGCCGAGAGACTCAGAATACGGTTTCGACATGAAATAATGTTTGTAGCCTCTTAACGTTGCTATAAAGTGTCTCTGGAGTTCATGAGTTCAGATATGCTTCCACATTGAAAAGGAGATATAACACTTGATGAAACAGCCTATGGATTGCAGCAACACAATGCCCAAACGTACAGTAATTTACCAGAAACGTTCAAGCCTTCATTTCTGGCCTTGCCGATGTTCATTGAACACTGTGATCATTCCATGTAGCCTAAGTCATCTAGCAGTCAGTAATGACGAACTGTGGATTCGTATTAAGAAAGCTGGCAGGAAGTTACCCAGGTAGATATCCACCGTTTCTTTGAGTCGATTCCTCGACGTATAGCAGCCTAATTGGAGCTCGAGGACGATTCGTTAAGAAATTCGGGTCGTAAGTAACAGAGTTTTTTGGGGAAATTTTTCATGTGTGCATTCTTTAATTACATTATTTATTATTTATTAATCTCATCTCATTTTTTCAGGATTAGGGAATAACCCATCTCATTTGGGTAAAATCGTGTTGACCGACTGAAAAGCACCAAACTTTTGTTTACTAAGGCAACACTGAAAACTGTCTTTAAATATCATAATAAATAATACATAAATACAAGAAAATATTCTCATTATACTTCTGTAATGTGGCAAGTTTAATATAATATGCTGAACAAGCACAAAATATATTTCTTCTTATTTTTTTCATTCGCATTCACATTTTGATTCTGATATATGGCATCCCGAGCCTCCGTGGCTTAGGCGGCAGCACGCCGGCCTCTCACTGCTGGGTCCGTGGTTCAAAACCCGGTCATTCCATGTGAGATTTGTGCTGTACAAAGCGGAGGCAGACAGGTTTTTCTCCGGGTACTCCGGTTTTCCCTGTCACAATTTCATTCCTGCATTCCATCATTTCATTTCATATGTCATTCATTTAATCATTGCCCCAGAGGAGTGCGACAGGCTTCGGCAGCGGGCACAGTTCATATCCTCGCCGCTCGATGGGGGCTTCATTCATTTCATTCCCTGACCCGGTCGGTCGACTGGAAGCAGGCTGTGGATTTTCATTTTCATATGCCATCCATTTATTTCCAAACGTTTCTCATTTTAAAATTCCATTATAATAGTGTATAATAATGTGCAATACCCCATAAAACTCACCTGCGATTTAGTGTTAATCTACTTTTTTTTTTTTTTTTTTAATAAACACCCTTGAACCACTGCTTTAATCTGTGCCACTGAATCTTCTCTCCTGAAACGTGAAGTAATTTGAGCAGAGATAACGCCGTTTAAAGGAATGTTTGAAGCTGATATTATAAACTAGTGTGAGGAAGTTAAAACAATATTTGGGCATAAACAAATGAACTACAGGAAACAGATGACTAAACCTGGCTGGAGATGTAACTACAGTAAGTTATAAGTATGATTTTCATCCTGGCCAACATCTTGCCTACTGCACTAAATTTCCCATACAGTAAATCAAAGAAAGTTATTTGGAAAACAACAAAAGTTTGTGGAGGCCCCCCTCATGGCACAGTGGCTAGCATTCTTGGCCGTCACCCCGGAGGTCCAGGTTTGATTCCCGTCTCTGGCAAGAAAATTAATTATGGTCGAGAACGTGGCACACTCATCATAGGCTAAGACAAAACTGAGAAGACGTGAATTCCATTTTCACCTCAGCCATCCTGGAAGTGGTTTTCCATGGTTACCAGGCGTCTTCCCAATCCTAATCTGAATTACGAATGCACATACTGCTACAGACAAAATTTAGGACACACCCAAGTACACGGGACTGAATGACCACGATTTTCGAGCCCCTAAAATGAAACAACAGCAACATAGTTTGTGGCAAAGACAGAAGCTATTTCATGGAGTAATTTTCAACCAAAACGTGCAAGAGTAAAAAAACAACAGCAATAAAGCCATGGCTCTAACGTCCCTGATGTTTGAACTTATCACAGAAAATTCTACTCTTTTACAAGTATGATGGCTTACATTTTGCTGTCCTACACAATTTCATGAACTGTTCAGGAATGGACAGTTGTCTTACCATTAAATTAAATTCATATTACGTTGAGTAGTGAAGCTGCCATTGTTGGAGGTGTTTATTGGTTTGTAGACCATGTTTTGCAGGACATTCAATGGCATTTGTTTCGCCATTATGAACTCTTAATATCTCCTGCTCTTACGAATACTTGCCGCTGTAATATTGAATTTGTACACTGTAATCATATACATATAGCATGCCATTATGTTAGATTGGTGTCTGAGTACGTGGCCTTCGGGCTAGCAAAAACACAACCATCCTAAATATAGCACGGTACGATATACAAAGTCACCTCCGTAGCGTAGCGGTCAGAGTGGTTAGCTGCCGCCCCGGAGGTCCTGGGTTCGATTCCCGGCTCTGCCACGAAATTTGAAAAGTGGTATGAGGACTGGAACGGGGTCTACTCAGCCTCGGGTGGCCCAAATGAGTAGAGGGGGGTTCGATTCCCACCTCAGCCATCCTCGAAGTGGTTTTCCGTGGTTTCCCACTTTGTCTTCGGGCAAATGCCGGGATGGTGCCTACTGTAAAGCCACAGCCGCCTCCTTCCCTCTTCCTTCCCTATCCCTCCTAATTTTCCCCTCCCTTCCCTCATGAGGCCCCTGTTCGCTTTTCAGTTGAGGCCGCCTGGGTGAGGATGCTGGTCACACCACCCCAGTTGTATCCAATCCGATCAGATGTTCCCAGCTGGAAGCAGCTACAGACTCAGGCGAGCCGAACATGTCCTCGGACACTCCCGGCACTAAAAGCCATACGATAAATAAATAAATAAATAAAATAATTAGATGTTCCCAGCTCTAGGACACTGCCCGTAGAGGCGGTAGAGGTGAGCTCCCTCGCTGAGTCCGTGGGAGCCACCAACATGGAGGGTAAATTCGATTTTAAAAAACGATAATACAATACCTGCCACTTAATTGTCCAACATAGCCAATGTGACATGCTAATTGTACAGCACTCCAGATAAATATGTTAGGGGCCGATAACCTAGATGTTAGGCCCCTTAAAACAACAATTATCATCATTTTATTAAATATGTTAACAAGCATAATATCATAGAACATATGTTTTCAATTTCAGAAAATGAAAGAGCTGACATTTGATAAAATCATTAGGGGGTAATAGAAGACCAGTTAATAGTGAATCCTCTCTATAATTTTGATAGAATCTTTTCACCTCCGGTAAATGGTATTCTACTGGTGTAATAATAATATCGTATGGCGTCGGATGCCGAGTGCACGCGTTGTTATTTGACGCCCAGAGGTCAGCTTGTATGACAAATTTTGTTGTTCCTTGGAGCGCTATGAACGTCAAGGAGGTTAGATACAGTAGACTATATACGTTCCTTGACATTATAGCGCTTTCTACTAGAGAAAGGAGGTACTTTTGTGTTGGCGAAAAATCCCGAGATTAATTTTGCCATTATGAACACGACCTACTCAAATCAAATGGGTTATTTAACATGCCAAAAACGTATGACATGCGTGTCGTGATTTTTTCGCCTTTCAAAAATCACTTGCCATGGCCAGGAGGGAACCTGTCAGCTTGGGGTTGGTAGTCCGACACGATAACCACTCACCCACCGTGGCAAGCTAATGATTGCGGGAACACCACTGATAATGATTCCGGAGGAGATGATGATCATGAATAAAGATCCAGGATGTATTATACGGGCACCAGGTGAATTTAAGGGCCTTGACGAGAGAAAATAAGCCAGATTCTCTTTAATCCTAAGCCATCACGTTTCACTTCCAATGGTGCTTAGAGCAGAACGATAGAGAGAGATAAACAGAATGTAAGAATTGGTAGTTATGTTGACGTTGGATGTTTGAGGGCTTTAGTCCAGGGTACCACCAGATAAAATTCTACCAAATGATGGGAATTCTTTTTTTATGACGATGTGCTGCTTATTGGTTGGGAAATTGGAGAACCTCGTCCCAGGCGGACAATTCCCGTGCGTATAGTTTCACCCAACGACACAACAATTTGTTCTTCTAGGTTTTGAACCGTGTTTCATTTCGAAATTTTACATCAAACTGGTGCGGTACCTCAACAAACGCAGTAAGAGAAAATCAATATAAAGTTGTCACAATCAACAATGTCCACAATCATGAAACTAGAGGGCAAAATGACTATTTTCAAAAGAGAGTAAATAAACAATGTGCAGAAAAGGATCTATTCAAAAAAGGAACTACATACCACAATAAGCTATCAAACCACTTAAAATCTTTGACTGGAACTGGGTTCAGAAAGTCTCTCCAGATATACCTATCCCAGAAAGTGTTGTATTCCTTAGGGCGGTATTACACTATCAAAGATCTTTGATAAAAGATATGACAGTGGAATGGGGAAATCTTTTATAAAAGGTGGTTTTATAATTTATTTATTTATTTATTTTTTATTCTATTTAGTCAATTTACCCTCTAGGTAGGTGGTTCTCACGGACTCCGCGAGGGAACTCGCCACTACCACCTCTATGGGCGGTGTCCTGAAGCTTGGAACATCTGGTCGGGATGGATACAACTGGGGAGGTGTGATCAGCACTTTGCCCCGGCGGCCTCACCTGCAAAGCGAACAGGGGCCTCATGAGGGATGAGAAGGGATGGAAGATTGGGATGGATATGCTAGGAAGAGGGAAGGAGGCGGCCGTGGCCTGACAGTAGGTACCATCCCGGCATTTGCCCGAAGACGAAGTGGAAAACCACGGAAAACCACTTCGAGGATGGCTGAGGTGAGAATCGAGCCCCCTCCACTCATTTGGACCACCCGAGGCTGAGCAGACCCCTTTCCAGTCCTCATACCACTTTGCAAAGTTCGTGGCAGAGCCGGAAATCGAACCCAGGATCTCCGGGGCGGCAGCTAACCATGCTGACCGCTACGCTATGGAGGCGAAGGTTTTATAAAATGTCTTTTATAAAATGTATGGGCATCGTGCTATCTTTGATAAAAGATTCAAACCAAAATGGCGGATCATAACAGCTGGAATATTACCACAACAAATATGCTCATATCAGAGTGTGAAATGCATGAAATGTTACGTAATATGTTACATAATGAATGGTGTACAATGTAAAACATAAATAACAGATATAAACTGTAGGTAAAAATAGCCGAGGCTATAAGCGCTGCACACAAAGGACTCGCATTTCAGGATATAAAGAGGAATTAAATTGTTAAATAGGGTGAAATAAGCCGTGAATAGTAGTGCATTTTATGTTTTTTATTATCATTCTTCAATTATACTTATGGTATTACAAACGAGTCTAAATAATCACGTTATCCTTACCGGTAGACGTAATGCATCTAACCAACCATTGTATGGCAGTGTCTAGTTAGCGGAATGAGTAGAGCGCTCGACTCTGATTCGAGGGGACCTCGGATCGAATCCCAGTTTTTTACTTCGTATGTTTCAATTTTCTTTGCTCGGGCAGAGGTTTTTTTGAACGTCACCATCATTCATTTCATCATAATTATTAATAATTAAATATTAATATAATTTTTCAAGTGCTCGTACTGCAGCTTGTTCACCAAGATTTTACTCGTAATACACTTTAACGACGGGCGAACCAAGGTTTAACCCATAGACGTTCACTTTATCTTTCCGTTTCTTTTACATACCGGTATTGCAACTAGAGAATTTCAACTTCCGTGATACATTTAAAATGAACAAGGAACTGTCCTTCATCCATTTTGGTAAACTATGATAAAATATTTGATGTAGTGTAATGGTGTGATTATTGCTTTGTATAACTTTTATAAAAGTTCAGTTTTATAAAATATTTGATAACATTTCTTTGATAGTGTAATGCAGCCCTTAAGTGAATTTTAATGAAACATGTAACTGTTTAATATGTAAAAAAAGATGTAAACATGTCAATTTAACTGTGAGTATGTTGTGTGACGCATACAATTCTGTATGATGCAGGTTCTGGAAATAATGAGTTTTGTATTGTATTATTGTATTGTATCATGTCCCTACACCTCATGACAAGCAAGCAAGCAAATCTTACGTCAAGTCGCGCTAATTGCCACCAGAGCGCAGCAAAGTCTATTCGCACGGGGTCTATACGTACAGCCAATGGCTTTAAAAGATTAAGGCTAAATGTCCCGTTTTTTAGTTTGTAATTCTGACACCACGTAGCGCACCAAAGTGAGACAATTTCTTTTTTCAGTTTCTTTTCTCTTGAACGAAAGCTCGTATTTGCGATCTGAAAACCACTATGTATACTAGACTGCAATTGAATTGATATTAATTCGATGCATTTCCCAAAATGTGAAAAACAAAAAAGTTATTAACAGTTTTTATATCTCTGGCTAAAATATGAAAAAAAAACTGGTAATACGAAAACGGAGATTTATTTCCTGATTGCAATGCATTTTTCAGAATTAAAATCGGGTGAATGGAATCGACAGCATTACTTTGGGAATTGTTTTGAAATGGGTGGTAGGCGGCGCGCCTTCACAAGATCTTTTGCGCAAGAAAAATGATGAACACGCTGACAGGGCGGAGGGAGAAGGGAACAATTTGACGACAGGAAGGAGTTGTCTTCCTCTTGTCATAAATATTATAGTTCGGCAACTTACCTGTAGCCTACAAGTGCCTTGTCCTGGAACAATATCTGAGCAATAAAATTATGCTGTAGTAGTGTCACAATATGTAACGTCGACACAATGTGTTTGTACAAATACATTTCTTACTTCCACAAACATTCTTGTTGATAATAATACATTCCAGGGGCTTGGGACATCTTGGTCATCAGTCCCTTTGGCTGACTGCGTAGCTCAGCGGTAACGTTCTCGCTTGCTGTCCCCAAGGTTGCAGGGTTGAATCCTGGTGCAGCCAATTGGCATTTGAGGGTGCGCCAATGCGAGGGAGCCATGTCATTAGATTTATCGGCACGTTAAAGATCCCCTTCGGGACAAAATTCCGACACCCCGGCGTCTCTAAAAGCCATAGTAGTTAAAAGAGACGTAACACCAATAACGTTATTATTATTATTGTTATTATTATTATTGTTATTATTATCTTATTATCATCAGTCCCGTGTAGTTGATAATGTAACTGTATTAGAGTCAGGGATGGGGCAGGTGCCCTGAAACTTCACGTACAGTACTATCTCGGCATTTACCTGGAGGGATTGTGGAAGCGCTGGTAAAAACACACTCAGGATAGATGCTGACAGCGCTGGATTCCCTTCAACGTAACTGTTTTAGAGTTATTTGAGGATAAACTCCCGAACAAAAAACATATTGTTCTGACATTAGTAATACGGTACTATGTAGGGCATAATTCTTACCGCACAGAGCAGCGACTGGTTTCACTCGATGCGAAATTGAATACTGTATAGAAAGATATGACTGGTTTGTAGTTAGCACGTTCTTGATATTTTAGAAAAAAGATGGACGAGATATGCTCGTGTTCAGGTTTATTGGGAATATCTATTCTAAATTCCATCCGATGCGGACGTCCAACTATAAGTATCGTCTTCTAGACATAACAAACAAGACCACAAACCGTAAAAAATTCTAATAAATGGAGCCTATTATTACCCATTTAATATTTGATTGCCGCTGAGCGTGGCTGCGCCAGTGTTTGTTGATTGTTGTATCAGGAGACCCTCGCGGTACAGCGGAGGACACAGTGATGACAGAATGAGGTCTGCACATAAGTCAAGCAGCATTGCGTCAGATAAGCGTCTCAGGAGCTCATGTCACCACGGACAGTTGTTAAACGATGACCATGGTACTGGATCTAAGTCATATCCTACTCGCGCAACTGTACCTGTCAACGAAGCAGGCTGGCGAGTGACACACGTAATCAAAGAATAGTTCCCATCTCGACCACCGGCAATCAATTCGTGAAAGGTTTTTTTTTTCTTTTGCGTATGGCTTTTAGTGCCGGGAGTGTCCGAGGACATGTTCGGCTCGCCAGTTTTTTGTAGCTGCTTCGAGACGGACACCCAATGGGTGAGCTACAAGTACCGTTGGGGACGAGGAGTTGGAAGGTAGCGGCTGTGGCCTATAGTTAGGGACCAACCCCGGCATTTGCCTGGAAGGAAGATGGGAAACCACAGAAGACCATCTTCAAGGTTGCCGGCGGGGGGATTCGAACCTCCTCGCCTCCCGGATGTGAGCGACTGCCATCAGTCATGCCGTAAGCACCACGGCTAACTCACCCGGTCGTGAAAGGGTAATATCGATTTATAAGAGGCCAAATGCGCACGCACATAGACCTACATACATACATACATACATACATTTATTTTGGTGATTTGCATGGGTCTTTAGTTCTTTTGACTCTAATACCCTTTTTTTTCGTGAGATCTGAAACGACTCCGTGAGGCCAATCACTATAACTTACTTCAATTTTCATGGAAGTAATAATAAAGGTTCATTTATGTAGAACATTTTATTACAATAAACAAATTATGAAAATGCATACCAATTGTTATGTACATAGAATTAAAATTCCTAAGATATTCTCATCTACCGATTGTTAGCACAGACAGTACTGCGTACTATAAGCAGACAAAAAATATTATACCAATTATTTCCTGTTCTTGAAATCAATGCTTCAATTTTTAGTCTATTTTCAATTTTGAAAAAAAATAGGCTTATGAGATCACCTTTTGTCCGTGTGTGTGTGCGTGTGTGTGTGTGTGTGAGAGAAGTGTGTGTGTCCCACCTAATAAAATCTAAACGGCTGGAGCGATTTCAATGAAACTCGGTAAGTTCATAGCACCATTCCGGACGACCCCGACCGTGCCCTTAAAATTTTGTTACGTCATACCAATCCAACATGGCGGCTGTGCGAAATATTTTACCAGCATTCAATATCTCCGAAACTGTTCCCGATATCACCCTGGAATTTTGTACGGTGATAAAGGGAACTATTAGAAGTTCACCTATGTGACTTTTGAAAAACTGGTAACTACAAAACCAACATGGCGGCCACGTGAATTTGCGACTTTTAAACAGACGTGTCTCGCCATTTAACTAACCAAACGCAATAAAACTTGGTACAGTACATGTTTATACACATTGCAATGCACCGACATCTAACTTGGTTCAATTGTTTATATAACCACAAGATGGCAGATGTGCGAAATATTTCACCGGCATTCTCTATCTCTGAAACTATTAGTGGTATCACCCTGAAATTTTGTACGGAGATAAAGGGCACTACTGGAAGTTCATCTATAACACTTTCAAAAACCGGTTAACTACAAAACGAACATGGCGGCCATGCGAATTTGAAAGTTTTAAATAGACCTTTCTCGTGATTTAATGTTCCAAAGCAATGAAATCTGTTACAGGAAATGTTTATACACATTGTAGTGCACTGGTATCTAATTTAGTTCAATTGTTAACATAACCTCAAGATGGCGGCTTTGCGAATTTTTAATTTAAGTTTTTATTTCTTGTGTCGTAATCATGCGATCGAAGTGAAAGTTTGAATAATGAACCTACGCAATAATTTTCCTTTAATGGTACATGACTCTCTGGCCTATACATTTAACAATCTAACATGGCGACCATCCGAATTATTTAGACGGCTCTGAATATCTACAAATCTATTATAGCAATCAAACTGAATTTTTTTATGTTCATAGGGGCTATGAACTTAAGTTCACCTATAGGACTTTAAATAACTTGGTGATCACAAATCCAACATGGCGGCGACGAGAAATATATCTATTTACATGGACGTTTCTCTCAATTTAACCATCCGAGTGCAGTGAAACTTGGTACAGTAAATCTTTATACGAATGTTAATCGACTGGCATCTAATTTATTTCAATTGTTGCCCATAACCACAAGATGGCAGCTGTGCGAAATTCTAAAATCTCCTTTTTACTTCTTGTGTCCTAATCATGCGATTGAAGTTTGAATGCTACACGTACACAATAATCTTCATGTAACAGTATATAACTCTAGGACCTACATATATAAAATCCAACATGGCGACCATCCGAAATATTTAGTCGGTTCTCAATATCGACGAATCTATTACAGCAATCAAACTGAAATTTTGTATGTAGATAGAGGCAATTAACATAAGTAGGATATATGAAAATAGGCTGTATAGGTCTTCACGGAACTACTTGTTTTCATATCAAAGATAACGTTTCATGATTTACACACACTAATCAGTATTTTATTTCACCTCAGGTTCTCTTATATCCATTGATCTGGTCATCCTGGGATCAATGATCTCATGAAACATGATTTTCTCGTAGCAGAATGTCAGTTACATAAGCATTTTTAGCTTACTTTTGATTTTTGCAGAAAAGGAAAGTAGACTTATGAGATCAACACAGGGCGAAAAAAAGTGTGTGTGTGTGTGTGTGAGTCTCTGTGTGTGTGAGTGTGTGTACTCTGAATGTCTGTCCCCCCCTATCAATTCGAACACGGTGAACGCGAATTGAACGAAATTTGGTACAAAGGTAGCACTAGCAAAGGACACCTCAGTGTCATGTTTTATATCGCCGCCATCTTGACGGAAACGTAATGGCAACCACACACATGTTAAAAGCTTAAATCAAATTACGACTAACCTAATCACCCGATCTCTACCAAATTTTTCAACAATATACCTTTCTGGAGGAAGCATCCTTTGACCAAATTAATAGGTCATTAGCCTAGTAGTTTGCGGATGGCGGCCATCTTTGTGGCAAAATAGATTCCCCCTATTAATTCAAACACGGTGAAACCGAATGGAACGAAATTTGGTACAGAGGTAGCACTAGCAAAGGGCACCTAAGTGTCATGTTTTATATCGCCGCCATCTTGACGAAAACGTAATGGCGGCCACACAAATGTTCAAAGCTTAAATCAAATTACGACTAACCTAATCATCCGATCTCTACCAAATTTTGCAACAACATACCTGTATGGAGGGAGCATCCTTTGACCAATCTAATAGGTCATTAGCCTAATAGTTTGCGGATGGCGGCCATCGTTGTGTCAAAATCGATTCCCCCTATTAATTCGAACACGGTGAAGCCGAATGGAACGAAATTTGGTACAGAGGTAGCACTAGCAAAGGGCACCTCAGTGTCATGTATTATATCGCCGCCATCTTGACGGAAACGTAATGGCGGCCACACAAATGATCAAAGCTTAAATCAAATTACGATTAACCTAATCATCCGATCTCTACCAAATTTTGCAACAACACACCTTTTTGGAGGGAGCATCCTTTGACCAAACTAATAGGTCATTAGCCTAATATTTTGCGGATGGCGGCCATCTTTGTGTGAAAATCGATTCCCCCTATTAATTCGAACACGGTGAAACCGAATGGAACGAAATTTGGTACAGAGGTAGCACTAGCAAAGGGCACCTCAGTGTCATGTTTTATATCACCACCATCTTGACGGAAACGTAATCGCGGCCATCCAAATGTTAAAAGCTAAAATGTAATTACGACCAACCTAATAATCTAGTCTCTACCAAATTTTGCAACAACATATCTTTATGTGGGAAGCATATTCTGACGAAACTGCAAGATCATCAGCCCAATAGTTTGCAGATGGTGGCCAGTATGTGTGCAAATCGATTCCCCCTATCAATTCAAACACGGTGAAACCGAATTGAACGACATTTGGTACAGAGGTAGCACTAGCAAAGGGCACCTCAGTGTCTTGTTTTATATCGCCGCCATCTTGACGGAAACGGAATGACGGCCACCCAAATGTTAAAAGCTTGAATCAAATTACAACCATCCAAATAATTTGATCTCTACCAGATTTTGCAACAACATGCCTTTTTGTGGAAAGGAGCTTATGACTGACTACAAGGTCGTCAGCCCAATAGTTTGCAAATAGCGGCCATGTATGTGTGCAAATCCATTCCCCATATCAATTCACACATGGTGAAACCGAATTGAATGAATTTTTTTACAGAGGTAGCACTAGCAAAGGGCACCTCATATTCATGTTAAATATCCCTATAGCACGTTGTATTTCAACAAGTTACTACAATCAACATTCAATTATACTCCTTGAAAAGGACAAAGAGTTATAACAATACCCGTGGATTTAGGAGAAAGTAGGCTATATGTTCTTTATTGAACATCTTGTTTGTCTCCAGAACATTTCGTCCCTCTTTATTGTTTCTATGTGAATGTCCTTAGGCGTCCATACCATAAAACAACATATTGCCCGCTATGTTATTTCCAACGCCCTGGTTCTGGAAATAAAAATCATGTGAGTGTTAGAGAGTTATCAATCTGTTCTCTTCTGAATG
This sequence comes from Meconema thalassinum, assembly GCA_946902985.2. Classification (NCBI taxonomy): domain Eukaryota; kingdom Metazoa; phylum Arthropoda; class Insecta; order Orthoptera; family Tettigoniidae; genus Meconema; species Meconema thalassinum. The sequence continues at coordinate 97,529,485 of OX336389.2, forward strand.
GCACTGTTCTTAACATTCTCTCGGCTTTTTTCTTCCGCTTTCTTTTTGCCAAACAAAATCCTTTTAGCTTTTTGCAGGCTTCCAGTATGGTCATATTTCGTGCAGAATAAGGGCAATTGACTTCGACTATAGCGTCATCTCCTATTAATCCGTCTGGGGAGACACCTAAATACCCATAAGTTTTATGTACGAAAAGACCACATTCTTCGACTTTTCTACCGATTTCTTCTCTGAATTTCGTTTTGCAATTCGCTCATTACCACAGTCATACTGCATTGCTTTTGAGTTAAATTCGCCGTACAGAATGTTTTTTGCTACTGGAGCCCATTTCGAAGTAGGTTTCCTCTTGCATACATATCCTAAATTGGATGCCGTAAGTCTGTCCATTCTAGCTGTGTGCCACTTTTCATTTTCCCTTTGGCCCCTTGTTTCCCTTTCCAGTTTTTGTATATGGCCTTCACTAAGCGTTAGTTGCTTGATCTTCTCATCACTAAACTCTCTCAACAGTACCTCATCGAAATCCAACTGCATTGACCGGTTTCCATAATCACGTGAGACAGTACGTTTCATTTCATTAGGCTGTCGTTGGGACATTCTTTTCCCTTCTCGCGACGGAAATAAACTTTTTAGGAAAGCTGCTCTTCTTCTCTTTATGCAGAGTGCACTGGCCTTCACTATTGTGGCATTTTTTTTTTCTAAACAGATTTCATTGTTTTATAGTGCCAGGATGGCCCAAACTGAAAGTCCAGCCCGGCAGCTTTGGTTCTATGAGTGAAGGAACCTCGTTTCCCTCGATTGATCTGCTTGCCTCCCGTGAATTTTGCAACAAGGGACATGTAATTTTCGGCAGCATTGCTGGTGGTATTTGATACTAGCTGGGAACGTTTGCAATTAGGGGCTGCAAGCAATAACGCATAAGTTCGGTTGCAGTTAGCTGTTTGTCTTCACCTTGCCCGCTGGTAGTTCAAAAGTACTGTTTGCAGTCTTTATGGATCCCAGTCCAATCCAGTATTTCCGGAAACCACTTTTCCATTTTTACAATAGCTACGCCTTTATTTTTCCACACAACGCATTGTTTTCATTTGAAGTCGAACTTGCTTCTCTGAAAAAAAGGTGACACTGAATAGTGCGTGATTTTTTACTCCTACACTTATGTATTAGAAGTAAAAAACAAACTACATCCGTGGCGCGACAGCCCATGAAGAGCCTAGGCCTACCAAGCAACCGCTGCGCTGTTCAGCCATGATGTAGCCTGCAGATTTTGGGGTGACATTTAGTCATCCAACTTGTAGGCTACAGGCAAAATATAAGTGAAATCATAACTGTTCAGTGCCTCACCAATTCTCTAACGCATGCGTAAAGAAATATATAATTTCAAATATAAACTAGGAAAAAGACTTACGGGCGTGTAAAGGTGTTTTTCTCTTTTTTAGGGCCCGACTTCCTTTTCTTGGTACTTAGTCACAATCTTCCCTGGGATTTAGTGGAACGCCTTTGAATCGGTTTTGGTGGTGGCTCCAATTTCAACAAAAACGAAAAAATAACTCCACGTGATGACCGTAATGCTCTCCACCAGTCGTAGCCTACCTATATGTACATGTATCTATTCTACCAGAAATACTGTCCAAAAATTAAGTGCCGAAAATAGAACACCTAACGGGCATTAAAAAATAATACTGTTGCTGGTAAAATAAATTAAACAAAAAATAAATAATGAGATCGATGAACTAAAAACAAGAAGTTGTAACTAGGAACTGGTAAAATATCAAAGGATCACTCAGAAATATTCAGACCTTGACAATAATTCAGACCTAGCCAGGACAGTCAATCGCAACATTGGACTAGATGCTCGGGAATTCCATACCGCCAGGCAAGGTTGTCGCTCTCTTAAATCACTCGACCTCCACTCCCCTCCCCACCCCCCAACCCTCCCCCAACCCGATCTCCATGACCTTGTTCTACTGCCGCGCCTTGTTACAAATACAGTCAAACTTTTATTCACAAACTTCCCAAAGTGATCTCGACGAATCTATTCAATCGATTTAGGTTTTCGATGCGGCCTTGGAATCAGTGAGTAAAACTCAACTTTCGTATTACCCGTTTTCTTTCGAATTTTAAACAGATATTTGAAAAATAAACAGCAAATTTTCTGTTTTTGAAATTAAAAAGTAAGCAATGAATCAATATCAATTCTGCTACTAGACAGAGTACATAGCAGTTTTCATATCGCAGGTCGGAGCTCCCCTTCGGTACAAAAAAAAAATATATTCATCCTAGCTTCTGCTGCCATCTGTTGAAATACATTCTTACCAAAGTGTCGGGACATTTAGCCTTAAGTAAGTGGACAATTTATTTACTGAGTTTTGTGTAGAAAAACAAACTTCGAGTTACAGATGACGTGTACTGACGCTTTGACAAGCCAAGTCTAGTAATTTACTTGCGTAGGGAGACATAAGTCACGATCACTTTCGCATACACAAGTATTCTTAAGTCAGATCTTGGTGAGATATTTAAATTTGAATTGTTAATTAATGTTGATATCAAAATTGTATCTTCTAGTACTGTCAGTTGCTTGGTTATGGAGCGTATATGTTCAGATGAAATAAGAAAGCAAAGTTAAAGCAAGAGGACTCGCTTTGTAAAACCGAGCCAAAAAATCTCATTCTGGTCTGAGCGTTGGGACGGGTCCACTCAGCCTCGTGAGGCAAATCTGAGAAGAGGAGTGTTCGATTCCCATCTCAGCCATCCTGGAAGTGGTTTTCCGTAGTTCCCCACTTCTACTCCTGACAAATGCCGGGATGGTTCCTAACTTGAGGCAACGGTCATCTCCTTCCCAATCCTCACTATCATTACAATACACACACACTGCTACAGACACCACAAAACACAGGTTATCTGACAAATTTTACACATGTCCACGTTCATGAACGTGGCTAAATGAATACGATGTTGCAAGGCCCTCAAAGGTATTAACAACAACAGCAGCAACATTGTGAAGCCAGCATGTTTGAAGCCCGTATTTTTTCCTTTGGCTTTTAGTGCCGGGAGTGTTCGAGGACATATTCGGCTCGCCAGAGTTTGTAGCTGCTTCTAAGCGGACACCCATGGGGTGAGCTACAAGTACCGTCGCGTGTGGAGTGTTGTCTGGGGAGGAAAGTGTGAATTTAAGGACGAGGAATAGGTAGGAAGTTAGTGGCTGTGGCCTATAGTTAGGGACCAACCCCAGCATTTGCTTGGAATGAAGATGGGAAGCCACAGACGACCATCTTCAGGGTTGCCGGCGCGGCGGGGGAATTCGAATCTTCTCGCCTCCCGGATGTGGCCTGCAGCCACGCCGTAACGACCACGGCTAGCTCACCCGGTAGCTCACAGATTAAGGATTAGGACAACCATTTAGTTCGAGACCTGTCGTTTCGTCTCTCGGGATCATTCGGCACCTCGCGGCTGCATGACGAGCATATGGGTAGTTCCCGTGGCACTAGGCGTATAGGGTCTCGTATTCGATCCCCTATTGTGTATAATGATTGATTATGTATTTGTACCCTGTCACTTCAAAGAAGAGACATAATTTTCTGTTGTGACTATTCCATAGATTAACCAACAGATCTACCTACTTACCATAGCGCTTGTAAGTGTTGAGATCAGGCCCAACGAGAAGGGAAGGGGCTAAAACGGGGCTGGACCCTGGGGTCCGAACATCCTGAAAGGACCGGGGCAACTGAGGAAAGGGAACTGGACAACATCTGTTTTCAGTTTTACTTCCAGTTAACATATATACAAAAGTATATGAAAAATATTAAATTACTTCAATTCTACTTGGAAAAGATACAGCACGATTTAAATTACACTATCAAATATTTTAAAATTATGTTTATACCAGCAACCCACCTTTGCTTCGCCCGGGAACAGTTTTGAATGCATTACGTGATAAGCGCTTTTTTTTTCTATGTCAATGATCTACGACCTATATCCGTTTTACGTCTCGGCATGATGGGTTATAATCACTGAATGAACTATTAATTATACACACATCAAAAAAAGTTTTGCATCACCTCGGTTCCAAGAGTTCCGGAACCTTTAAATACAAAGGGAATAGAGATCAACACAAACAACATTTCAGCTCGTTTTATTGCTCATGAGACCCACACATTGCATGTTGTACCATCATACAGCTAGACTTTCAGCATTTGTGGTCCAGATTGCAGTACACACCACTACCTCTAATACCCAGTAGCACGTCCTCTTGCATTGATGCATGCCTGTATTCGTCGTGGCATACTATCCACAAGTTCATCAAGACACTGTTGGTCCACATTGTCCCACTCCTCAACGACAATTCGGCGTAAATCTCTCAGAGTGGTTGGTGGGTCAAGACGTCCATAAACAGCCCTTTTCAACATATCCCAGGCATGTTCGATAGGGTTCATGTCTGGCGAACATGCTGGCCACTGTAGTCGAGCGATGTCGTTATCTTGAAGGAACGCATTCACAAGATGTGCACGATGAGGTCGAGAATTGTCGTCCATGAAGACAAATGCCTCTCCAATATTCTGCCGATATGGGTGCACTATGGGTCGGAGGATGTCATTCAGGTATCGTAAAGCCGTTTCGGAGCCTTCCATGACCACCAGTGGCGTACGTCGGCCCCACATAATGCCACCCCAAAACATCAGGGAACCACCACCTTGCTGCACTCGCTGGACAGTGTGTCTAAGACGTTCAGCCTGACCAGGGTGCCTCCAAACACGTCTCCGACGATTGTCTGGTTGAAGGCATATGCGACACTCATCGGTGAAGAGAACGTGATGCCAATTCTGTGGGGTCCATTCAGCATGTTGTTGGGCCCATCTGTACCGCGCTGCATGGTGTCGGGGTTGCAAAGCTGGACCTCGCCATGGACGTCGGGAGTGAAGTTGCGCATCATGCAGCCTATTGCGCACAGTTTGAGTTGAAACACGACGTCCTGTGGCTGAACGAAACGCATTATTCAACATGGTGGCATTGCTGTCAGGGTTCCTCCGAGCGGCAATCCGTAAGTAGCGGTCATTCACTACAGTAGTAGCCCTTGGGCGGCCTGAGCGAGGCCTGTCATCGACAGTTCCTGTATCTCTGTACCTCCTCCATGTCCGAACAACATCGCTTTGGTTCACTCTGAGACGCCTGGAAACTTCCCTTGTTGAGAGCCCTTCTTGACACAAAGTAACAATGCGGACGCGATCGAACTGCGGTATTGACCTTCTAGGCATGGTAGAACTACAGACAACATGAGCAGCGTACCTTCATCCTGGTGGAATGACTGGAACTGATCGGCTGTCGTACCCCCTCCGTCTAATAGGCCCTGCTCATGCATGGTTGTTTACATCTTTGAGCAGTTTTAGTGACATCTATGAACAGTCAAAGGGACTGTATCTTTGATATAATATACACAGTCAACGTCTATATGCCGGAGATCTGGGAACCGAGGTGATGCAAAACTTTTTTTGATGTGTGTATTATCATGGAGATGCATGAGCAACAAATTATTGTCAGACGTAATTTAAGAATGGTGAGGTGCTTGAAACACAAATCCCTCTTCAGTCCAATCTTAACTTGACTGAGTATTTTGCGGAACCAAATGTTCACAGGCGAAATAAAGAACAGCCGAGATGCACTTCCAGGGAAACTCCAAACACAACCACTCATCCATGAAGTCTTAACACAACACGACTCGACAGTTTGCTGCTGGCTGTATCTGGGGTGATAGGGTCGCCCTATAGCTAGGCTGTAACTGGGGTGATAGGCTCGCCCCTAGCCAGCTCGTAAACTGTCCCATCAGTAATTGCATGGAGATCGTTGGAAGAAATGAAAACGTGAAAACACTTATAGTGGCCGATGTATTAAAGATAGAGATATGCTCTCAGGAACATTTTTTGTAGAACTTTTCATGCTGAAAAATTCTTACACTCAAAGTATATTAATATTTTAATGGTTTGCCCAGCGTAGGCTTAAAAATTGCACGAACGCCAGGGTTTTCTTCGACTTTCTCACTGAAATCATTTCTGCTTGGCTTCCTTTGATCATAAATAAACTATTTTCTACAGAAACTTTCCTCCAGATATCCCCTACAGAATGGTGAAAACCGTATCAAATTCATCCTGTGGTTCTCGAGATTACCCGTGGCATACAAGAATTGGGGACTTTGTTCTATACTAAGTAGAGATGAACGTAAGACTGAGACTAGGAGACCTCATTCAGAAAAAAATAAGTAAAAGGCACTCAGAGGTAACTTTGACTCCACCTAATTGCGTAGTGGCTAGCATTCCTGGCTGTCACTCCCGAGGTCCTGGTTTGATACCTGATTCTGCCAAGAAATTTAATTCTGATCTGAGGGCTGGAACAGGTTACACTCAACCTCATGAGAACTGAGAAGAGGTGTGTTCGATTCCTGCCTAAGCCTTCCTAGAAGTGATTCTCTCACTTCTAAAGGCAATTGCCGGAATGGAACCTACTGTACCTCTTCCTTCCAAATCCTAGCCCCAATTAGAAATACGTATATTTGTACTGTCATCACAATGACACAGGTTATCAGGTAGTGTCCAGACACACTCAAGTACATGACCACGATGTCGCAAAGCCCCTCCATGAATCAACAGATAAAATCTGTCTGTTTTAACTCTTCAATCGGTCAACACTAATTTGCCCAATGACGCGGGCACAGTGTGTATAATATGTAAATAACACTCCTCGAAAAAATACATGTATTAGTTACGATTAGGGCCCGGATGTGGATGCCGTCAAGAAATGTTTAAACAAGATGTTCAGTAAAGAACATATAGCCTACTTTCTCCTAAATGCATGGGTATTGTTATAACTCTTTGTCCTTTTCAAGGAGTATAATTGAATGTTGGTTGTAGTAGCTTGTTGAAATACAACGTGCTATAGGGATATTAAACATGAATATGAGGTGCCCTTTGCTAGTGCTACCTCTGTAAAAAAATTCATTCAATTCGGTTTCACCGTGTTTGAATTGATCTGGGGAATGGATTTTCACACATACATGGCCGCTATTTGCAAACTATTGGGCTGATGACCTTGTAGTCAGTCATAAGATGCTTTCCACAAAAAGGCATGTTGTTGCAAAATCCAGTAGAGATCAAATTATTAGGATGGTCGAAATTTGATTTAAGCTTTTAACATTTGGGTGGCCGTCATTCCGTTTCCGTCAAGATGGCGGCGATATAAAACATGACACTGAGGTGCCTTTTGCTAGTGCTACCTGTGTACCAAATTTCGTTCAATTCGGTTTCACCGTATTTGAATTGATAGGGGGAATCGATTTGCACACATACTTGGCCACCATCTGCAAACTATTGGGCTGATGATCTAGCAGTTTGGTCAGAATATGCTTCCCACATAAAGATTTGTTGTTGCAAAATTTGGTAGAGACTAGATTATTAGGTTGGTCGTAATTACATTTTAGCCTTTAACATTTGGGTGGCCGCGATTACGTTTCCGTCAAGATGGCGGTGATATAAAACATGACACTGAGGTGGCCTTTTCTAGTGCTACCTCTGTACCAAATTTCGTTCCATTCGGTTTCACCGTGTTCGAATAAATAGGGGGAATCGATTTTCACACAAAGATGGCCGCCATCCGCAAAATATTGGGCTAATGACCTATTAGTTTGGTCAAAGGATGCTCCCTCCATAATGGTATGTTGATGCAAAATTTGGTAGAGATCGGATGATTAGGTTAATCGTAATTTGATTTAAGCTTTGAATATTTGTGTGGCCGCCATTACGTTTCCGTCAAGATGGCGTCGATATAAAACATGACACTGAGGTGCCCTTTGCTAGTGCTACCTCTGTACCAAATTTCGTTCCATTCGGTTCCACCGTGTTCGAATTAATAGGGGCAATCGATTTTCACACAAAGATGGCCGCCATCCGGTAACTATTAGTCTGATGACCTATTAGTTTGGTCAAAGGATGCTCCCTCCATAATGGTATGTTGATGCAAAATTTGGTAGAGATCGGATGATTAGGTTAATCGTAATTTGATTTAAGCTTTGAACATTTATGTGGCCGCCATTACGTTTCCATCAAGATGGCGGCGATATAAAACATGACACTGAGGTGTCCTTTGCTAGTGCTACCTTTGTACCAAATTTCGTTCAATTTGCGCTCACCGTGTTCGAATTGATAGGGGGGGACATACATTCAGAGTACACACACTCACACACACACACAGACTCACACACACACATACACACACACAGACAGGCACACTTTTTTTCGCCCTGTAGTGATCTCATAAGTCTACTTTCATTTTTTGCAAAAATCGAAAGTAGGCTAAAAATGGACTTACATTTTCAAAAATGACTGTAATAAATTACCTAAAAATTCGAAAAATGCACAATAAATTGGAGAAAAAGATCTCATAATAATAAACTCAACAACCTTTCAAAACTTCGAAAAATGCACTATAAAATGGAGAAAACGAACTGAGACAAGAATATACACCCCTACCCCTTTCTACCCCGCCAAAGCTGTCGTTGGTCAACAGAGCAGGTAACATTCTATTCCGCTAATAACTGGTTTGCGACGAAAACAAGTGCATCTGTATATCTACGGTACCGTTCTTCTGCATCCAAGATATATATCTTTCTACTAATAGCAATACCGAAATATTTTATTTCAATATTTTATATTATCTTGTATCAGTTACTAGCTTCACCTCAACTCTGAGAGACGTAATTCCCTCATATAAATTTGTGACATGACTAAATAAATAAATAAAAAAAACCTTTAAAAGGCTGATTTCTCTAAAATATGACCAAAAAAATCTACCAAACTTTAAAAATGTTCTCAAAATGGAAAAATAGCAAATAATGCAAAAAGATGCAAAATAAAAATGACATATTTGAAGAATCTTTTCTATGTACTTCAGCATTGTATTAGACAACTCAGTAAAAAGATGACATGTCATCAATATCCGGGCCCTAGTTATGATCATTGAAGCCTCCGTGACTTAGGTGGCAGCACGCCGGCCTCTCACCGCTGGGTCCGTGGTTCAAATCCATGTGAGATTTGTGCTGGACTAAGTGGAGGCAGACAGATTTTTCTCCGGTTACTCCGGTTTTCCCTGTCACAATTTCATTGCAGCAACTCTCTCCACTATAATTTCATCTCATCTGTCATTCATTTAATCATTTCCCCAGGGGAGTGCGACAGGCTTCGGCAGCCGGCACAGTTCATATCCTCGCCGCTAGATGGGGGCTTCATTCATTCCATTCCCTGACCCGGTCGGTCGACTGGAAGCAGGCTGTGGATTTTCATTTTCATATGGCATCCATTTATTTCCAAACGTATCTCATTTTAAAATTCCATTATAATAGTGTATAATAATGTGCAATCCCCCATAAAACTCACCTGCGATTTAGTGTTAATCTACCTTTTTTTTTTTGTGAAAATAAATACCCTTGAACCACTGCCTTAATCTGTGCCACTCAATCTTTTCTCCTGAAACGTGAACTAATTTGAGCAGAGATAACGCCGTTTAAAGGAATGTTTGAAGCTGATATTATAAACTAGTGTGAGGAAGTTAAAACAATATTTGGGCATATAGAAATGAACTACAGGAAACAGGTGACTGAACCTGGCTGGAGATGTAACTACAGTAAGTTATAAGTATGGTTTTCATTCTGGCCAACCTTTTGCTCACTGCACTAAATTTCCCATACAGTAAGTCAAAGAATGTTATTTGGAAAACAACAAATGTTTGTGGAGGCCCTCTCGTAACACAGTGGCTAGCATTCTTGGCCGTCACCCCTGAGGTCCAGGTTTGATTCCCGTCTCTGGCAAGAAATTTAATTCTGGTCTAGAACGTGGCACACTAATCCTCACAAGGCAAAACTGAGAAGACGTGAATTCGATTTTCACCTCAGCCATCCTGGAAGTGGTTTTCCATGGTTTCCAGGCTTCTTCCCAATCCTAATCTGAATTACGATTACACATACTGCTACAGACAACAATTTAGACACACGGGACTTAATGACCACGATTTTCGAACCCCTAAAATGAAACAAGAGCAACACAGTTTGTGGGACAGACAGAAGCATTTAATGGAGTAATTTTCAATCAAAACGTGCAAGAGTAAAAAACAATAAAACCATGGCTCTAACGTCCCTGATGTTTGGGCTTATCACAGAAGATTCTACTCTTTTTAAAGTAAGATGGCATACATTTTGCTGTCCTACACAAGTTCATGAACTGCTTAGCAATGGACAGTTGTCTTACCATTAAATTAAATTCATATTACGTTGAATAGTGAAGCTGCCATTGTTGGAGGTGTTTATTGGTTTGTAGACCATGTTCTGCAGGACATTCAATGGTATATGTTTCGCCATGATGAGCTCTTAATATCTCCTGCTCTTATGAATACCTGCCGCTGTAATATTGAATTTGTACACTGTAAGAATGCCATTATGTTAGATTGGTGTCTGAGTACGTGGCCTTCGGGCTAGCAAAAACACAACCATCCTAAATATAGCACGGTACGATATACAAAGTCTCCTCCGTAGCGTAGCGGTCAGCGTGGTTAGCTGCCGCCCCGAAGGTCCTGGGTTCGATTCCCGGCTCTGCAACGAATTTTGAAAAGCGGTATGAGGACTGGAACGGGGTCTACTCAGCCTCGGGTGGTCCAAATGAGTAGAGGGGGTTCGATTCCCACATCAGCCATCCTCGAAGTGGTTTTCCGTGGTTTCCCACTTCGTCTTCGGGCAAATGCCGGGATGGTGCCTATTGTAAGGCCACAGCCGCCTCCTTCCCTCTTCCTTGCCTATCCCTCCTAATCTCCCCCTCCCTTCCCTCACGAGGCCCCTGTTTCTCTTTGTAGGTGAGGCCGCCTGGGTGCGGTGCTAGTCACACCTCCCCAGTTGTATCCACTCCGTTCAGATATTCCCAGCTCTAGGACACTGCCCGTAGAGGCGGTAGAGGTGAGTTCCCTCGCTGAGTCCGTGGGAGCCACCAACATGGAGGGTAAATTCGATTTTAAAAAAGATAATACAATACCTGCCACTTAATTGTCCAACATTGCCAATGTGACATGCTAATTGTACAGCACTCCAGTTAAATACACACATCAAAAAAAGTTTTGCATCACCTCGGTTCCAAGAGTTCCGGAACCGTTAAATACAAAGGGAATAGAGATCAACACAAACAACATTTCAGCTCGTTTTATTGCTCATGAGACCCACACATTGCATGTTGTACCATCATACAGCTAGACTTTCAGCATTTGTGGTCCAGATTGCAGTACACACCACTACCTCTAATACCCAGTAGCACGTCCTCTTGCATTGATGCATGCCTGTATTCGCCGTGGCATACTATCCACAAGTTCATCAAGACACTGTTGGTCCAAATTGTCCCACTCCTCAACGACAATTCGGCGTAAATCTCTCAGAGTGGTTGGTGGGTCAAGACGTCCATAAACAGCCCTTTTCAACATATCCCAGGCATGTTCGATAGGGTTCATGTCTGGCGAACATGCTGGCCACTGTAGTCGAGCGATGTCGTTATCTTGAAGGAACGCATTCACAAGATGTGCACGATGAGGTCGAGAATTGTCGTCCATGAAGACAAATGCCTCTCCAATATTCTGCCGATATGGTTGCACTATGGGTCGGAGGATGTCATTCAGGTATCGTAAAGCCGTTTCGGAGCCTTCCATGACCACCAGTGGCGTACGTCGGCCCCACATAATGCCACCCCAAAACATCAGGGAACCACCACCTTGCTGCACTCGCTGGACAGTGTGTCTAAGACGTTCAGCCTGACCAGGGTGCCTCCAAACACGTCTCCGACGATTGTCTGGTTGAAGGCATATGCGACACTCATCGGTGAAGAGAACGTGATGCCAATTCCGTGGGGTCCATTCAGCATGTTGTTGGGCCCATCTGTACCGCGCTGCATGGTGTCGGGGTTGCAAAGCTGGACCTCGCCATGGACGTCGGGAGTGAAGTTGCGCATCATGCAGCCTATTGCGCACAGTTTGAGTTGAAACACGACGTCCTGTGGCTGAACGAAACGCATTATTCAACATGGTGGCATTGCTGTCAGGGTTCCTCCGAGCGGCAATCCGTAAGTAGCGGTCATCCACTACAGTAGTAGCCCTTGGGCGGCCTGAGCGAGGCCTGTCATCGACAGTTCCTGTATCTCTGTACCTCCTCCATGTCCGAACAACATCGCTTTGGTTCACTCTGAGACGCCTGGAAACGTCCCTTGTTGAGAGCCCTTCTTGACACAAAGTAACAATGCGGACGCGATCGAACTGCGGTATTGACCTTCTAGGCATGGTAGAACTACAGACAACATGAGCAGCGTACCTTCGTCCTGGTGGAATGACTGGAACTGATCGGCTGTCGTACCCCCTCCGTCTAATAGGCCCTGCTCATGCATGGTTGTTTACATCTTTGAGCAGTTTTAGTGACATCTATGAACAGTCAAAGGGACTGTATCTTGGATACAATATACACAGTCAACGTCTATATGCCGGAGATCTGGGAACCGAGGTGATGCAAAACTTTTTTTGATGTGTGTATTTCTATAAAAATTATCACAATTTCAAATCGGCATGCGATTGACCATGTCTAAATCGGTCCCCACGTTGGGTGCCATTTCTCTCTCTATCTTATTTTATGTGCCCGTTTAGACCGGAGTCCGCATGACCACATATGCATTTTACCAATAATCAGTCAGCACGAGAGTCAAAAAATCCCGGAGTGCCAGATGGGTTAAAGCAAATCGCAAAAACGACATCAAATTAAAAAAATGCTTTGCTGATTTTTGGCTCAATGCAACAATAAGGATAGAAGGAGATTCAATTGGGTGTAACACATCTGGTAAAATGATCTCAGTTTATTTTAAAGTTAAAATCTGACTGCAAAGATGATCAAAGCAGCATCATCCACGTGTGGCGATCCACACTCTTATTTACACATAATATACAGAAATTTTCCAAACACATTTGACAATCTTTTTGGGAACACAAGTCCGATTAATAGTCCTGTGGACTGTGTTCCAAAATTATTAATATTTAATTCCAGTTCAAAGTTAATTGTCTATACTGGAAATAACGTAGATCACTGTTTGAATATTTACATGATATTAACACTCGTAGAATAAATGTTCATAGAATTTTTAAACTTTCACTTTCTTTTTTTCCAGTTTCAAAAATATATTGTCGAAAATATTATTATCATTTAAGCAACACAAATTATTTACATATATTAATAACATCTGAAAAGTATTTGACCTTGAGCATAGCATCGAAGAACTGTGCGAAGCACAACAACAATTAATTGTTCTTCTGACATTAAACATTCGAGAAGTGACTCGATTATGAACTTCAAGTTCCTAACAAAATACATGATTTCTGAATCATCAACTTGATCAATAAATGGTTGAACCATTCAACTATTCAATTTCCCACTTGGAATCATTATTATAAAAATATTTATATTCATGGCCATTTTTAGCAACTTTTACAACTTGCAATTCTTCGACAGAATGCGGAAATTAGAATTGTAGTTTCATAATGAATTCATTTAGTTCATGGCACTAGGATTGAAAATATCCTTCAAATTATTCGTGGTTAAAGAATTATTTTTAATTGGCAGTGGCCCATTCTATTATTTGTGTAAGAACACAATATTACAACAACAACGGTAAAGGTCTTCCTCTGAAGAAGAATAAACTACTATCATGACAAATCCGGGTTCTAGCAAAATCAAAGTCCAAAATGGAATTCGTAAACAAGGTTGAAATAAGAACTGATGGTTTCAAGAAATAACCTTCGGGTCATCCATCCGACGAAATGTGTAGTTCCAATACTCCTACTATAAACCTGAGCCATCGAACCTGCTATTTGATTGATGCTCGAAAAAACCTCTTCATTCCTGCGACTTAAACATGCGCACCTGGGAATGGCATTTTAACTACTCCACACATATAAATTTTCTTCCCAAAATTTATACAATAAATCAAGCCTCTGCTTGTTATCAACACTGGAAGATTTATAAACTGACAAGTTTATTTTATTTTACCATTCAGTTCAACCCGTGAATTTACCATACTTATGAAAATCTTTATTTCACTTTCGAGGTGTATTTACGTCATGATTTTATATAAATACAAAAATATCCTATTTGATACAAATATCAATTGCTTCCCGTTTCATGCCTCTCCGTGTTATCTGAAAAATATACTTTGCTCATTGCAAATATCAACTGTTCAACCAGAACTGACATGTTGGTTGAATGCGGGCTTGCGCTAACCACTCTCCTTCGGAAAATCTCCTGTTCCAAACTAGAAATGATTAAACTACTTCATAGGCTCTTTCTCAATACATATGATTATTAGAAAATATAATATCCAAGAATTATTTAGAAAAATTATGAAAATTATTATTATTATTATTAGTGGATTTTTATTATTATTATTATTATTATTTATATCATTTTAAATGTGTTTCATTATCATCTTATTATGTGAGAATTCACATGTTCGAACCTTCGAATATGGAAAAAATATCCATTCCTCAACAAAAATAAATTATTAACTTTTACAGTTACATCGGCTGATTACCGTGATTTCCCAAAAATATGAAATATTCAAATAAATGCTCGAAATGCTCGGTCATCGATCCTAAACTGTTCTGAGTGCTGAAAATGCTCAGAATAACTCTAATAAGTCTTGCGTAAATCATTGCAAGCTTTAAATACGAAGAAAAATAAAATGTGTTGGTCATCTGCAGAAAAATAGTTTGTTCCAATTAGCTAGGCATAATATAATTCAAATGTGGCTTACATTTCTTGATGGTCTTGAAGTGTAGTAAACCTGGTCTGTACCAGATTTATCCATAGACATGCCCTATCGGACAAGCACGTATAATCCTTGTATCCGCCGCCATCATATACCCACAATTCGTCTAGTCAGACATAGTGGTAGTATCTTTCGACGTTTGAATAAACTGTGGTTCCATTTTAATATGAGCTTCTATCAAAGCCATAACAGTTTGTTTAAATAGGGTCAGATCTAAGTGATCTCTTCTTAGATATGTCAGTTGTAACATAACTCACTGTAATCTTATCAGTACAAGAAAAACACTGACAGTCTAAGCAATTAACGGCTGTTCTGAAGATCGTTCCCTGGGCATGGTTTGTTAATATCACCATCTGCCATGCGCTAAGCAACTTGCAGTTTCCCTTGCGTAGACTAATGAACGCCACCGTTATAGACTAGTCTTCAGTGTACTGACAGATCGAAGTGGTTAACTAGTTACAAAAATGAAAACTGACTTGAAATGGATTTAAACATCCAAGTATTAAGTTATTACTGGACTGTGACAAAATACTATTTTCTAGACAAAGTCTAGCATATGTCCTTGTAGAAATATAAATATTTCCACCAATGTCTGTAGAAATATCAATCACCTCAGTGATTCTCCTCACCAGAAACTTACTAAGTTCCAACTCGTAGCGCAGCACTTTTCGTGACTATCACGACTTGAAAAGAACTTCTGCGTAGATCTGGCAACCATGTGCCTTTGCTCAGCGTAGACGCAACTTGCTTGCCAAGTGCTTGTGTTAGAATGAGCTGAAGTTGCTTCGGCCAGCTGGCTTTTATTCAAAACTGTCAGGGTCACGCGTCATCACCTGATATCTAGAAATCCTCATATCTCTTGAATCCCTGGTCCGATTTACTAGATACTAATTGCATTCTCTTTCATTTGGCAGTGCCAGTAATCTGATCCCAGTCTCAAGTCTCTACTGCATAGTTAACTATTTAATCAATAAATAGCCTCCACCTCTGCTATTACTCGCTACGTCACTTGACATCCAACTATCGGTAAATTCTTTCTAAATGCTTCTCGAAGCAATGTAGCGCGATATTCAAATATCTCAACTTTCAAAAGCGGCTACAGCCTTTCCCTTGATATCTAGGTGTCTGAAACTTGGAATACCCATTCCTAGAGTTGGGCACAGTACCTCTACTGAGAGGTTCGGAAAATCATGGTCCTGGAAGATGTTCCTATTGCACGGCTAACGCCCAGATTTACGGAACCCTCCTACATTTTCAACAGTTGTTGCCTCTATATACGCACGACCAAACAGCTCACCAACCCATTTCTTCCCTCCCGGCATCTAAAAATAGGTGATATGCCACTTAGTAAGAGCTGAACTATTCCATTACATTCAATAGAACATAATATGGGGTTTCCCATATTAGGGGACAATGAACTCCCCATATTAGGCTATCTCAGTGTCCATGCTTTAACATGTTACTTCCAAGAAATTTTTAGGCTAAGACAAAATACTACCATAGTACGTTGAACCCAAACCCCTGACTGTAGGCCTATATACAATCACATTTAGAAAATGTATTCACTTACAATTTCTCATCAATTCGTACGCATTCAGAAAACGGAGAAATATTTCACAACGATGTAGAGCAACAAACTTCAATAACAAAATTGCTACGATGCGCAACTAACGGCACCTTCGTGCGTTACCCACACAGCACATGGACAACAATTTAACGTATTCAGCGCAAGGTTGCAGCATCTACTAAATGACAAAATACTACTTCCCCATATGAGGAAACCTCCCCATATATGGTGACTTTCCTCTATAAATGAAATTTTTGAAAAGTGGCGTTGAGTCTAATAATGTGCACACCTCTCTACTTGGGGGTGTGTGTAGAATTGGTTTGACAGTCGGTGTTATTGTGGTACCTGGAGTAGGGTGTGTGTTCGTAATTCAGGTGTGGATTGGGAAAGAGGTGGTCGTGGTCTTAAGATATAAACCATCCTGGCATTTGCTGGGTGTAGATGTGGGAAACTATAGAAAACCACTTCCAGGATGGCTGAGGTGGGATTTGAACCCACCTCCTCTCAGTCCTACCTCACGAGCTTCATAGACCAGAATTCAATGGATATCCTCGAAATCATATCGCAATGCACATCAAATTGGCAGGTGAAAAACTAAAAGAAGTAGGAGACTTATGTTATTTAGGAAGCAAAATAACCAGTGATGGACGAAGCAAAGAGGATATAAAAAGTAGGTTAGCTCAGGCAAGGAAAGCATTTCTACAGAAAAGGAATCGGTTGACATCGAATAGAGATTTAGGTACTAGGAAGTCATTTTTGAAAGGCTTTGTCTGGAGCGTGGCGCTGATGAAGATCAGATGGGTAGATAGGGTTACAAACGAAGAGGTATTAAGACTAGTGGGAGGGGAGAGATGTTTCTGGCGACTGCCAATTAAGAGAAGAGATAGGTTGGTAGGACATACTAAGACACCCAGGAATAGCAAGCTTAGTTATTGAAGGAAGGGTCGAGGACAAGAACTGTAGGGGTAGACCAAGTTTATAATATGTTAAACAGATTGCCTCGGATGTAGGGTGTGGTAGCTATGTAGTGATGAAACGATAAGCTCAGGACAGGAAGGCATGGAGAGCTGCATCAAACCAGTCAAAAGACTGAAGACTCAAACCACAACACAACATATCGCAAGATACCAATCGACGCCACTGTATTCGTTGGATGAAATTTGTTTTTTAATGGTAAACACAAAAGATCTTCTTCATATATAAATTAGGTGTTTCATGATAATCCCCCTGGCACTACAGCCCATGAAGGGCCTAGGCCTACCAAGCGACCGCTGCCCAGCCAAATGGCCTGCAGATATTGGGGTGACACGTGATTAGCACATCTGGTACCCCCGGCCGTTAATATAGGTTGTCGTGATCAGGGTGCTGCCTCACTGTCAGACAGCTACTCAATTGTCC
This sequence comes from Meconema thalassinum, assembly GCA_946902985.2. Taxonomy (NCBI): domain Eukaryota; kingdom Metazoa; phylum Arthropoda; class Insecta; order Orthoptera; family Tettigoniidae; genus Meconema; species Meconema thalassinum. Next base: position 97,547,314 of record OX336389.2, read on the forward strand.
TCACGAGGCTGACTGCACCCTGTTCCAGCCCTCACGTCAGTTTCTAAAATCCCTGACGGAGCCGGGAATCGAACCCGGGGCCTCCGGGTGAGAGGCAGGCGCGCTAACCCAACACCACGGGGCCGGCGTTGCATTACCATTACTGCGTTCTTATGTTCAATGCACGTTTTCATCAGAAGGAACCCTTTGTCACACATAACAAGATCTCCTGGTTGAATATGATTTAGTATACCAGAATGAAGTTGGGGAGCGTGATGGCGCAGTGGCTTAGCTGCTCGTCTTTCACCCGGACGGCCGGGGTTCGAAACCCTGTGACAGAGGGGTGGAATTTCACCTGAAAAATCACGTGGCGTCAGGAAGGGCATCCGGCCTTAAATCCCCAGTCAAAACCAAAATGAGCCTGGTTGGCTCCGGCGACCCCAATTAATTGGGAAAAGCCGAAGAAAGTTTATACCAGAATGTAGTTGTCGGTCACACTTCCACCATAACATTTAGAAAGGAAAGGAATATAACCCGATGGAGTAAAGGAAACCAGAAATTTAACAGCGAATGAATTTTTATAATGAGAGAGCTTTGAAATTATTTGACGAACACTTTGAGGTCTTTCACTGAATACTTCACTACAATCTATGATGCATGTGCATTTTTAGCCTACTTTCGATTTTGGCAAAAAAATGAAAGTAGACTTATGAGATCACTACAGGGCGAAAAGAAAAGTGTGTCTGTCCGTGTGTGTGTATGTGTGTGTGTGTGTGTGTGTGTGTGTGTGTGTGAGTGTGTACTCTGAATGTCTGTCCCCCCGTATCAATTCGAACACGGTGAGCGCAAATTGAACGAAATTTGGTACAAAGGTAGCACTAGCAAAGGACACCTTAGTGTCATGTTTTATATCGCCGCCATCTTGACGGAAACGTAATGGCGGCCACACAAATGTTCAAAGCTTAAATCAAATTACGACTAACCTAATCATCCGATCTCTACCAAATTTTGCAACATCATACCTTTATGGGGGCAGCATCCTTTGACCAAACTAATAGGTCATCAGCGTAATAGTTTGCGGATGGCGGCCGTCTTATTGTGAAAATCGATTGCCCCTATTAATTCGAACACGGTGAAAACTGAATGGAACGAAATTTGGTACAGAGGTAGTACTAGCGAAGTGCACCCCAGTGTCATGTTTTATATCGTCGCCATCTTGACGGAAACGTAATGGCGGCCACCCAAATGTTCAAAGCTTAAATCAAATTACGACTAACCTAATCATCCGATCGCTACCAAATTTTGCAATAACATACCTTTATGGAGGGAGCATCCTTCGACAAATCCAATAGGTCATTAGCCTAATAGTTTGCGGATGGCGGCCATCTTTGTGTCAAAATCGATTACCCCTATTAATTCGAACACGGTGAAACCGAATGGAATGGAATTTGGTACAGAGGTAGCACTAGCAAAGGGCACCCCAGTGTCATGTTTTATATCTCCGCCATCTTGACGGAAACGTAATGGCGGCCACACAAATATTCAAAGCTTAAATCAAATTACGATTAACCTAATCATCCGATCTCTACCAAATTTTGCATCAACATACCATTATGGAGGGAGCATCCTTTGACCAAACTAATAGGTCATTAGCCTAATATTTTGCGGATGGCGACCATCTTTGTGTGAAAATCGTTTCCCCCTATTAATTCGAACACGGTGAAACCGAATGGAACGAAATTTGGTACAGCGGTAGCACTAGAAAAGGCCACCTCAGTGTCATGTTTTATATCAACGCCATCTTGACGGAAACGTAATCGCGGCCACCCAAATGTTAAAGGCTAGAATGTAATTACGACCAACCTAATAATCTAGTCTCTACCAAATTTTGCAACAACAAATCTTTATGTAGGAAGCATATTCTGACCAAACTGCTAGATCATCAGCCCAATAGTTTGCAGATGGTGGCCAAGTATGTGTGCAAATCGATTCCCCCTATCAATTCAAACACGGTGAAACCGAATTGAACGAAATTTGGTACAGAGGTAGCACTAGCAAAAGGCACCTCAGTGTCATGTTTTATATCGCTGCCATCATGACGGAAATGGAATGACGGCCACCCAAATATTAAAAGCTTTAATCAAATTTCGACCATCCTAATAATTTGATCTCTACCGGATTTTGCAACAACATGCCTTTTTGTGGAAAGCATCTTATGACTGACTACAAGGTCATCAGCCCAATAGTTTGCAAATAGCGGCCATGTATGTGTGCAAATCCATTCCCCGGATCAATTCAAACACGGTGAAACCGAATTGAATGATTTTTTTCTACAGAGTTAGCACTAGCGAAGGGCACCTCATATTCATGTTTAATATCCCTATAGCACGTTGTATTTCAACAAGCTACTACAACCAACATTCAATTATACTCCTTGAAAAGGACAAAGAGTTATAACAATACCCATGCATTTAAGAGAAAGTAGGCTATATGTTCTTTACTGAACATCTTGTTTTCAAAATTATGTTTAAATGCATTTGGCATGGTGCTTTTAATAGCGGATCATTGAGGCCAGAAAATCCAATTTTTTGTTTCCTCAAAAATATGGTACAGTGAAAATGTAAAGGCAACAGAAGCCGTAGTCCTGTGAGAGTTAAAAATAACGCCGAGTACAGCAAAACTAATTCCCAGTTTACACTTCATTAACAAAAGAAGTAGCATATTTTCCTTGTCAAGAGTACATTTATGATGCACAGAGGGCAACAACGATAATAGGATACGAAACACTGCAAGTTTAACACCCGCTATTTCAAGAAGATGGTGTTCGTTTCCTTTCACTGACTTGTAACCACAAAAATAATGTTTCTTATGCACAAGGTCTACCTTAACACCACAGTCTTGCTTAAAACAAGTGTCAGTCATTGTGTTTTTGTTCACACGCGGCATTGACAGATTTGTTTGGACTTCTGCTTCGCAATTATTTTTCAAAGAAGAAAACAATATGTTCACCTGAGGCTCGTCAATATTTACGGTGACAATATTTGTCTGTGTGCTCGCGTCACTGCTTGATCCATGCACCATCACATCTCCTTCACTCCTCTTATTTGCAGTCACAATTTTAGCCTATTATATCTGGCAGTTATTCTGTTGCACTCTCGTTGATGGTGCTGATCCGATACATTTGGCTTCATGTAGAGCCTTGGTATGTAACCGGGACTGTCAGGTTCTGTTTTTTGGTGTCCCATTTATAAAATGCCGACTACAAACACGTGAATTATTTGTAGGAGACCATGGTTTACCATCACTCGTGTCCCGTATTATGCCGCAATCCAAGCGTTCCTTCTAAGAATGTGCTGCTTATTGTTTGGGACATTGAAGAACCTCGTCACAGGCGGACAATTCCCGTGCGTATAGTTACACCGAACTACACAACAATTTGTTCTACTTGGCTTTGAACCGTCTTTCATTTGGAACTTTTACAGTAAACTGGTACGGTACCTCAATAAACGCAGTAAGAGAAAATCAACATAAAGTTGACACAATCAACAATGTCCACAATCTTTAAACTAGAGGGTAGAATTACTAGTTTCAAAAGAGAGTAAAAACAATATGCAGAAAAGGATCCCTTCAAAAACGGAGCTATATACCACAATAAGCTACCAAACCACTTAAAATCTTTGACTGGAACTTGGTTCAGAAATTCTCTCAAGATATACCGAGTCTAGAAAGTGTTGTATTCCTTAAGTGAATTTTAATGAAACAAGTAACTGTTTAATGTGTAAAAAAGGTGTAAACATGTCAATTTAACTGTGAGTATGTTGTGTGACGTATCCAATTCTGTATGATGCAGGTTCTGGAAATAAAGAGTTTTGTATTGTATTATTGCATTGTATCATGTCACTACATCTCACTGACAAGCAAGCAAATCCTACGTCTAGTCGCGCTACTTGCCACCAGAGCGCAGCAACATCTATTCACACGGGGTCTATACGTACAGCCAATGGCATTAAAAGATTAAGTAAGAGGACAATTTATTTATTGAGTTTTGTGTAGAAAACCAAACTACGAATTACAGATGATGTGTACTGACGCTTTGACAAGCACAGTCCAGTAATTTACTGCGTAGGGAGACGTAAGTCACTGTCACTTAGCTTACACAATGTATTCTTAAGTCGGTACTCTCTGAGATATTTATAATAGAATTTTTGATCAATTGAATTGCTATCTTTATCGCATTCTGAACTTCTTTTACTGTCAGTTGCATAGTTATGGAATGTATATGTTCAGATTTAATAAGAAAGCAAAGTTAAAGCAAGAGGATTTGCTTTGTAAAGCCGAGCCAAGAAATGTCATTCTGGTCTGAGCGTTGGGACGGATCCACTCAGTCTCGTGAGGCAAATCTGAGAAGAGTAGTGTTCGATTCCCATCTCAGCCATACTGGAAGTGGTTTTCCGTAGTTCCCCACTTCTACTCCAGGCAAATGCCGGGATGGTTCCTAACTTGAGGCCACGGTCGTCTCCTTCCCAATCCTAACTATCATTACAATACACAGACACCTCGAAACACAGGTTATCTGACAAATTCTACGCATGCCCACGTTCATGCACGTGGCTGAGTGAATACGATGTCGCCAGGCCCTCAAAGGTATTAACAACAACAGCAGCAACATAGTGAAGCCAGCATGTTTGAAGCCCGTATTATTTAACCTATTTTCATTTTATGAAAAAAAAAAAGGCTAATGAGATAACCTTTTGTCCGTGTGTGTGTGTGTGTGTGTGCCTGTGTGAGTGAGTGTGTGTGTGTGTGTGTGTGTGTGTGCGTATATGTGTTGTGTGTGCCTGTGTGAGTGTGTGTGTGTGTGTGTGTGTGTGCGTATATGTGTTGTGTGTGTGCCTGTGTGATGTGTGTGTGTGTGTGTGTGATGTGTGTCTGTGTGATGTGTGTGTGTGTGTGTGCGTGCGTATATGTGATGTGTGTGTGTCCCTAATAACTTCTAAACAGCTGGTGCAATTTCAATGATACTCGGTAAGATCATAGCACCATTTTTGTCGACCCCCACCGTGCCCTTCAAATTTTTCTACGTCTCACCAATCCAACATTGCGGCTGTGCAAAATATTTAACCTGCATTCAATATCTCCGAAACTATTACCGATATCACCCTGAACTTTGTACGGTGATAAAGAGAACTAGAAGTTCACCTACGTAACTTTCAAAAATCTAGTAACTACTGAACCAACATGGCAGCCAAGCGAATTTGCGACTTTTAAATAGCCTTTTCTCGCCATGTAACCATTCAAACGTAATGAAACTTGGTACAGCAAATGTTAATGCACATTGTAATGCACCGACATCTAACTTGGTTCAATTGTTTACATAACCTCCGCCATGGCTGTGCAAAATATTTCACTGGCATTCTATATCTCCGAAACTATTTCTGATATCACCCTGAAATTTTGTACTACGATAAAGGGCACTACTGCACGTTTATCTATGTAACTTTCAAAAGCCTGTCAAGTACAAAGCGAACATGGCTGCCAAGCGAATTTGAACTGTCTCAATAGATTTTTCTCGCAATTTAACCATTTGAGGAGAGTGAAATATGGCACAGTATATGATTATATATATGGTAATGCACTGGCATCTAATTAAGTTCAATTGTTTACATAAACTCAAGATGGCGGCTGTGCGAAATTTTAAAATTAAGGTTATTTTCTTTTGTCGTAATCATGTGATCGAAGTGAAAGTTTGCATAATGAAGCTACGCAATAATTTTCCTTATATGGTACATAACTCTATGGCCTATACATATTACAACTCAAAATGGTGACCATCCGAAATATTTAGACGGTTCTCAATATCTAAAAATCTTTTACAGCAATCAAACTGAATTTTTAATGTTCATAGAGGCTATGGAAATACGTTCACCTATAGGCCTTTCAATAACCTGGTGGGCACAAATCAAACATGGCAGTGACGCGAAGTACATATATTTAAATGGACGTTTCTCGCGATTTTACCATCCGAGTGCAGTGAAACTTGGTGCGTTAAATGCTTATACAAATGTTAATCCACTGGCATCTAATTTATTTCAATTGTTTTTATAACCACAAGATGGCAGCTGTGCGAAATTTTAAAATCTCGTTTTTACGTCTTGTGTCCTAATCATGCGATTGATGTTTGAATAATACACCTACACAATAATCTTCATCTAATAACACATAACTCTAAGACATACATGGGGGCTGCGTGGCGCAGTCGGTAGAGGCGCTGAGATTTAACTGGAAGGGAGTGGGTTCGATCCTCACCGAGGTGGTGGATTTTAGAAACAAAACTACCACTTTCGGAAACGCAAATAGCTCTGGGGTTCACTCAGCCTACACCAGAAATGAGAACCAGGGTAATTCCTGGGAGCAAACACGGCCGGGCGTGGAGCTGACAACTCCATCCCATCTAGTGCCGATGTCACAAAAAAAGTGGAAGCCTCTACCTTCCACTACTCCCAGGGCCTCCATGGCCTGTACGGAGTTGGCTAAGATCTACATATATAAAAATCCATCATGGCGACCATCCGTAATATTAGACGGTTCTCAATATCTACGAATCTTTTACAATCAAACTGAAATTTTGTATGTTGATAGAGGCAATTAACATAAGCAGGATATATGAAAATAGGCTTTATTTCTTCCCGGAACTACTTGTTTTCCTTTGGCTTTTAGTGCCGGGAGTGTTCGAGGACATGTTCGGCTCGTCAGAGTTTGTAGCTGCTTCTAAACGGACGCAAATGGGGTGAGCTACAAGTACCGTCGCGTGTGGAGTGTTATCTGGGGAGAAAAGTGTGAATGTAAGGACGAGGAATTGGAAGGTAGTGGCTGTGGCCTATAGTTAGGGACCAACCCCAGCATTTGCCTGGATGGAAGATGGGAAGCCACAGAAGACCATCTTGAAGGTTGCCGGCGGGGGAATTCGAATCTTCTCGCCTCCCGGATGTGAGCGACTGCCTGCACCCACGCCGTAAGGACCACGGCTAGCTCACCCGGTCGCCCGCAGATTAAGGACTAGGCCAACCCTTTAGCTCGAAACCTGTCGTTTCGCTTCTCTGGATCATTCGGCACCTCGCGTCTGCATTACGAGCATATGGGTAGTTCCCGTGGCAGTAGGCGTATAGGGTCACGTATTCGATCCCCTATTGTGCATAATGATTGATTATGTATTTGTACCCTGTCACTTCGAAGAAAAGCCATAATTTTCTGTTGCGAGTATTCCATAGATTAACCAACAGATCTACTTACTACTTAGGTGTTTTGCCCAGGCCCAACGAGAAGGGAAGGGGGTAAAACGGAGCTGGACCCTGGGGTCCGAACATCCTGAAAGGACCGGGGCAACTGAGGAAAGGGAACTGGACAACTTCTGTTTTTAGTTTTACTTCCAGGTAACGTATATCCAAAAGTACACGAAAAATATTAAATTTCTTCAATTCTACTTGGAAAAGATACAGCACGTTTTAAATTACACTCTCAAATATTAAAATTATGTTTATACTAGCAACCCGCCGATGCTTCGTCCGGGAACAGTTATGAATGCATCACGTGCTTTTTTTAATGTCAATGAACTACGACCTATATCTGTTTTACGTCTCGGCATGGCGGATTATAATCACTGACTGGAGTATTAATTATATTATCATGGAGATGCTTGTGCAACGAATTCTTGTCAGACGTAATTTAAGAATAGCGAGGTGCATGAAACACAAATCCCCCTTCAGTCCAATCTTAACTTGACTGTGAATTTTGCGGAACCAAAAGTTCGCAGGCGAAATAAAGAACAGCCGAGTTGCACTTCCAGGGAAACTCCAAACACAACCACTCATCCATGAAGTCTTAACACAACACGACTCGACAATTTGCTGCTGGCTGTACCTGGGGTAATAGGCTCACCCAATAGCTAGGCTGTAACTGGGGTGATAGGCTCGCCCCTAGCCAGCTCGTAAACTGTCCCATCAGTAATTGCATGGAGATCGTTGGAAGAAATGAAAACGTGAAAACACTTATAGTGGCCGAGGTATTAAAGATAGAGATATGCTCTCAGGAACATTTTTTGTAGAACTTTTCATGCTGAAAAATTCTTACACTCAAAGTATATTAATATTTTAATGGTTTTCCCAGCGTAGGCTTAAAAATTGCACGAACGCCAGAGTTTTCTTCGACTTTTTCACTGAAATCGATACTGCTTGGCTTCCTTTGATCATAAATAAACTATTTTCTACAGAAACCTTCCTCGAGATATCCTTTACAGAATGGAGAAAACCACATTAAAATTCATCCTATGGTTCTCGAGATTAGCCGTGACATCCAAGAATTGGGCACTTTGTTTTATACTAAGTAGAGTTGAACGTAAGACTGAGACTAGAAGATCTCATTCAGAAAAACATTAGTAAAAGGCACTCTTAGATAACTTTGACTCCACCTAATTACGTAGTGCCTAGCATTCCTGTCTGTCACTCCTGTGGTCCGGGTTTGATACCTGGCTCTGCGAAGAAATTTAATTCTGGTCTGTGGGCTGGAACGGGGTAGACATACACTCAGCCTCATGAGAACTGAGAAGAGGTGTGTTCGTTTCCTGCCTAAGCCATCCTAGAAGTGATTCTCCCACTTCTAAAGGCAATTGCCGGAATGGTATCTACTGTACCTCTTCCTTCCAAATCCTACCCCAATCAGAAATACTTATATTGGTTCAGTCAATGACACATCAGGTAGTGTCCAGACATATCCAAGTACAACACCACGATGTCGCAAAGCCCCTCCATGAATCTGTTTTAACTCTTTAGTCGGTCAACACTAATTTGCCCAATGACTGGGTGGGGTACAGTGTGTATAATATGTAAATATTCGAAAAAGAAGAAACTATTTAGACGAAAACCAAAAGAATATGCATTTATATGCTTCTATTCTGAAAACCACGGTTTTATGCATTTATATGCTCGATAAATTTCAATTCTGTTGGTCCCAGAGAGGTGAAAATACCACCGAAAGGCTGCTTTCAATGTGTACTATTCAGGAAAAAAATATGCAAATATGCTCGAATCCGAGCCCTAGTTATGATCATTGAAGCCTCCGTGGCTTAGGTGGCAGCACGCCGGACTCTCACCGCTAGGTCCGTGGTTCCAATCCCGGTCACTCCAAGTGAGATCTGTGCTGGGCAAAACGGAGGCAGACAAGTTTTTCTCCGGGTACTCAGGGTTTTCCCTGTCACAATTTAATTCCAGCAACACTCTACTCTACACTATCATTTAATTCCCCTTGTAATTCATTTAATCATTGCCTCAGAGGAGTGAGTCAAGCTGCGGCAGCCGGCACAGTTCATATCCTCGCCGCTAGATGGGGGCTTCATTCATTCCATCCCTGACCCGGTCGGTCGACTGGAAGCAGGCTGTGGATTTTCATTTTCAGTTTTGATCATTGTCCCATTAACACTAATACGTGTAATTTCTTCCAGGGGGTTTATTTACATTAAAGAACTCAATTAAAATATGTTCATAAACACGGACTTAGTCCTTAGGTGTGATACTTGTTAAAGGACGTCGTAGCTTAAACCCTTACAACTGACAGATTTTATTGGCTACGCTGAAAGAACGTCTTCGAAACGTTTCATTTCAACAGATAATGTTTAAACTTGGGTCATATGTGGGACGGAATCAAATCTTTAAATCTAGATTTTATTTAGTAACTTGTGTTAGCATAAAATGCGAATACATTTGACATTAAAACAAATGTTTAAAATGCGAATTGAATAGAAGTTAATCAAATATTCAAAATTATCAATACTCAATTTATATATATCCTATATAAATAGGACATGTTTCGGCCTTCAATGAGGCCATCTTCAGCTAAATATTGAGAATCAATTAAGAATTAAGCTAAACTATTATAAATGTACTTAAATCTAATAAGAAAAGAAATATTGATGTTACATTAGGGTAGCATACAGACGACTTTGCTGCATTTTAGCGAAATTAAATCATTGCCCCCTTATATTTTTTTTAAATTTGCGTATGGCTTTTAGTGCCGGGAGTGTTTGGGGACATGTTCGGCTTGCTAGAGGCTGTAGCTGCTTCTAGCGGACACCCATGGGGTGAGCTGGAAGTTCAGTTCAATTTCAAGTAGTTCTAACTTTCGCTATCTTATATCACTGACATCTAGTGGTGAACGTTGGAACTTCGATAGAGCGTTTCAACGAAATCTAACCTAGAAATTGAGCTTCACACAAATTTAGTTAGAGGAAGGATCTTTTACATGCCATAAATCTATGACATGGGACCGCCGGCTATACTTCTCCTCCGAAGGAAGGCATACTGAAAGATTTAAACGCTCTTAAAAAATCCGATCACTTCAGCTGGGTTTGAACCCGCGATCTTGGGCTACCAACTACGGACCTAAGCCGCATAATAATCATCGAAGCTAATACGTGTAATATTGTCTAGGAGTGTTATTTACTTATTATTCATATACTGTATTATACATATTGTACCCCAACCAGTCGTGTTGACCGACAGATAGTTTGTATCGGCAATACTGAAGGGACGGTTTCAGCACTTAACATTTCAATTTTTTTTTTTTTTTTAGCGTATGGCTTTTAGTGCCGGGCGTGTCCGAGGACATGTTCGGCTCGCCAGTTTGTAGCTGCTTCTATGCGGACACCCATTGGGTGAGCTACAAATACCGTCACGTGTGGAGTGTTGTCTGGGGAGGAAAGTGTGAATGTAAGGACGAGGAGTTGGAAGGTAGCGGCTGTGTCTTATAATTAGGGACCAACCCCAGCATTTGCCTGGAAGGGAGATGGGAAACCACAGAAGACCATCATCAAGGTTGCTGGCGGGGGGATTGGAACCTCCTCGTCTTCCGGATGTGAACGGACTGCCAACAGCCACGCCGTAACGACCATGGCTAACATTTCAACTGATAATGTTTAAACTTGGGTCGTTATGTGAGTTGTTGTTACATTGTTCTGAAACTTAATTCACTCAAGTATGTCATTATTAAATGTGAGCCTCCTTGGCTTAGGCGACAGTACGCCGGTCTCTCACCACTAGGTCTGTGGTTCAATTCCCGGTCACTCCAGTTTTCCCTGTCACAATATCATTCCAGCAACGCTTGCCACGGTGGGTGAGTGGTTAACGTGTCGGTCTACTAACCACAAGCTTGTAGGTTCGCTCCTGGCCGTAGTAAGTGGTTTTTTTAAGGCGGCAAAAATTACGACTCGCATGTCATATGATGTTGGCATGTCAAAGATCCCATTTGAATTCAGTAGGCCGTGTTCATAATGGCAAAATTAATCTCGGGAGATTCCGCCAACACAAAGTTCCTCATTTCTCTACTAGAAAGCGCTATAATGTTCAAGGAGCTTAGATATCTAACCTCCTTGACTTTCATAGGTCTTCAAGGAACAACGAATTTCGACATGCAAGCTACCCTCTGGGTGCAAATAACAAAGCTTGCACCTGGCACCGAAGGCCATACGATATTGTTATTATTATTATTATTCCAGCAACACTCCCCACTATCATTTCATTTCATCTGTCATTCATTTAATCATTTCCCCAGGGGAGTGCGCCGCTAGGTGGGGCGTCATTCATTCCATTCCATGACCCGGTCGGTCGACTGGAAGTAGGCTGTGGATTTTCATGTCATTATTAAATGTGGTGTAAGCGGCATTCTGTTGCCATGATTCCAGCACGGTGTGGCAATTATCACAAGCAGTGATGTAGTTTCACTCCTAATTATCCAAGGTCTTTTCGTATGCCGGATGATCTTTGTTGTCAAAACTTCATAAGTCCAATAACTCACAGTAGGACAGAAGTTGGTGTGTGCAAACAAACTGTTGATTGCGAAGAATCTTTTGCTGAAAATTTAGAATTTGTAGTCAGTTCCTTGTGATGTTCTCAGTATCACAAACAGTGTACAAATTTGGTAATTTCATTGCTTATCCGAAGAACAGCTGAAAACCCCAAATCAGGGTGATGGCTGTAAGTGTTCAAGGGACGGAATCAAATGCTTAACCCTACAATACTAACATACGTAAAATTTACGTATATGAATAATTTATCTGCATAGAATTCCCTCTATATCTGTCCCTACCCTACCATCTTCCAGCAGTGCTTCTACGGGTCTATGGTGGTGATGTCAATGCTTTTGTTATTAATGCCAATCAGTTCTAGCGGCATACTCATGGGGCAAAGAATTGCCTGGAAACAACATATTGCCATGAATTTAACAACATATTGGTTTATCCATAGCAATAACAAACTAGTGGGGAATTTGATGTAGATACTGTATGTCACATCACTTCATAGGGATTATAAAACCAGCCTCATAAAAACCAGAGACAGTATAAGAGGCAGGAGAGATTACGTACTGCTATTTACGTCAAAGTGAACGACTTCTGTATTTGTTGTGTTTAAGATTAAACATAGCGTGTTAAACTTCAAAGACCACAGAGAATTCAATGTAGGCTATGTAAATAGTGTTAAATGCGAAATATACAGTGAGATTCTTTTGCTGGAGCGGGACCGGCGGGCGAATGCCGGGCGCGCGCGCCTTCCGCTAGCCAACCGAGCTCATGCCGCAGGGTTGCGCGAGGCGGAGGCGAGCTAACCAGGGTCGTTAAAGTCATTAGCTCACTAAACATTCATCAGCGAGGGTGTGAAATGTCTGCACACAGATACGAAGGTAACATAAACACCAGCTGCAAGATTTAATTAAAGAAGCACAGATGTATTTTTAAATTTCTTGGGAATCTGGATTACCTCATGTCACCAGTTAAAGGTTAGAACTTACCTTTTCACAGAAGATACTCAAAATGTTTTCCTTGAGCTGACAGACAGTAACTTTGGGAGTTACATCGTTACATTATGTCGCTACTCCTGCACCCTCCTACGTGTTTACTGTAATTAATCAAAGCATGGACCTAAGCCCACTTTATGTTCAATTGTGGGTTAGTTAAAATAAGAAGTATACAGATCAATTACCCGTAATCCAGTGGAGCTGGAGAACAATATACAGCAGCAGATATCTCTCACAACAGAAGGGAATCACAGCGTGTAAACGCTAATTTATTTACACGGTACAACGCTTGTCGGTCAGCTGAAGGATAACACTCTCAGCATCTCCTGTGGATAGATAAGTTCTTTAATCATGATTTGCTGGTGAATTTACCATTAATTAATGTACTTTGTTACGGTTTCCACCTGCGCGCAATATGCGGTGCGAGCGCGCCCGGCAGCCGACCGCCAGTCCCGCTCCAGCAAAAGAATCACCCTGTTTATTAAGTTCAACCATTTAACTAATTGGTGCCTTAGCACAATGTTCGTAATGTACGTAAATTTAACGTATTATTAGTAGGGCTCGGATTTTTAGGTAAATAAATAAACTATGTTTTTATGTAAATACATATTTTATGCATATTTTCTATAAATACATAAATTCCTGCTTTTCACTTATTAGCACATAAAAAGACATAATATTTATCTTTTTAAAATCAGTATGCTAGATCTTTCATTTTGTTGAATTTTCTGTTCTGTGTTTCTTCAACGGTGAGGAACCTGTGAGCTATCTAATCTTCATGCAGAGCGCATGTCAGCTTGCAACTGTGTTATTCTTAACTTGTCGCCCCGTGCCACTCACTGTGGATGGCGGGGATATCCTTGTCCAGAGCCATATTTCACCCCTCCCTAAGCTACTTGGAACCTGTGTCACTCACATGCAGTTCGTTTCTGGCACTGTGATGTGTAACGCAGTTCTACTATGCCTAAAGTAAAACAACTATAAGTCTGTTGCAGGATTTAAGGATAATTTTACTTCTGGGGGACGTTCTGTTCTGCCAACCATGTGGTAGAGCAATCTAAGCTGAACAGCGATCTCAAGTTACACAACACTTCGAGGGCAAGAAACATAATGCCGCAGTTTCGAGCCTTCAGAAGAAGTGTTTCGCGATAATCGTCGGTCATTTGTGATGGAAAACCTGAATATGTATCTCGTTGTGTATTGTAATGCTTCAGCCGACAGTCAGACATAGCATAAATTACATTCGTGAATACTGCATATTGTTTATATTCACATTAATAAACTAAATTATAATTAAACATTTTTAGTTTTTTGTCATATATTTCAGGTATTTTTAATACATAAAACATAAATATTTTCCCAATTTTTACCACCTAATAATCCGAGCCCTAATTATTAGTATTCAATTGAATAATGTTAGTCTTCTAGGGTTAAATCCAGTTTTTAATTAGTCACTCGTGTTAACATGTAGCCTACATTGAGGTGGTGCGCAGATGACTATGCTGCATTTCAGCGAAATTAGAAAGTAGGCTATCTTTGCGAATAAACGAGTTTCCTCAATAAAGCAATATAGTGTTGAAGGGGATATGCTCCTGTCTCCCCCCAGGTAGTAAGTACCTATGAATGGCCGGCTCTTTGCTCGAGCGCCCTTTTCAGTCGGGGTTTGGCTTACCTGAGGCCGGCGGTGTCAAGTATCGGGTGTCGGGTGTCCGTGCAGCTTCCGCCCCACACGGAGACATTTCCGTTTTTCCTGTCACAACACCATTCTTCAGCCCTTTTAACCGCTACGCTTTGTTCAAGTACAACATTAAAGCACAACTCAACGCTCTTTTACGATTAAATTTATTTATTCAACGTGAAATTCAGTAAATCTTAACACCCGCTGTGATCATAACAATTACTGTACATTATGTTTAGAAAACCTATAATAATAATACTCATAATTATAATGTATGTCTACCCCTTATTATTCTCGTTTTCCAACGGGTTCGGGGATGAGATGGGATGGAAGTCTTTGTGGCGATGGTTTTTACGGCCGGATGCCCTTCCTGACGCCAACCTCATGAGAGGAGTTAATGAGAGATGAAATGAATGATGATGAATGAAACTGGGCAAGGATGTGGAAGGAAGCAGCCGTGGCCTGTCAGAAGGTACCGTCCCAGCATTAGCCTGGTGTTGAAAATGGGAAACCACGCAAAACCATTTCAAGGACGACCGATGGTGGGGCTCGAACCCACGCATCTACCGAGTCAGCAGAGAGCTTGGCCCCAAGACCTAACACTGCGCTTTAGCCAGCGTAGCCACTACTGTCGGTTAATAATAATAATAATAATAATAATAATAATAATAATAATAATAATAATAATAATAATAATAATAATAATAATAATATCGACTGGCCTCGGTTGCCGGGTGCAAGCTTTGTAATTTGACACCCAAATTTCGTTGTTCCTTGAAGCACTATGAAAGTCAAGGAGGTTAGATATCTAAGATGAAATGAATGATAGCGCTTTCTAGTAGAAAAATGAGGAACTTTGTGTTGGCGGAAATCCCCGAGATTAATTTTGCCATTATGAACACGGCCTACTGAATTCAAATGGGTTCCTTAACAGGCCAACATCGTATGACATACGTGTCGTATTTTTGCCGCCTTTCAAAAATCACTTACCATGGCCAGGAGCAAACCTGCAAGCTTGGGGTTAGTAGACTGACACTCACCCACCGTGGCAAGGAAACCTATTCTTTTACCCCAACAGAAGAATGTCTATTCTAATTTACCGCCTTGATCTATTAATACTATCATCTTATTACATAATACGCTAAGTTGTATGTTTCACAAAACTCAAGCTCCTAAACCAGAGGGAGTTAGAAGGTGTGGTTTGTAGCAAATTCTTCCAAATCGTCTCAATAGTACAGGAAAAATCTTGGATTTCTTGAAAAGTCAACGGAAATATATGTATTTGTTTATAAAGTGCTTTTAAACAAATAAACAAGATGATAGCCCCTGGCAGAACTGTGTCGCGTACAGCCGCATAGCACTAGAGACGGACGGGTAGTCTGTACACATGGGGCGCACACAACCCATTGTGCAACCAGCAGCAGTGATGAATTGCACTCTGATTTCATAAATATAGACATTTTGTTTAAAAAGTGCGTTTAACACTGGAGTAGTCGCGCGGATTACTATTGTAATCCAGGCGTACATTTTACGTTGCAACTAAGGACTGGCAACACTTATTACCTTGAGCGGCCATCTACCTTCCCGCCACATACCCGCACTGCTGTCAGTCAAGTGGCAGTGCTCAAAGCACACGCATCGATTTTTGGTGGATTTTTAAATTCGTTTGGATTACAATAGTAATCCACGCGACTATTTACGTGACGTTTTTGTTTGTGAAGTAGTTTTTTGTTTTTGTGTTTCTAGTGCCTTTTATTTATATTTTTCATTAAGACTAAGTGGCAATTAATACATTGATCGATGAGTAATGTCCGAGTTAAATAGTGAACAAATAAGCCACTGACTTGCAGAAACTGAGAGTGATAATGAAAGTGTTCATGGAGTATTTGATGAAGATGGAGAAGATGACTTTGTTGAAGAAAGGCCTGATCCTAAAAGTGGCGAAAGCAGTTCAGAAGAGAGTGACCATGGAGACAGAAGACAAGAAATTGAGCAGGATATGCTTCACCGAGAATTTTACCTTGGAAAAGACAGAACTTCAAGATGGTACCTAGAGCCCTTGGAACCTAGAACTTCACGAACAAGGTGTAATGGTTTCTTTCGCCCTCACGTTGAGCGACAAGTGTAACGTTTTGCTAGCCCCTAACGTTGAGCGTACAATGTGGCAGTTTGGCTAGCCCACACTGTTGGGAGATAAATGTAACTGTTTACCTTTGCCTAAGCTATGTTGTTTTAATGGGCGCCAAGACCTCAATGCAATGTTGAAATCTAAATTTGTATTTAACAACGTCTAGCTCTGGCAGAACACCTTCAAGACCCTATTCACTCAGATCGTGGTATGATTTGATCATTAACCCAACAAACAATTGTATCAGGAGAAGGAATTGGTCTATATCTAATGCTACCTACTGAAAGCAAAGATTGCATTGTAAAAGAAATGAATTTATTATATAAAACAAGTATAGCAAAATTAATAATAATAATAAGTACAAAATTTAAATTGGAGCGTTGTGATTTGAATATTACCGATAGAAAATTACGTGAAAACGGAGTCTGATAAATTGATTTTACTCTTATTTCCAAGCTATGAAGTTACTGAAATATGAAATGTAAAACAAAGAAAAATGAGAGATTGCGTATTTCTGCGTCATTTGCGCTTACCATTGGAAATTGCCAAGGCATTTCCCTCGTACTTGCTGATGCTGTGAGCTTCCCACAGTCTCCTGGACGTCGTCATCTCCGTCGGAATTTGATGATATTCTGGTAGATTAGATAATTCTATGGTCCGTACCTCGGACCCAAACCCTCGTACAACCAAGTTTTACAAAAGTTCGTCGCTAACTCCACTGAACATCGGAGCGACACGCACTTGCGACCGTACTCTGCAAGTTCTACACAGATTGTTCGTTCCACGGAACATCGGAGCGTCCCCCGCGTATAACCATACTCCGCAAGTATTTCACAGATAGTCCTCGTTTCACGGCGCGTCGAACGATATATACACACGTTGGCTCCCCCACTCTTCAGCCGGCTTCAGCTTGCGTGGTCCTCACTGATTGGTTGACCCACCGCTAGTTCCCCTCCTCTGGTTTCTTTACACTCGGCGCGCGAGAGGGAGAAGTCGTTTTCCGTTCCAACAATTCGCCTTTTCTAGACCTTGCGACCCAAGATTGCGTCATGCATCTCGACAAGATTAAGCGTGTACTTGAAATCCCAGTGAGTCACGTCTCTCGATATACCCTAACTGACGAAAACTCCGTAAAATTCCGTAATCAGATAATTTTCTATGATATCGTCGTTCGTAATAATTTGCTGGATAGCGTTTTCTAAGACATAGAAAACCTATCTGAATGCTAATAATTTTTATAAAATGCTCCGAAAATACCTAAATAATAATTATAATAAATTAATAATAATAATAAATTAACATGAAAAATTCTCTTGGCTGAACAATTTGCCGCGTAAATAAATATAGAATGGCTTCCTACTGACTTATGCCAGTTGCATAAAACCCCTCGAAAAACACGTTACATATTCGCCTCGGATCATCGGATCATTTACCGTGACGACGGTCCATTATCCGATTATCCCAGACACGTTAATAAACCCCATCCAAAATACATATTACATAAATGAAATCACCCTAAATTACAGATATATACACTCATATTTTTTCTTCACGCACTTTGCGTCAAAGTTTGTTGTCACTATGGATTGCACTTTGCAACCAGTCCAATGTTTTACATATGGAATAGTGTTCCACAGATATTTCCGCCTCTCAAATTTCTCTATGTTGGAGAAATAGACATAATTAATGTGTGAGCACTATGTATTTATGATGTCATATCACACGCATTGAAGGTGTTCTGATATATTTATATCACCATAGAACTTCCTAATTTCACTGGAGGTCCCCTCCTTATGGTGACATTTAATTCCACTTATCACTGAGCACACGATCACACTATTGTGGCAGCGCCTCGTGACCATAATACTTAATCTCTCTTTAAAGTAGATTAAATTAATATTGACTTCTGAAAAAAAAACAGTAAATGCGCATTACATATAACACCAAATATTTCTGTGCCGTAATCGCCCTGTCTTGTTAAGTTCCCGTTAACCATATTCTACTTAATACTAGTACTCAACACAGACCATTTCTCCTCACACAAATAATACCATTTTACAAATTATCTTAAATTACACACTTACAAATCTTACATGGCGAGGCCGTAAACAGAAATCACGTGTGCTGATATGTATGAGTTTCATGAAGGACTGTCTCGCATTCTGATGGCCCATCTTTTATCTCGTGGACGCCTTAAGCTAACAAGCCCTATACAAGCGCTCCCCCATCTCTTGGAGATAAATGGGAACCCATCAGCGCTGCCAAAATGGCCTTGGTGCATCGAGACATTTTAGTGCTCAACAGCATCCGACAATCCCGTCATATTTCCCTGTACCTTAAAAACTCTCATTTACTTACATACTACCCCCCTGTGTGACTTCTGATACGCCTGCCTTAAGACCAGATCCTCCCACGCACCAAATACCACACTTACTCATTTGATAGGCTGGCTCGCCAGCTAAACACACTCACTTTATGACACATATTTTCGTAGACTATGTATATTATACGTCCCGTATAATCTGTTTCCCTCACTATTCTCCAGCACATATGCTGTTTTGCCAATACGTTTGGAAACTATAAATGGGCCCTCGTAGAGATAAAAAGAACTTGGACATGACTTTCTCTAGCTTATTTGACTGTTTTGGCACTCTAAGTAAGACTCTGTCTCCCGGCTCGAATAGGTCAAATTTAGTTTCTTTTTGTTGGCGAATTCTCTTTTGTGCTGACTTAGATAAATTCTGTTTCGCCAACTGGACAATGTAATCCATCCCCGGTTGCTTACCCTCATTTAATCCCAACACCCTCGCTAGTTCATTTTGTGGTCTTTTTCCGAAGTGAACTTCGTATGGCGTCAATTTCGTGCTCTCATGCTGGACAGAATTCAGCCAAGTCTCGACCTTGGGAAGAAGTCCAACCCAGGCCGCATGCTTGTCATGCACTAGAGTCCGAAAAAGACGAGCCACTTCCCTTAATGGACGCTCTGCAGAATTACCCTGAGGGTACCTTACAGAGGAATGAACGTGTGTTATACCAGCTTCCTGCATACTGGTTCTCCATTTCTTTGCAGTAAACTGTGGTCCACTGTCAAATAGTATCCTGAGAGGAATGCCAAACTCAGGTACATACTTATTAATGATCAGACGGCTACACGCTAGTCCCGTGGCTTTCCTTAGCGGATATAGCTTGACATACTTACTAAAAGCGTCAATAGCTATAAAAATGTACTCGTAGCCGTACTGTCCTTTAACGATCGGGCCAAATAAATCCACACACAATAGTTCACCGGGACTACTGGTGAGAACTGCAGATCTCTCCCCCACTAAATATTTAACTGGATATTTACTCCTTTGACAGGTGTCACACTTAGCTAAAATCCTCCTAACGTCCCTTCCCATTTTACTCCAAATAAAGTCACGACCAATTTCATAGAAGACCTTGGCAGCACCAAAGTGACCTAATTCCCTATGAATGAACCAAATTAGCTCCTCCCGCAAAGTGGCAGGAACACATATTGCCCACCGATTATTCCTACATTTCCTTGCAAGAAGCCCATCCTGCATCTTGTACGTGAACCGTCCTACTTTCACATACTCTTCTTCACCTATTTCCAACCTAGCCAGTGGCTCCTTTAACTTAACGTCATCACGTTGCTCCACTAGCATATTTCTCAGTGTCTGTAACGATGCCCTGTTGCTACTGTCCACACATGCACATATTAAAATACCGTCCTCTGCTTTAACCACAGGATAATCCCTACATAAATTAGTGTCCCTCGATAGCATGTCTGCAAGAATGTTATCTTTACCTTTAATATATTTTACTGTGAATTCGTATTCCTGCAGAGCAAGAATCCACCTACTAACTCTGTTAGAACTGAGTTTACAAGTCCTCATATACAGTAATGCATGGTGATCTGTGTGGATCTCAAATTTCCCCCCTACTAAATACATTCTAAATTTCCCTAAACTGAAAACAATACCTAAAAGCTCTAACTCAGTAATCGTGTATCTTTTCTCCGCTGCTGTCAGTCCTCGCGAGGCTAAAGATACAATGCACAGATTACCCTCATCATCTTTCTGACATAATACTCCAGCAATGCCTATATGTGAAGCATCTGTCATAACCACATATTCCTTATCTTTTAACGGATATTTCAGCACTACAGCTTTCTCAAAACCTTCCTTCAGCGCTCTAAAAGCCTGATCATGCTTGGACTCCCATCTCCACCGAGTCCCACTTTTAAGCAATTCCCTGAATGGTTCTACCAACCCTGAGTATTTAAGAACGAACCTCCTGAAAAAGTTGCAAATTTCCAGGTACGTTTTTAACTGTTTAACATTCTGTGGCACCTCTGCGTTAAGTATCTTATTAACCCTACTTTCCTCTGGTGTTACACCTCTACTCGACACTCTATGACCTAAAAATGTCACTTCTGACTGACAGAATGACGACTTAGACAGCTTCAAAGTGAACCCTGCCTGATCTAACTTCTGAAAAACTATATTTAAATGACATAGATGCTCCTCAAAACTGCGTGAACTAATTACCATATCATCAATGTAAATGGTTACAAACTCTCCTGTGTCATCCCCTAATGCGATGTTTAAAGCCCTAATTAAAGCTGCTGAACTACTCTTTAACCCATAAGGTGTTCTACAAAATTGATAAAGGTTATATTTATGACTAAAAGCTGTAAATGGTCTATCTTCGTACATAAGTGGCACTTGCCAAAAACTGGAACTCAAATCTACACAAGTGAAATACTTCTTCCCCTCAAATGTTTGCATTAATTCCTCTATTGACATAGATTTCAGCTGATCTGAACTAATTCTACTGTTAACCAAACGAGCGTCTAAACAAATACGAACAGTGCCGTCGGTCTTGGGTACCGTTATCAAAGAATTAACATATGGACTGTTCGAGTGCTCAATAATCCCATCTTCAAGCATCTGGTTAATTTGTGCCTCAACTGCACTCTGATAAGCGAAAGGTACAGGATATCTATGTCCTGTGAATACTGACCTATCAATAACGTTCAATGAATGTGTATAGCAATTGGCCATACCAATGCGATCCTCAAAAACTCTCCTATTACACAATAACACATCATAGAGCCGAACACATTGTTCCACCTCTATATTACCCTGAAATGCAGCCTCACGTAACGAGTCCTCTAGACTTCCGTTCGTAATCACACTGCCCACAAAACATGGAGAACCCCGCTCTACGGCTGGCGATATCTCATTTAAAGTACAAATCACACCTACAATACTACTCCTCTGAATATGGTCATTGAACGCTACTTCTACTTCAGAATCTCCCCATTTAAATTTCAAACTCCCTACATCATAACATAAGTTACCAGACACTCTACTTAGCCACTCTGAACCCAAGATAACACTGAATACTAAATTTGGAATTACAAGGCAAATCTGCTTCTCTACATGATTATTAATTTTAATGTCTACTAAAACTTGCTTAGAAATTACTTTAGACCTCTTCCCAACAGCTGTGATAACAAAAGTGCTTTTAATTGGCATCTCCTCAAAATTTACTCCAGTTCCTTTCATTTTATCATAAAATGCACTACTTATGCAACTCTTCATACAACCACTATCAATTAAAACATCTGTGTACGCCTCGGACACGTTAAATTTAACTATGGGGCTCTTACTAACCACTTCCTGAATAATACCTTCATCATTTAGTTCATGTAATAATTCATTTCTTACATTTAGGTCATAGGGTTCCTGTATAATTGTATGGACAGGGCATGCTACAGACTGAGATTCTGACCTTACTTCGCAGCCTGGTTCGCGTTTAAAGAACCGCTACAGCTGGCCGTAGTACTACTAACTACTGAACTGGTCTGGATGTTCTGGGCTGTGTTGTCATTGTTTTGCTGTATATTACTACCCCTAGGCTGTCCTCTTCCTTGACCCCTATTCTGGTTGTAATTATTGTCATTATAATTTCTCCCTTGATTTCCCCTGAAATCATTGTTTCTCCCTTGATACTGATTCCCATAGCCATTTCCTCTGTTCTGATTTAGCTGATTATTATTATTCCTATTTTGAGCGTTGGCCCCTTCGCCACCGTTCCCTTGAACTTCCTGATGCCTGGCTTCATTAGGTCTATTATTATTATTACCCTGGTTCCGATTGAAATTGTCCTCATAACCCCCTCTCCCTAGTGCATCAAATGTGCTTAACAAATTTTCTACTTGTGATATAGTCTTTACATTCTGGATACAAGCACCCTCCTTGATCCTATAGGGAAAGTGCCTAAGTAGCAACCTTACCACATCTTTCCTCCTTCAAGCCATCAAGATATTTACACACTAATACCTGCCCTAAAAAGTATTCGGTCATGGTGGAGCTTCCTTTAGGGTTATATTTACCACACACTACTCCCTCACGATGCTGCGACTGAATAACCTCATTCCAGAACTTTTCACAGAATTTCATTTTAAAATCATTGATATCAGTAAACTTGTCTCTGTAGACAGCAAACCAATTCCTCGTTTCCCCCACAAACACTTGTTCTAAAATTTCAACTACCTGGCACCACTCAATACTACCATTTTCCAACCTTTCCCCGAATTTATTTTCTGTAGTGTTCATGAACTCCATTGGGCACCCCTGTCGATTGCTGAACTTACCCAGTTCTACCTCCCTGTGTGTGCTATTCACAAAAACTGGCCTATTCTGACTATTTTCTTGCCTGATCCTAGCTTTTAATTTTAATTCTAATTCTTCGATTTTCTCCTCAGCCTTCCTCTCAATACTGTTTACTGTTAATTTAATGTTTCCTTCTGATTCTTCTACTTTATCATATAGCTTTGCTTGTTTCTCCTCAATCTTGCTAATGCTCTCTCTATTACTCTCTCTTAAATCATTTACTTCTGCAACTATTTGTGAGTGGACTTTCTCAATTCTACCCCCCAGCTGTTCCTTAACCTCTTTAGTTGCTACCTGAATTTTGTCAATTTCTCCCCCCAATTGCTTTTTGACCTGCTGTGTTTCCAGTTGCACTAGTTCTTTTAAATTTTCAGCCTGTGTACTGATTCTAATTTCTAACTCCTCCTGTACTTTTCCTAATTTCTTGTCTACATCTGCAATGATCTCTTTAACCTTCTCTTCCATTACTCCTCTGATTTCTCCTCTAATCTGCTCCATTTTCACACTAATTTCCTTGTTGTTCTTATCTAATTTTGCATTATTCTGTTCTAATTTTTTATTTAAAGCTTCTGTACTTTCTTTATTTTCCCTACTGTTTTGTTCTAATTTTGCATTATTCTGTTCTAATTTTGCATTATTCTGTTCTAATTTTTTATTTAAAGCTTCTGTACTTTCTTTATTTTCCCTACTGTTTTGTTCTAATTTTGCATTATTCTGTTCTAATTTTGCATTATTCTGTTCTAATTTTTTATTTAAAGCTTCTGTACTTTCTTTATTTTCCCTACTGTTTTGTTCTAATTTTGCATTATTCTGTTCTAATTTTGCATTTAAGGCATCGCTACTAACTTTGTTCTGATACATGAACTCGAGAAGTAAAGTTTTTAATTCTGGTTGGCCGCCTACACTCCCTGTTTCAGTATCGGGATTTACCTCCGCTACCCCGGTACTACCATCACTCGACATACTGCTCGTATCATCACTCTCCCGTTGATGACCACTACGTAACCTCATCTGTCTTTCTTTCTCATCCCCCATAATGATATACACTGATAAAGACAAATAACCCCCAAAATACAGGCACAGAAATATATACCCTTCTCCTTCCACAAATGTTATTAGGTTTTCAGCCCCAAGTTGTCGGCGACAAATGTAACAGTTATTAATGCCCCATGTTGGTAGCGACAAATGTAATGGTTTCGCTAGCCCACACGTTGAGCGACAAGTGTAACGTTTTGCTAGCCCCTAACGTTGAGCGTACAATGTGGCAGTTTGGCTAGCCCACACTGTTGGGAGATAAATGTAACTGTTTACCTTTGCCTAAGCTATGTTGTTTTAATGGGCGCCAAGACCTCAATGCAATGTTGAAATCTAAATTTGTATTTAACAACGTCTAGCTCTGGCAGAACACCTTCAAGACCCTATTCACTCAGATCGTGGTATGATTTGATCATTAACCCAACAAACAATTGTATCAGGAGAAGGAATTGGTCTATATCTAATGCTACCTACTGAAAGCAAAGATTGCATTGTAAAAGAAATGAATTTATTATATAAAACAAGTATAGCAAAATTAATAATAATAATAAGTACAAAATTTAAATTGGAGCGTTGTGATTTGAATATTACCGATAGAAAATTACGTGAAAACGGAGTCTGATAAATTGATTTTACTCTTATTTCCAAGCTATGAAGTTACTGAAATATGAAATGTAAAACAAAGAAAAATGAGAGATTGCGTATTTCTGCGTCATTTGCGCTTACCATTGGAAATTGCCAAGGCATTTCCCTCGTACTTGCTGATGCTGTGAGCTTCCCACAGTCTCCTGGACGTCGTCATCTCCGTCGGAATTTGATGATATTCTGGTAGATTAGATAATTCTATGGTCCGTACCTCGGACCCAAACCCTCGTACAACCAAGTTTTACAAAAGTTCGTCGCTAACTCCACTGAACATCGGAGCGACACGCACTTGCGACCGTACTCTGCAAGTTCTACACAGATTGTTCGTTCCACGGAACATCGGAGCGTCCCCCGCGTATAACCATACTCCGCAAGTATTTCACAGATAGTCCTCGTTTCACGGCGCGTCGAACGATATATACACACGTTGGCTCCCCCACTCTTCAGCCGGCTTCAGCTTGCGTGGTCCTCACTGATTGGTTGACCCACCGCTAGTTCCCCTCCTCTGGTTTCTTTACACTCGGCGCGCGAGAGGGAGAAGTCGTTTTCCGTTCCAACAATTCGCCTTTTCTAGACCTTGCGACCCAAGATTGCGTCATGCATCTCGACAAGATTAAGCGTGTATTTGAAATCCCAGTGAGTCACGTCTCTCGATATACCCTAACTGACGAAAACTCCGTAAAATTCCGTAAACAGATAATTTTCTATGATATCGTCGTTCGTAATAATTTGCTGGATAGCGTTTTCTAAGACATAGAAAACCTATCTGAATGCTAATAATTTTTATAAAATGCTCCGAAAATACCTAAATAATAATTATAATAAATTAATAATAATAATAAATTAACATGAAAAATTCTCTTGGCTGAACAATTTGCCGCGTAAATAAATATAGAATGGCTTCCTACTGACTTATGCCAGTTGCATAAAACCCCTCGAAAAACACGTTACATATTCGCCTCGGATCATCGGATCATTTACCGTGACGACGGTCCATTATCCGATTATCCCAGACACGTTAATAAACCCCATCCAAAATACATATTACATAAATGAAATCACCCTAAATTACAGATATATACACTCATATTTTTTCTTCACGCACTTTGCGTCAAAGTTTGTTGTCACTATGGATTGCACTTTGCAACCAGTCCAATGTTTTACATATGGAATAGTGTTCCACAGATATTTCCGCCTCTCAAATTTCTCTATGTTGGAGAAATAGACATAATTAATGTGTGAGCACTATGTATTTATGATGTCATATCACACGCATTGAAGGTGTTCTGATATATTTATATCACCATAGAACTTCCTAATTTCACTGGAGGTCCCCTCCTTATGGTGACATTTAATTCCACTTATCACTGAGCACACGATCACACTATTGTGGCAGCGCCTCGTGACCATAATACTTAATCTCTCTTTAAAGTAGATTAAATTAATATTGACTTCTGAAAAAAAAACAGTAAATGCGCATTACATATAACACCAAATATTTCTGTGCCGTAATCGCCCTGTCTTGTTAAGTTCCCGTTAACCATATTCTACTTAATACTAGTACTCAACACAGACCATTTCTCCTCACACAAATAATACCATTTTACAAATTATCTTAAATTACACACTTACAAATCTTACATGGCGAGGCCGTAAACAGAAATCACGTGTGCTGATATGTATGAGTTTCATGAAGGACTGTCTCGCATTCTGATGGCCCATCTTTTATCTCGTGGACGCCTTAAGCTAACAAGCCCTATACAAGCGCTCCCCCATCTCTTGGAGATAAATGGGAACCCATCAGCGCTGCCAAAATGGCCTTGGTGCATCGAGACATTTTAGTGCTCAACAGCATCCGACAATCCCGTCATATTTCCCTGTACCTTAAAAACTCTCATTTACTTACATACTACCCCCCTGTGTGACTTCTGATACGCCTGCCTTAAGACCAGATCCTCCCCCGCACCAAATACCACACTTACTCATTTGATAGGCTGGCTCGCCAGCTAAACACACTCACTTTATGACACATATTTTCGTAGACTATGTATATTATACGTCCCGTATAATCTGTTTCCCTCACTATTCTCCAGCACATATGCTGTTTTGCCAATACGTTTGGAAACTATAAATGGGCCCTCGTAGAGATAAAAAGAACTTGGACATGACTTTCTCTAGCTTATTTGACTGTTTTGGCACTCTAAGTAAGACTCTGTCTCCCGGCTCGAATAGGTCAAATTTAGTTTCTTTTTGTTGGCGAATTCTCTTTTGTGCTGACTTAGATAAATTCTGTTTCGCCAACTGGACAATGTAATCCATCCCCGGTTGCTTACCCTCATTTAATCCCAACACCCTCGCTAGTTCATTTTGTGGTCTTTTTCCGAAGTGAACTTCGTATGGCGTCAATTTCGTGCTCTCATGCTGGACAGAATTCAGCCAAGTCTCGACCTTGGGAAGAAGTCCAACCCAGGCCGCATGCTTGTCATGCACTAGAGTCCGAAAAAGACGAGCCACTTCCCTTAATGGACGCTCTGCAGAATTACCCTGAGGGTACCTTACAGAGGAATGAACGTGTGTTATACCAGCTTCCTGCATACTGGTTCTCCATTTCTTTGCAGTAAACTGTGGTCCACTGTCAGATAGTATCCTGAGAGGAATGCCAAACTCAGGTACATACTTATTAATGATCAGACGGCTACACGCTAGTCCCGTGGCTTTCCTTAGCGGATATAGCTTGACATACTTACTAAAAGCGTCAATAGCTATAAAAATGTACTCGTAGCCGTACTGTCCTTTAACGATCGGGCCAAATAAATCCACACACAGTAGTTCACCGGGACTACTGGTGAGAACTGCAGATCTCTCCCCCACTAAATATTTAACTGGATATTTACTCCTTTGACAGGTGTCACACTTAGCTAAAATCCTCCTAACGTCTCTTCCCATTTTACTCCAAATAAAGTCACGACCAATTTCATAGAAGACCTTGGCAGCACCAAAGTGACCTAATTCCCTATGAATGAACCAAATTAGCTCCTCCCGCAAAGTGGCAGGAACACATATTGCCCACCGATTATTCCTACATTTCCTTGCAAGAAGCCCATCCTGCATCTTGTACGTGAACCGTCCTACTTTCACATACTCTTCTTCACCTATTTCCAACCTAGCCAGTGGCTCCTTTAACTTAACGTCATCACGTTGCTCCACTAGCATATTTCTCAGTGTCTGTAACGATGCCCTGTTGCTACTGTCCACACATGCACATATTAAAATACCGTCCTCTGCTTTAACCACAGGATAATCCCTACATAAATTAGTGTCCCTCGATAGCATGTCTGCAAGAATGTTATCTTTACCTTTAATATATTTTACTGTGAATTCGTATTCCTGCAGAGCAAGAATCCACCTACTAACTCTGTTAGAACTGAGTTTACAAGTCCTCATATACAGTAATGCATGGTGATCTGTGTGGATCTCAAATTTCCCCCCTACTAAATACATTCTAAATTTCCCTAAACTGAAAACAATACCTAAAAGCTCTAACTCAGTAATCGTGTATCTTTTCTCCGCTGCTGTCAGTCCTCGCGAGGCTAAAGATACAATGCACAGATTACCCTCATCATCTTTCTGACATAATACTCCAGCAATGCCTATATGTGAAGCATCTGTCATAACCACATATTCCTTATCTTTTAACGGATATTTCAGCACTACAGCTTTCTCAAAACCTTCCTTCAGCGCTCTAAAAGCCTGATCATGCTTGGACTCCCATCTCCACCGAGTCCCACTTTTAAGCAATTCCCTGAATGGTTCTACCAACCCTGAGTATTTAAGAACGAACCTCCTGAAAAAGTTGCAAATTTCCAGGTACGTTTTTAACTGTTTAACATTCTGTGGCACCTCTGCGTTAAGTATCTTATTAACCCTACTTTCCTCTGGTGTTACACCTCTACTCGACACTCTATGACCTAAAAATGTCACTTCTGACTGACAGAATGACGACTTAGACAGCTTCAAAGTGAACCCTGCCTGATCTAACTTCTGAAAAACTATATTTAAATGACATAGATGCTCCTCAAAACTGCGTGAACTAATTACCATATCATCAATGTAAATGGTTACAAACTCTCCTGTGTCATCCCCTAATGCGATGTTTAAAGCCCTAATTAAAGCTGCTGAACTACTCTTTAACCCATAAGGTGTTCTACAAAATTGATAAAGGTTATATTTATGACTAAAAGCTGTAAATGGTCTATCTTCGTACATAAGTGGCACTTGCCAAAAACTGGAACTCAAATCTACACAAGTGAAATACTTCTTCCCCTCAAATGTTTGCATTAATTCCTCTATTGACATAGATTTCAGCTGATCTGAACTAATTCTACTGTTAACCAAACGAGCGTCTAAACAAATACGAACAGTGCCGTCGGTCTTGGGTACCGTTATCAAAGAATTAACATATGGACTGTTCGAGTGCTCAATAATCCCATCTTCAAGCATCTGGTTAATTTGTGCCTCAACTGCACTCTGATAAGCGAAAGGTACAGGATATCTATGTCCTGTGAATACTGACCTATCAATAACGTTCAATGAATGTGTATAGCAATTGGCCATACCAATGCGATCCTCAAAAACTCTCCTATTACACAATAACACATCATAGAGCCGAACACATTGTTCCACCTCTATATTACCCTGAAATGCAGCCTCACGTAACGAGTCCTCTAGACTTCCGTTCGTAATCACACTGCCCACAAAACATGGAGAACCCCGCTCTACGGCTGGCGATATCTCATTTAAAGTACAAATCACACCTACAATACTACTCCTCTGAATATGGTCATTGAACGCTACTTCTACTTCAGAATCTCCCCATTTAAATTTCAAACTCCCTACATCATAACATAAGTTACCAGACACTCTACTTAGCCACTCTGAACCCAAGATAACACTGAATACTAAATTTGGAATTACAAGGCAAATCTGCTTCTCTACATGATTATTAATTTTAATGTCTACTAAAACTTGCTTAGAAATTACTTTAGACCTCTTCCCAACAGCTGTGATAACAAAAGTGCTTTTAATTGGCATCTCCTCAAAATTTACTCCAGTTCCTTTCATTTTATCATAAAATGCACTACTTATGCAACTCTTCATACAACCACTATCAATTAAAACATCTGTGTACGCCTCGGACACGTTAGATTTAACTATGGGGCTCTTACTAACCACTTCCTGAATAATACCTTCATCATTTAGTTCATGTAATAATTCATTTCTTACATTTAGGTCATAGGGTTCCTGTATAATTGTATGGACAGGGCATGCTACAGACTGAGATTCTGACCTTACTTCGCAGCCTGGTTCGCGTTTAAAGAACCGCTACAGCTGGCCGTAGTACTACTAACTACTGAACTGGTCTGGATGTTCTGGGCTGTGTTGTCATTGTTTTGCTGTATATTACTACCCCTAGGCTGTCCTCTTCCTTGACCCCTATTCTGGTTGTAATTATTGTCATTATAATTTCTCCCTTCATTTCCCCTGAAATCATTGTTTCTCCCTTGATACTGATTCCCATAGCCATTTCCTCTGTTCTGATTTAGCTGATTATTATTATTCCTATTTTGAGCGTTGGCCCCTTCGCCACCGTTCCCTTGAACTTCCTGATGCCTGGCTTCATTAGGTCTATTATTATTATTACCCTGGTTCCGATTGAAATTGTCCTCATAACCCCCTCTCCCTAGTGCATCAAATGTGCTTAACAAATTTTCTACTTGTGATATAGTCTTTACATTCTGGATACAAGCACCCTCCTTGATCCTATAGGGAAAGTGCCTAAGTAGCAACCTTACCACATCTTTCCTCCTTCAAGCCATCAAGATATTTACACACTAATACCTGCCCTAAAAAGTATTCGGTCATGGTGGAGCTTCCTTTAGGGTTATATTTACCACACACTACTCCCTCACGATGCTGCGACTGAATAACCTCATTCCAGAACTTTTCACAGAATTTCATTTTAAAATCATTGATATCAGTAAACTTGTCTCTGTAGACAGCAAACCAATTCCTCGTTTCCCCCACAAACACTTGTTCTAAAATTTCAACTACCTGGCACCACTCAATACTACCATTTTCCAACCTTTCCCCGAATTTATTTTCTGTAGTGTTCATGAACTCCATTGGGCACCCCTGTCGATTGCTGAACTTACCCAGTTCTACCTCCCTGTGTGTGCTATTCACAAAAACTGGCCTATTCTGACTATTTTCTTGCCTGATCCTAGCTTTTAATTTTAATTCTAATTCTTCGATTTTCTCCTCAGCCTTCCTCTCAATACTGTTTACTGTTAATTTAATGTTTCCTTCTGATTCTTCTACTTTATCATATAGCTTTGCTTGTTTCTCCTCAATCTTGCTAATGCTCTCTCTATTACTCTCTTAAATCATTTACTTCTGCAACTATTTGTGAGTGGACTTTCTCAATTCTACCCCCCAGCTGTTCCTTAACCTCTTTAGTTGCTACCTGAATTTTGTCAATTTCTCCCCCCAATTGCTTTTTGACCTGCTGTGTTTCCAGTTGCACTAGTTCTTTTAAATTTTCAGCCTGTGTACTGATTCTAATTTCTAACTCCTCCTGTACTTTTCCTAATTTCTTGTCTACATCTGCAATGATCTCTTTAACCTTCTCTTCCATTACTCCTCTGATTTCTCCTCTAATCTGCTCCATTTTCACACTAATTTCCTTGTTGTTCTTATCTAATTTTGCATTATTCTGTTCTAATTTTTTATTTAAAGCTTCTGTACTTTCTTTATTTTCCCTACTGTTTTGTTCTAATTTTGCATTATTCTGTTCTAATTTTGCATTATTCTGTTCTAATTTTTTATTTAAAGCTTCTGTACTTTCTTTATTTTCCCTACTGTTTTGTTCTAATTTTGCATTATTCTGTTCTAATTTTGCATTATTCTGTTCTAATTTTTTATTTAAAGCTTCTGTACTTTCTTTATTTTCCCTACTGTTTTGTTCTAATTTTGCATTATTCTGTTCTAATTTTGCATTTAAGGCATCACTACTAACTTTGTTCTGATACATGAACTCGAGAAGTAAAGTTTTTAATTCTGGTTGGCCGCCTACACTCCCTGTTTCAGTATCGGGATTTACCTCCGCTACCCCGGTACTACCATCACTCGACATACTGCTCGTATCATCACTCTCCCGTTGATGACCACTACGTAACCTCATCTGTCTTTCTTTCTCATCCCCCATAATGATATACACTGATAAAGACAAATAACCCCCAAAATACAGGCACAGAAATATATACCCTTCTCCTTCCACAAATGTTATTAGGTTTTCAGCCCCAAGTTGTCGGCGACAAATGTAACAGTTATTAATGCCCCATGTTGGTAGCGACAAATGTAATGGTTTCGCTAGCCCACACGTTGAGCGACAAGTGTAACGTTTTGCTAGCCCCTAACGTTGAGCGTACAATGTGGCAGTTTGGCTAGCCCACACTGTTGGGAGATAAATGTAACTGTTTACCTTTGCCTAAGCTATGTTGTTTTAATGGGCGCCAAGACCTCAATGCAATGTTGAAATCTAAATTTGTATTTAACAACGTCTAGCTCTGGCAGAACACCTTCAAGACCCTATTCACTCAGATCGTGGTATGATTTGATCATTAACCCAACAAACAATTGTATCAGGAGAAGGAATTGGTCTATATCTAATGCTACCTACTGAAAGCAA
The DNA here is from genome assembly GCA_946902985.2 of Meconema thalassinum. Classification (NCBI taxonomy): domain Eukaryota; kingdom Metazoa; phylum Arthropoda; class Insecta; order Orthoptera; family Tettigoniidae; genus Meconema; species Meconema thalassinum. Next base: position 97,580,046 of record OX336389.2, read on the forward strand.
AGATTGCATTGTAAAAGAAATGAATTTATTATATAAAACAAGTATAGCAAAATTAATAATAATAATAAGTACAAAATTTAAATTGGAGCGTTGTGATTTGAATATTACCGATAGAAAATTACGTGAAAACGGAGTCTGATAAATTGATTTTACTCTTATTTCCAAGCTATGAAGTTACTGAAATATGAAATGTAAAACAAAGAAAAATGAGAGATTGCGTATTTCTGCGTCATTTGCGCTTACCATTGGAAATTGCCAAGGCATTTCCCTCGTACTTGCTGATGCTGTGAGCTTCCCACAGTCTCCTGGACGTCGTCATCTCCGTCGGAATTTGATGATATTCTGGTAGATTAGATAATTCTATGGTCCGTACCTCGGACCCAAACCCTCGTACAACCAAGTTTTACAAAAGTTCGTCGCTAACTCCACTGAACATCGGAGCGACACGCACTTGCGACCGTACTCTGCAAGTTCTACACAGATTGTTCGTTCCACGGAACATCGGAGCGTCCCCCGCGTATAACCATACTCCGCAAGTATTTCACAGATAGTCCTCGTTTCACGGCGCGTCGAACGATATATACACACGTTGGCTCCCCCACTCTTCAGCCGGCTTCAGCTTGCGTGGTCCTCACTGATTGGTTGACCCACCGCTAGTTCCCCTCCTCTGGTTTCTTTACACTCGGCGCGCGAGAGGGAGAAGTCGTTTTCCGTTCCAACAATTCGCCTTTTCTAGACCTTGCGACCCAAGATTGCGTCATGCATCTCGACAAGATTAAGCGTGTACTTGAAATCCCAGTGAGTCACGTCTCTCGATATACCCTAACGGACGAAAACTCCGTAAAATTCCGTAATCAGATAATTTTCTATGATATCGTCGTTCGTAATAATTTGCTGGATAGCGTTTTCTAAGACATAGAAAACCTATCTGAATGCTAATAATTTTTATAAAATGCTCCGAAAATACCTAAATAATAATTATAATAAATTAATAATAATAATAAATTAACATGAAAAATTCTCTTGGCTGAACAATTTGCCGCGTAAATAAATATAGAATGGCTTCCTACTGACTTATGCCAGTTGCATAAAACCCCTCGAAAAACACGTTACAAAGGCTACAAGGAGAAACCTGTATATTTTCAATCATATTGTGTTTGTTACTCTTATCCTAAATATTACTATATGAAAAAACTTTATTTCTATCAGTACTTCGTTTTTTTTTTTTCAAAATTTTCAACTACATAGCAAACATACGTAAATATAAACTTAACTATGAATTTTTGTTATATACAAAATGTATAATCTTGAATAGTATTATTGTTTACCCCAAAATTGTGTCTCATGTAAATCCTTAACCCTAATAAATAATAATAAATATAACAAACTAAAAAATCGTATTAAAAAGTCTATTTTAAAATGGATTACAATAGTAATCCGCGCGACCACTAATGTTACTAAATTTTGCGCGACTACTCCAGTGTTAAACAAATAAACATATTTATAGAAGCCCGCATGACAGTAAAGCTAGGCGGGTGGTTTATACCCATGCGAGAGTTCTCGCTCGGGTCCGCTTGTTAGGTATATAAAGCGCTAAGGTGTATGTTTCACAAAACTCATGCTTTTAAACCAGAGGGAGTTAGTAGGTGCGATTTGTACGGAAATCTTCCAAATCGTCACAATTATACAGGAAAAATCTTACATTTCTTGAAAAGTCAACGGAAAAATATTTTTTATTCAGTGCGTTTAAACAAATAACCTAAACAAGACGATAGCCCCTGCCAGAGCTGTGTCGCCTCCATCCCGCATAACAGTAACACATAGGGTGTATACAAGTAACCAATCGTAACAAATGAATCGTTGAATCGTTGAATAACAAACGATAATTACCTTGCAGCAGTGACGAATTGCACTTTGATTTAATAATATCGACAATTTGTTTAAAAAGTGCGTTTATGTTCGACCCTGACTATTATGTGACTGAAAACTGTATCATAATGAGGGTCATTATAACACTATTTTTCATTATGAAACAGTTTCTCCCACCAATCACAGCTCAAGAAACAGTTGTTTGACCAATTAGATAAGGTTAGCATCGCACCTGCGTGGAGTTCCAAGGTCTTCTAAACTGCGTTGCCTAGTGTCATAGTGGGGTAATCGAGAAGGCCATGGTCAAATACAAGGCATTCTCTGCGTCTCATGCGCTCTGTTCAGTACATAAAACTGGCGAAATCTCGACAGATATTTATGAATATTTATCTTCGAACATAAAATAGTGATAATAATTATAGTCGAACATAAACAGTCGTATGCAACTCGCCTATAATGGTAATTAAGACACTCGTATGAAAATTATAAAACTCGCATACGCTCGTTTTATAAATATACTCGTGTCTTAATTATAGCCATTATAGGATCGTTGCATAATGTAGGCCTACTATTAAACAAATAAACATTTACAATAATATTGTTGTTGATCTCTGTACGAGTGAGTATATTTGTAATTTGATGGTAGGGTTTGGAATAGTGTGGCCTTCGACTTGAAAGTTAGGTCCCATCCTGGCATTTGCCTAGATTAGAAGTGGGGAAATCATGGAAAACAACTAGCATGACTGAACGAGAATCAAATTGTATAAATTGCTCCAGAACTCAGATCTGAAGAACATTTTTTGGCTAAGTCGGGGATTAAAAATAAAATCGATTCATCGGACCGATTATAAAATAGTAGTGTGGTGAAGGAAAATAATTGTTTTTATATGAATTGCAATTGAATGACCCTTAGCTGGGCAGCACAAGACCTGCGTATCGTATTATTATTTGTCATTTGGCATGCTAGCATCAGCTATTGTAAGATTGACAGGTCATTAGTGTTAGCTGATGCTCATGCCTTTGCTTCACCAAGATAAAAGCGATAACATCTAGAAGGTGACTTCGCAAACCCTCTACAATGGTGGAAAAAACATTCAGTCCAACTTCCACATCTCGCACGCATAGCGAAAAAATTGCTTTGCATTCCAGCTAGGCCTACTTCATTTCCGTGTGAGAGAGTGTTCAGTGAAGCTGTAAATATTGTTACTAAGAGAAGGGCAGCCCTTAGTTCCTAGGGTGTCAAATTACTGACATGGCTGTAGTCCTGGGGCAAGGAAGTGTGTGGCTGTACGTAACTGTGAACTTCAACTTCAAACTCTTGTGTAATTAAATAATTAATATTGAAATATTTTTTTAAATAATAGGCCTATTATTAACTAAAATGCTTTTGAATTTATTTATATTTTACTTGCACGCCAACAATACAATTAAAATTTAAAATTAAATCTTCGTCATAGCAAATGGAATTGTGAACATTTTAAAATATGATATTCAAAGTTTTCTTTTCTCGAACTGATACTGTGTGAAATCGAGTTGAGTTCAATTAATCGACTGATTTATCGATTAAAGGCATTCGGTTAACGGATCAAAATTTTTAATCGATTGACAGCTGTACTCTTTATACATTTTCTAATTCAAAATATAATTTACCCAGTGGCGCAGCACCATGACTACGATGTCGAGCTACGACAAGTCCGGAGTTTGAACGTTTAAATCCTGGCGCTGACAGACGCCTTCGTGTACTTTTTTGCCATGATTTTCCATATTCCCCTCAGGGAATTGCATCAATGGTACCATATTTACAACCCCCAGGGGCTTATAAATGGTGGGAAGAGGGTTGGTGGCCACAGACCTCAGCTAAGTCCGGCATTTTCCGCCTTAACCCTAAACTGGTATCATATAGCTTTGTAACGTAACTGATATCATGGTGTCTGTCAGACCCCAACTGTTTCCTATTAAATCATATAATCCCTTTGTAAGTATGTTTGTTGTTTATTGAACTAGTTTCCTTCAAACATGTGTTTTCAAATACATTACACTAAAACTCTGAAGAAAAAGCCACAAACTCAGACGAATATGCGAAATTATTAAAATGGTGTTTAAGAAAATTGCACACTTCTATTATTCTCAAAAGTCTGGAAAAAACAATTCTTATGATTATTCCTATGCTGTCTCAGGCTTCTATAAGGACCCTGAAATAACAACCATCACGGCGATCTGAATGTCTACCATATAAATCCCCTTCTCCGGTTTCTGTATCCTCCCGTCCATTATCCATATCAATTGGTTTAATACGAATATTATCCGCTTCTTACTCTGAATCCGTGTCATTATTACTTTCAATTTCGTAATCTGGATCGTTATCACTATCGTACACGTCATGGTCATACATCATGGTCTCTTCCAAATATGTTTCAAAGTTACGTTGATTTGCTCTCAAAATTCGCTGAGATGAGTATCGTTGAGAATTGTCTGCTCGTGTCTCCACATAACGAGTCTCATCTGATTGTTGAGATGGACCTGGTTGGCTCCATATTAAAGTAATTAATGACAAAGCTACGCCAAAAAAGATAATGTTATATTTAGAGCTATCGATTTAATCGTTTAATCGATTAATCTAAAAATACGATTAACAGATCAATGTTCTTTAGTCTATTAATCGAATCGATTAAAAATAGTAGTGTGGCGTAGGAAAAGTAATTGTTTTGCGTAGCGCAAAACCTGTGTATTGAATTATTATTTGCCATTTGGCGTGCTAACATCAGCTATTGTAAGATTGGCAGCTCATTAAAGTTAGCTGATGCTCATTCCTTTGCTTCACAGAGATAATAGCGATAATATCTAGAAGATGACTTCGCAGACTCTCTACAATGATGGAAAATACATTCAGTCCATCTTCCAAATCTCGCATGCATAGCGAAAAAATTGCTTTGTATTCCAGCTACTACAGTTCCGTGTGAGAGAGTGTAATATAGAGTGGAAATATTGTTACTAAGAGAAGGGCAACCCTTAGTTATGGGCGTGCTTGAAGTCCTGGAGCAAATAAGTGTGAGTGTAAGTAACTGTGAACTTCAACTTCAAACTCTTGTGTTATTAAACAATCAATATTGAAATATATTTTAAATAATATGCCTATTATTAACTTAAAAGCTTTCGAATTTATTTATTTTTTACCTGAACGCCACCAATACAATTAAAATATAAAATTATATCTTCCTCATAGCAAATTGAATTGAAACATTTTAAAATGTAATATTGAAAGGATTATTTTTTCTCGAACTGATACTGTGTGAAACTGACTCAAATTCGATTAATCGATTAAGGAAATTTGGTTAACCAATCAAAATATTTAATCGTTCGACAGCTCGAGTACACCAGCCTAATCACAATAAACACAGAATATTTAAACAACATGGTTCACGAGCAACAGTCACTTAACTGGCATCATACGTCTGTGAGATGGAGCGACGACTTTACTACGAATTTACTGAAGTTCAGGTGGATTGAGCGGCGTGTGACATTTACCGCAATGAAAATCATTCCAACTGAAAGGTACACAAAAGGAGAGAGCATTAGGGTCCCGGAAGGAGAAGGAATGGCATTGACAACTATTTGCAGCCATCTCACAGACGTATGATACCAGTTGATGGTTAATAGTCCCTGTGATGGCGCAAACCTGCGCGAACCCGATAGCTTGGAGGGGTGAGGAGGAGAAGGAACGTAGTGGAGGGGGTCACTGCTGCTGTGCATCTGGGAGACACACTAACGTGCAAAAAAGTTACAGTTACTAAGAGCCGATGTGAACATTTACGTGGCAATATGCAAAGTGAACGTTCCTCCCCTCTCAATCACTCTGCAGCACAAGGAATAGCACGCACATTTTTTGAGTGGTCTGACCTCAGGAGTTAGCGACTCAAAGCGAATCATCATTCTCTTCTTTCAGTTTCCTATCTGCCTTTCATGGCTCTACTGCTTTCCAAGTCCCTCAGTCCTCATTCTTAAACCATTTAGGGCAATTGATTTCCCTATATTTTATTTACCGCATTTGTAAGTCAGTAGTTTCTGACGTAGTTATCACTTCATAATGATTTTCACTCAAACCCAAATTACTGGGAGAATAATGATATAGAAATTCTTCCCCTTAAAAAAAAAAAGTCCTCTCGTCACGCCGGAAGGCGGAGGTAGATTTCACCGAGCAAACTTGGGGATAGGCGAAAATAGCCAGAATATGCAGGTTTTCGTAGAAGGATCAGACCTCATTTATTGCGAGGAAGCATGTTATAATTGTAGCTTAATTAACTTTGTTTTTCGTCATTTTATGCATATTTCAAACATATTATTGTCTTATGGGGACGGTAACCTTCTCGTCATTTGGGGTCCATTTATAGCCTACTTTCGATTTTTGCAAAAAATGAAAGTAGACTTATGAGATCAACACAGGGCGAAAAAAGTGTGTCTGTCTGTGTGTGTGTGTGTGAGTGTGTGAGTGTGTGTACTCTGAATGTCTGTCCCCCCCTATCAATTCGAACACGGTGAACGCGAACTGAACGAAATTTGGTACAAAGGTAGCACTAGCAAAGGACACCTCAGTGTCATGTTTTATATCGCCGCCATCTTGACGGAAACGTAATGGCGGCCACACAAATGTTCAAAGCTTAAATCAAATTACGACTAACCTAATCAGCCGATCTCTACCAAATTTTGCAACAACATACCTTTATGGAGGAAGCATCCTTTGACCAAATTAATAGGTCATTAGCCTGATAGTTTGCGGATGGCGGCCATCTTTGTATCAAATAGGATTCCCCCTATTAATTCAAACACTGTGAAACCGAATGGAACGAAATTTGGTACAGAGGTAGCACTAGCAAAGGGCACTTCAGTGTCATGTTTTATATCGCCGCCATCTTGACAGAAACGTAATGGCGGCCACACAAATGTTCAAAGCTTAAATCAAATTATGATTAACCTAATCATCCGATCTCTACCAAATTTTGCAACAACATACCTTTTTGGAGGGAGCATCTTTTGACCAAACTAAAAGGTCATTAGCCAAATATTTTGCGGATGGCGGCCATCTTTGTGTGAAAATCGATTCCCCCTATTAATTCGAACACGGTGAAACCGAATGGAACGAAATTTGGTACAGAGGTAGCACTAGCAAAGGGCACCTCAGTGTCATGTTTTATATCACCGCCATCTTGACGAAACGTAATCGCGGCCACCCAAATGTTAAAAGCTAAAATGTAATTATGACCAACCTAATAATCTAATCTCTACCAAAATTTGCAACAACATAACTTTATGTGGGAAGCATATTCGGACCAAACTGCAAGATCATCAGCCCAATATTTTGCAGATGGTGGCCAGTATGTGTGCAAATCGATTCCCCCTATCAATTCAAACACGGTGAAACCGAATTGAACGAAATTTGGTACAGAGGTAGCACTAGCAAAGGGCACCTCAGTGTCATGTTTTATATCGCCGCCATCTTGACGGAAACGGAATGACGGCCACCCAAATGTTAAAAGCTTAAATCAAATTTCGACCATCCTAATAATTTGATCTCTACCAGATTTTGCAACAACATGCCTTTTTGTGGAAAGCAGCTTATGACTGACTACAAGGTCATCAGCCCAATAGTTTGCAAATAGCGGCCATGTATGTGTGCAAATCCATTCCCCATATCAATTCAAACACGGTGAAACCGAATTGAATGAAATTTTTACAGAGGTAACACTAGCAAAGGGCACCTCATATTCATGTTTAATATACCTATAGCATGTTGTATTTCAACACGCTACTACAACCAACATTCAATTATACTCGTTGAAAAGGACAAAGAGTTAAAACAATACCCATGCATTTAGGAGAAAGTAGGCTATATGTTCTTTACTGAACATCTTGTTATACTTGTGGTCACACTGTCCTTATGCAAGGTTTCGACACTGATGTGTAACTATCTAACGATCTGTTACTTCTTCACGCAAAATTTTATCTCCCGCAGAGTTTTTGGTTGGTTCCTCAGTTTAGGGCTGCGACAACGCGGTCATGTAACCCCGTGTACGTTGGGTGAGTGTAGAATCTGTCTGATAAACGGTGTGAATTGTGATGGCTGTATTAATCTGTAATTCAGGTAAGGACTGCAGACGGTCAATTTCAAGCAGTAGTTACTAATGTTGCTACCAATTACTACCGTCAATGCCACCTAGCTGTGAACTTGGCTACTAGATGCCACCACAACCAGCAACTCGCAACGAACGTTGGAACTTCCCCTCCAAAGGAAAGCATACTGAGTGATTTTTAGCACTCTTAGAAAATCCGACGACTTCGGCCGGCTTTGATCCCGCGACCTTGGGCATAGAAGATCAGCATAGGCCTACTACCAGTTACGTCACCGAAGCCGCATCACACTTAGTCAGATGGAAAACTGAATGTGATCTCGTGCAACTGCGTTGTCATGGCAACGTCTGATGGCTCATCCCTCATCAATTTAGTAGTGTTGTCATGGCAACCTCTGAGGGCTCTTGGCTTTTTCTTATAATTCCGAAATCATTTTTCTCATCCCTTGGCGTAATGGTGGGTCATATCAAAAATTCTTTCAGACAAAAGTTTTAGGTAATTAGTTGGGGAATATTGTCCATGTTGTACGGTTTTGCTATTGTGTCTATTAAGAGAGATATGATTAATGATTCCCGAAAACCCCACTTTTTCTCACCCCTTTGGTCATTGGTTGGTGCTATCAAAAAACTTTTCAAACATAAATTTTTGAGCCTTATCCGACACATAGTATGAACTTTGAATGTTTTCTTTTGTATGTTAATAACAATAATAATAATAATATCGTATGGCCTGGGGTGCCGGGTGCAAGCTTTGTTATTTAACACCCAGAGGGTAGCTTGCATGTCGAATTTCATTGTTCCTTGAAGCACTATGAAAGTGAAGGAGGTTAGATATCTAAGCTCCTTGAACACTATAGCGCTTTCTAGTAGAGAAATGGGGAACTTTGTGTTGGCGGAAACTCCCGAGATTAATTTTGGCATTATGAACCCGACCTACTGAATTCAAATGGGTCCTTTGACATGCCAACATCGTATGACATGGTGTCGTAATTTTTGCCGCCTTTCAAAAATCACTTACCACGGCCAGGAGCGAATATGCAAGCTTGGGGTTAGTAGACCGACACGTTGACCACTCACCCACCGTGGCAAGTTATTTTGTATGCTGATAGTGGCAATTAACATAAGTAGGATATATGAAAATGGGATTTAGTTCTTCACGGAACGACTTGGTTTGATTAGTTTCAAAATGGAAAAACTCCTTTCCTTCGACGGAACCGTTAAAGGAATTGTAAGCATAATACTATATGCCGCCGTTAAATTAGGATAGAACTCCCTTATCGGGGCTAAGTACTCTAATGCACTTTTTATAGATCACGGAACAGCGTATCAAAATAATTGTAGCTCCAGAAAAAGATCTTCTGCATCCAAATCGTCAAACACCCCGTCTTTTAGAAAATTAGAGAGTGTTAGACAATGGTCTTTCAATTGCTTTTCCTGCAAATTGGAAAGCTTAGAAGGATCGAAATAAAATCCAAAGTATTCCGAAAAAAAAAAAGAAAAAAAACTTCGTTATTCGTCATTTTATGCATATTTTAAACATTTTATTGTCTTATGGGGACGGTAACCTTCTTGTAATTTGGGATCCATTTTTAACCTATTTTCATTTTATGAAAAAATTGGCTTATGAGATCACCTTTTGTCCGTGTGTGTGTGCGTGTGCGTGTGTGTGTGTGTGTGAGGTGTGTGTGTGTCCCCTAATAACTTCTAAACGGCTGGAGCGATTACAATGAAACTCGGTAAGATCATAGCACTATTCTGGCCGACCCCGACCGTGGCCTTCAAATTTTGTTATGTCTCACCAATCCAACATGGCGGCTGTGCGAAATATTTCACCAGCATTCAGTATCTTCGAAACTAATACCGATATCGCCCTGAAATTTTGTACGGTGATAAAGAGCACTACTAGACGTTCACCTATGAGACTTTCAAAAACCTGGTAACTACAAAACGAACATGGCGGCCAAGCGAATTTGAAACATTTGAATAGACTTTTCTCGTGATTTAACTCTCTGAGCGCAGTGAAATATGGTACAGTAAATGATTTTACATATTGTAATGCACTGCCATCTAATTTGTTTACATAACCTCAAGATGACGGCTGTGCGAAATTTTAAAATTAAGTTCTTATTTTATGTGTCGTAATCATGCAATCGAAGTGAAAGTTTGAATAATGACCCTAGGCAATAATTGTCCTTGAATGGTACATAACTCTATGGCCTATATATATAACAATACAAAATGGCGACCATCCGAAATATTTAGACGGTTGTCAATATCTATGAATCTTTTACAGCAATCAAACTGAAATTTTTATGTTCATAGAGGCTATGAAAATATGTTCACCTATAGGACTTTCAGTAACCAGGTGAGCACAAATCCAACATGGCGGCGACGCGAAGCATAAATATTTAAATGGAAGTTTCTCGCGAATTAAATATCCGAGTGCAGTGAAACTTTGCACGTTAAATGCTTATACTAGTGTTAATCCACTGGCATCTAATTTATTTCAATTGTTTGCATATTCACAAGATGGCAGCTGTGCGAAATTTTAAAATCTCGTTTTTACTTCTTGTGTTATAATCATGCGATTGAAGTTTGAATACCACATGTACACAATAATCTTAATGTAATAGTACAAAAATAAAAATCCAACCTGGCCACAATCAGAAATATTTGGACGGTTCTCAATATCTTCGAATCTATCACAACGTTCAAACTGAAATTTTGTATGTCGATAGAGGCAATTATCATGAGTAGGATATATGGAAATAGGCTGTATAGTTCTTCACGGAACTACTTGTTATACTTGTGGTCACACTGTCCTTATGCAAGGTTTCGACACTGATGTGTAACTATCTAACGGTCTGTTGCTTCTTCACGCAAAATTTTATCTCCCGCAGAGATTTTGGTTGGTTCCTCAGTTTAGGGGCTGCGATAACGCGGTCATGTAACCCCGTGTGCTTTGGGTGTGTGTAGAATCTGTCTGATAAACGGTGTGAATTGTGATGGCTGTATTAGTCTGTAATTCAGGTAAGGACTGCAGACGGTCAATTTCAAGCAGTAGTTCCTAATGTTGCTACCAAATACTACCGTCAACGACACCTAGCTGTGAACTTGGTTACTAGATGCCACCGCAACCAGGAACTCGCAACGAACGTTGGAACTTCCCCTCCAAAGGAAAGCATACTGAGGAATTTGTAGCGCTCTTAGAAAATCCGACGACTTCGGCCGGCTTTGAACCCGCAACCTTGAGCATAGAAGTTCAGCATGCTACCAGTTACGTCACGGAAGCCGCTTCACACTTAGTCAGATGGAAAACTGAATGTGATCTCGTGCAAGTGCGTTGTCATGGCAACGTCTGATGGCTCATCCCTCATCAATTTAGTAGTGTTGTCATGGCAACCTCTGATGGCATTTGGCATTTTCTTATAATTCCGAAATCATATTTCTCATCCCTTGGCGTAATGGTGGGTCATATCAAAAATTCATTCAGACAAAAGTTTTAGGTAATTATTAGGGGAATATTGTCCTTTTTGTAGGGTTTTGATATTGTGTCTATTAAGAGAGATATGATTAATGTTTCCCGAAAAACCCACTTTTCCCTCCCCTTTGGTCAATGGTTGGTGCTATCAAAAACTTTTCAAACATAAATTTTTGGGCCTGATCCGACACATAGTATGAACTTTGAATGGATTCGATATTTCAAATATTAAGAGAGTTATAACGATATTTTACTTTTTCGAAAAAAAAAAGCCCCCCACCTTCACCCCCGTCGACCGATTGTGCCCTTTAACGAACTCGACCGATATTTTATAGGGATACATATCATGTAAAAATTTCAAAGTGATTGGTGCAAAATTGCGGTAGTTATCGTGTCCACAAGAAAGTTATATATATATATATATATATATATATATATATATATAGGTGCATATATACATTTATAAATAAATTATATATAAACTTTTGAACTGACGGTGGTTTTGGGGTGAAGGGGAAGGGCCTAATGTTGCTACCAAATACTACCGTCAACGACACCTAGCTGTGAACTTGGTTACTAGATGCCACCACAACCAGGAACTCGCAACGAACGTTAGAACTTCCCTTCCAAAGGAAAGCATACTGAGGGATTTTTAGCGCTCTTAGAAAATCCAACGACTTCGGCCGACTTTGAACCCGCGACCTTGGGCATAGAAGTTCAGCATGCTACCAGCTACGTCACCGATGCCGCTTCAGACTTAGTCAGGTAGAAAACGGAATGTGATATCGTGCAAGTGCGTTGTCATCGCAACGTCTGATGGCTCATCCCTCAACAATTTAGTAGCGTTGTTATGGCAACCTCTGATAGGTCTTGGAATTTTCTTATATTTCCGAAATCATTTTTCTCAACCCTTGGCGTAATGGTGGGTCATATCAAAAATTCTTTCAGACAAAAGTTTTAGGTAATTATTAGGGGAATATTGTCCATTTGGTATGGTTTTGATATTGTGCCTATTAAGAGAGATATGATTAATGTTTCCCGAAAAACCCACTTTTTCCCACCCCTTTGGTCAATGGTTGGTGCTATCAAAAACTTTTCAAACATAAATTTTTGGTCCTTATCCGACACATAGTATGAACTTTGAATAGATTCGATATTTCAAATATTAAGAGAGTTATAGCGATATTTCACCTTTTCGAAAAAAGCCCCCCCCCCCCCTCCTTCACCCCTTTCTACCGATTGTGCCCTTTAACGAACTCGACCGAGATTGTATAGGGATACATATTATGTAAAAAATTCAAAGTGATTGGTGCAAAATTGCGGTAGTTATCGTGTCCACAAGAAAGTGATATATATATATATATATATATTAACTTTTGAACTGACGGTGGTTTTGGGGTGTAGGAGATGTGAAATGCGAAGATATGTCGAAATTTTCCGGAAGTCGAATCATGGTACCCATTGCAATAGTTAGCTTTCTAATGAAATCTACCTAAAACCATCACCACAACCATATTTCAAGTCCCGGTGCACCTATTAGGCCAGGCGACAGGTCGAAAAAAAAAGCGACAATAAGGAATTAATTAGTGGAAAGCTGGAAATTGCTTTAATCGGTTTATTTGGACCCAGGTATTACTCTCCCAAGTTTTCCCCCTCGAGCGAAGTCGGCGTTGGCCCTTCTGGCCCTAAGAAGGTACCATTTTTCGTTCGTTCGTTTTTTTTGCAAATATCTCCCATACCATCAACTTTATCAACAAAATACCTATTATAAAAAAGAATCTATAGTACATTTCATACCAAAAAGGTTCCCTACCTTTTGTCTCTAATGTGAACCGTTACGATGCTACGACCATTCAAAGTGGAGCCCTTTTTGATTCTTGCGGAAAATCTATGGAAATGATATGCCATATCAAAGTTTCTTCATGTTATAAATATTTGTCAGCATTCCAGGTGCACAAGCTGTTAACTTGTCACAAGTAGGCTATAACAGCTTTTCTATGTAAACAGCTGTGGCAAATTACCTACCATTAGTATTATTATTGCGTAGTATTGGCATAAAATCACTCTTTTCCACCCCACCTGGAGGTAGAGTAAATGGCGCGTTTTTTTAAGTGGTGTCCCACGGAGGCCTAATCCACAGTTCAAATGTCAAATTTAGTCGATTTTAAACCGTTTTGATGAAGGCTGGCAGTCTTGATCGTCTGCCTTAATTTCTCCGTCATGGCTTTCATCGTCTGTATCGGTACATTTATCCGACGTCACAGGGCGCTCAAGATTAGCATCGATGTCTCCGTCACAATCATCCATATCATCTTCCTCGGCAGCATTTGTACATGACCGTCCCATACAATTCATGCAGATTCTGTAGCATCGGAGGCCCGTTTTCCTGCAACCATACGCTGCGTTACATCCTTTGGAACATTAGCAGGACACTGTGTTTAGAAGCGTTTGTGGCGCCGGATCCCTCGTCGTAAGTATGGGAGCCAAACCACACTGAGAATTTTTCCAGCCCCAATCCAGTGGATTTGTATAATTTCCATACCATGTTTGGATTTGATGGTATGTTCTTAAAGAGTGATCACGTGCTGATTCGGTGGGAGGTAAGCTTGCGAGATTAAATCAATGTTTGCTTAGAGATTTTGCGAACAGTTGGAACCGCAACTCATTCAGGGTATTTCCCGTGGTTTTGTTGTCATAAAGCCTAGCCAAAACCAACTGGCCCGCTTTGTCAATTTCATCGGGGTTTGCGTTCACGTCTCGGAAAACCCTAACAGCTGTTTGCAGTTCCTCATTACTCTTCAGCAGTGTTACGAATTTCATTTTGCCCTGCCTGTGAAACGAAGACGTTGTATCGCACCCACTAAACGCATGCAAAAAGAGGAAGTTTTCTTGCACACACGGCGGGAGATTGAGCCTTGTTGTGCAAAATAGTTGTTGTTTGGTTAACCTTTGCCGGGTTTCATAAAATACATTTTCGTGGAGGGTGGCACACGAGCCGCCAAGATGACCAAGATATCTATATCTTCAGCCACTATAATGACCGAATTGTCTGGCCACGATGAGCACATTGGCATCTTCTGGAGCTTGTCTGGTTTCGATTCCTTCGCTTTCGAATTTGACGAGCAACAAGTCGATCAATCTTCGTTTGTTTGAGTCATTAGACAAAAATTTTGCTTGTGGCATAGGTGCCGTCATGGACTCATTAAAAAAACATTAGCAGCATCATGCTTGTGCGATCGTCGAAGACGTTCAGCGGACTTGGTACTGCGAGATGCTGGGTCGTCAGGATACCCATCGAAAATAATGACACTGTTTTTGAAGTATCTTTTAACGTAATTCACATATTTGGCACTAATGTCGACAAAGGTATCGGTTTGGTGCCAAATTACACGGTGCAGAAGATATCCTCCGTCGAGAACATGATGTAGGTCCTCATATGTGGGCTCATCGGTAACAGGATGAAATAATTTATAGAACACAAACTTTTGCGTCTTACGCATTCCCGCTTCATTCAAGATCGCAACCGGATACAGAGCTAGTTCAAACTTGCACCGCCCTATTAAAATAAACATATTCTTGGCGTGCCTCCTAGCTGCATCACTGGAACCAACTAGAAAAGAAAGGAGTACGCAGTGGAAATGGATGTTAATTTCTGACCTGTGCTGGGCCCGTACTTGCAGGCCAGATGTGCCGAGCGACTCCAGACTCCGTGAAGGTGGTCCCACGACGAGTGGTAGGAATACCCTCCTGGTGCTAGAAAGCTAGAATAAGTTAGGCCTAGGTTTGAAGAGAGAGAGAGAGAGCGAGCAGCCCGATCGCCCAACACTACTAAATGAGACACATGGGTAAAGAAATGGAAATTTAATGAATTGAAACCGAACACACAAAGAAACCCGGCCAGAATAACGCACACAAAAAAGAATACCCTTCACCTAGGGGTCAAATAAAGTCACTTTCAAACGGGGAAGATAAATATAAATAACAATAAATAACTTACGATAGTAAATAACGTTAACAAATTAAATTCATACCTGTGCTCACTTCGGTGAAAAGGATGTAAAAAGGGAGGAAGTAAAAGATTAAGAGGCAATCGAGCCGGTCGCTTGTCAACAACAATCACTTCTCAGCCTAGAGATGGATGGTTGTCATGACGACCACAAATAACAAGCATAGCAAAGATAAAACAAGAGGCTGTGTGCGTGTCGCAGAGGCTGTGGCGAGCAATGGGGATGCGATCGAGCTGGCAGTCCCCAGAGAAAAGAAAAGCAAAACCAAAGATACTATAAGAAGAAACAAATGACGTCAGGTGTCCGTGAAATATATCAAGATACATACACGCAGTCAAACACACAAAATGCCAGCCGACGATGCAGAAATAAAACTCAAAGCAACTCGTGCTTGTAGGTAGTCTAGCAAAACATGCTAAACCTATATGGTCCCCAACTTACGTTCCGAGTTCGAGCTGAATACGGTAAGGCCTACTTAAAGTTACCGCCGTGATCCAGTTGCCCGAAGCATGGAATGAAGGGAAAACATAAGGGCTAAAATATATGGTGTCATGCCTCGTGTTGGGAGAATGGTCGAAACGCCAACGTCCACAAACCACGGGAGACCCATTCGAAGATATGCCCAATCAAAACAGCATCAATGCACCTGGCAGCAAGAAAAACATACACTCACAAAATCACTCGCAGATATATTTCACGGCACAAATAAAAGGTTAAACGAAGACTCAAACAAAATAAATCAGGAGACCGCCATTACGATTGGTTCCACAGCAAATCCAAGCACACGACGAAGATCAAAAAGAAAGGTTAAATTTAGGAAATGAGCATAGTGGACACAAGGTTAGATGTATTACTTACATGAGTAAATGGAAGGCTTCGGCATAATAACAATGTTAAATAAAAAGGAAAAACATTACATTTTAAATAATAAGGCGGAGAGCCTCAAGGCACGTCCGGACAGAAAGTATCTCACATGGCGTCTGAGTCTACCGGGACGGCCGCCAAAGAAAATAAAGAAATGAGAGATGTTAAACATGGCTCAAACTGGAAATATTGTTTCAATTGTGCCTCGGATTTCTTTGCAAGGCAAATGCGTTGGAAAAGCACAAGAGGATCAACAGGAATATCCGTGTTGCGGATTTTTATTTTCGAATTTACCTCGCGGAGAGGCAACACGAGACTGGTTGCCAGCTGTATGGGAGGCCGAGCGCGGTAAGCCAGCTGCATCTGTACACATTGTTGCCAACGCCCTCGGTGAGAAAGTAATGAAGTCTGCATGAAAAATGTACTGAATCAGAACTGAATGTACTTACTGACCATTTTTATTGATACTTGTAACAAATTAACAGCTTGTGCACCTGGAATGCTGACAAATATTTATAACATGAAGAAACTTTGATATGGCATATCATTTCCATAGATTTTCCGCAAGAATCAAAAAGGGCTCCACTTTGAATGGTCGTAGCATCGTAACGGTTCACATTAGAGACAAAAGGTAGGGTACATTTTTGTATGAAATTTACTATAGATTCTATTTTATAATAGGTATTTTGTTGATAAAGTTGATGGTATGGGAGATATTTGCAAAAAAAAACGAACGAACGAAAAATGGTACCTTCTTAGGGCCAGAAGGGCCAACGCCGACTTCGCTCGAGGGGGAAATCTTGGGAGAGTAATATCTAGGTCCAAATAAAGCGATTAAAGCAATTTCCAGCTTTCCACTAATTAATTCCTTATTGTCGCTTTTTTTCGACCTGTCGCCTGGCCTATATCTCGAACCTAGAACCTAATAAAATAATTGCAACTCCATGTACAGTACTTCTAATGTCAACACACAGATTGTGGGACAAATTCATGTTGTTGTTGTTGTTTTTTCATTTGAGGGTCTTGGGCATCGTGGTCGTTTAGCCCCGTGTACTTGGATGTAGGCCTATATATATAAATAAATATAATGTGTCTGATAACCTGTGTTATTGTGGTGTATCTAGTAGTGTAGACTATGTAATTCAGGTGAGGATAGGGAAGGAGGAGGCCGTGGCCTTATGCTAGGAACCAATCTGGCATTTGCCTGGAGTAGAAGAGGGAGACTACGGATAACTACTTCCAGGATGGCTGAGGTGGGAATCCAACACATCTCTTCTCACTTTTGGCCTCACAAGACAAAGTGTACCTCGTTCCAGCTCTCAGACCAGAATTAAATGTCTTGGCAGAGCCAGGAAATGAACAGCGACCTCCAGGACGACAGCCAAGAAAGCTAGCCGCTACATCAGGAATTGGGAGACAAATCAACACACACCCAAGTGCACGAGGCTGATGACAAAGATAGTCCAATTCCTAACATGAATTATAATTTACAAGTACTCTGCCATTCTGTAATTTTATTTCAAATGTACTGGCTATTTCCAAATCCCGGCATCATCTTCTGTCACTAAGGCGCAGAATCAATCCATGCTGTAGCTTTAGCTTTAGAACCAGGTTCAATAACCTTTTATTCAAATCAGCGGCATGTTTGGACTGCTTTGGTAGCAGCATCGAATTCTGGGGTAGTCAGTTGGCTTTTGAGGGGACGCAAATGCGAAGTAACCATGTCAGTAGATTACAAATCCCATTCTTCCCGACGTCACTGCAAAGCCACAGTAGTTAAAAGGGACTTAAAACAAATATCATTATTATTATTAATAGTAGTGTTACTGTATTATTATCATTATTATTATTATTATTTTTATTATTACATTGGTGTATACGCCGCTTGATATCTTGTAACTCTATGCAATAGGAACATAAGAAATAAAACTCAGCAAATCTTTTCTAGGTTTGTACCGATTCTTGTGTGGGGTTTCGCCTAGGACACCCAGCTGGCTCATTAGCGGGCACTTGGAGTCCCCGGCCAGACCCCCACAGCAGTAGCGAACTGCGCGCTACCTCCCATTTTATGAAGCGCACCTGCGCCTCTTCACTGCGAGAACTAAGCAATTTTTGTAGGTTTGCGCCGAGTCTTCTGTGGGATTTCGCCTAGGACACTCAAGCAGCCATAACCTCCCTATGAAGGTCTCCAAAAGGGTGGTATATTGGCTTTCACGACCAGTGAAAGAAAACTCAGCAATTTTTCTAGGCTTGTGCCGGTCGGTTTGTCCGGGCGGAGACACCAAGATCCCGCTGGCGAGTCAGCTTGGTGTCCTAGGCGAAATCCCACAGAAGACTCGGCACAAACCTAGAAAAATTGCTGAGTTATAATTCACTGGCCGTGAAAGCCAATATACCACAATAAATAAAATTGAAAAAAAAAAGTGGAAAATTGGGCTTTATAATAGAAATGTAAAACAAGTAGTTCCGTGAAGAACTAAAGCCTATTTTCATATGTCCTACTTACGTTAATTGCCTCTATCAATATACAAAATTTGAGTTTGATTGCTCTAATAGATTCGTAGATATTGAGAATCGACTAAATATTGCGGATGGTCGCCATGTTGGATTTTTATATTTGTAGGTCTTAGAGTTATGTACTGTTACATGAAGATTATTGTGTACGTGTAGTATTCAAACTTCAATCGCATGATTAGGACACAAGAAGTGAAAACGAGATTTTAAAATTTCGCACAGCTGCCATCTTGTGATTATGGAAACAATTGAAAAGAATTAGATGCCAGTGGATTAACATTTGTATAAGGATTTACTGTACCAAGTGTCACTGCACTCGGATGGTTAAATTTTGAGAAACGACCATGTGAATATTTATACTTTCCGTCACCGCCATGTTGGATTTGTGATCACCAGGTTATTGAAAGTCCTATAGATGAACTTATGTTCATAGGCCCTATGAACATTTAAAAAAATCAGTTTGATTGCTGTAATACAGTAGATTCGTAGATATTGAGATCTGTCTAAATATTTCGGATGGTCGCCATGTTGGATTATTATATGTATAGGCCATAGAGTCATGTACAATTAAAGGAACATTATTGCGTAGGTTCATTATTCAAACTTTCACTTCGATCGCATGATTACGACACAAGAAATAAAAACTTAATTTTAAAATTTGCAAAGCCGCCATCTTGAGGTTATGTAAACAATTGAACTAAATTAGATACCAGTGCACTACAATGTGTATAAACATTTCTTGTACCAGATTTCATTGCGTTTGGAACATTAAATCACGAGAAAGGTCTATTTAAAATTTTCAAATTCGCATGGCCGCCATGTTCGTTTTGTAGTTAACCGGTTTTTGAAAGTGGTATAGATGAACTTCCAGCAGTGCCCTTTATCTCCGTACAAAATTTCAGGGTGATACCGGTAATATAATACTTTCAGAGATATAGAATGCCGGTGATGAGGTTATGTAAACAATTGAACGAAGATAGATGTCGGTGCATTACAATGTGTATACTGTACCATGTTTCATTGCGTTTGGTTGGTTAAATCGCGAGAAACGTCTATTTAAAAGACGAACATTCGCTTGGCCGCCATGTTGGTTTTGTAGTTACCAGTTTTTCAAACCTCACATAGGTGAACTTCTAGTTGTTCCCTTTATCACCGTACAAAATTCCAGGGTGATATCGGTAATAGTTTCGGGGATATTGAATGCTGGTGATATATTTCGCACAGCCGCCATGTTAGATTGGTGAGACGTAACAAAATTTGAAGGGCACGGTCGGGGACGTCCGGAATATTGCTATGAACTTACCGAGTTTCAATGAAGTCGCTCCAGCTGTTTAGAAGTTATTGGGGGGGGGGGGGCACACATGAATCCATCACACACGCACACACAGACAGACACACGGACAAAAGGTGATCTCATAAGCCTATTTTTTCATAGATGAAAATAGGCTAAAAATAGTGGAAGTGAACCGATTAAGGCTGTGCGATCACCACTGCCGTCAATCGCAAGGCAAGAGATGGCAGCACTATCACCATTGGACAGCCGCTGCATTTGTGTTAGTGATCTGTCTACGCGTCACTTACCACCTACTTCCTCCCCTACCTCTCCTCGTCACTCAATGTCTTCTCTCTCTCACTGATAGCGTTAGACTGTAAGTGGATGTGTTGTACGGAGAGTGATGTTTTAAAAGAAATTACAATTTTAGGCTAGTTAAAACTCATTTTATTACATTTCTAGTTTCTAAACAAACCCCAACAAATAGGATAGGCCTAAGCATAAAATTGGATACAGGAAGCACCTGATTAGATAAAAGCAACAAGCTATATCAATGGAAACCTGATATAATGAGCTAACACAGGTGTTTTTTTTTTGGCATAAATAATATATTATGGAAAACGAAGCATGTGCTTGATATAATTTCTTACCCAAACGCACATCATTAATAATAATACGCAATCACGTTTACATATTTCAACATTTCTTCGGCTATACAGTTTTTCATAAACTAAACTACTAAAAGTGCTATAAGTCTACTTCCACCGATAAATATCAGCTGAACGGCCCCTTTGTTCGAGAAATAACATGGTTTACAAGGCAGGCTTTTATTTTTTATTTTAAAAAATCTGTTTTATGTTTAGTATTTAGAGCTTTTTATTTATGTAAAAGGCGCTTTGCGGGCCTTTGCAAGGGTAAAAGTGCTCATTAAATCGTTCATTTCCAATTTTTTGGCCGTTTCACATTCAATTGACAGAGTAGCCAAACCGTTCAGACGCTCCTGCGCCATCGTTGATCGCAAATAGTTTTAAGCCTATTTTCATTTATGGAAAAATAGGCTTATGAAATCACCTTTTGACCGTGTGTCTGTGTGTGCGTGTGTGTGTGATTCGTGTGTGTGTGTGTCCCTAATATAATCTTAACGGCTGGAGCGATTTCAATGGAACTCGGCAAGTTCATAGCACTATCCTGGACGACCCCGACCGTGCCCTTCAAATGTTGTTACGTCTCACCAATCCGACATGGCGGCTGTGCGAAATATTTCATCAGCATTCAATATCTCCGAAACTATTACCGAGAATACCCTGGAATTTTGTACGGTGATAAGGGGAACTACTAGAAGTTCACCTATATGACTTTTGTAAACCTGGTAACTACAAAACAAACATGGCGGCCAAGCGAAATTGCGACTTTTAAATAGAAGTTTATCGCGATTTAACCAACCAAACGCAATGAAACTTGGTACAGTATATGTTTATACACATTATAATGCACGAACATCTAACTTCTTTCAATTGTTTACATAATCGCAATATGGCGGCTGTGCGAAATATTTCACCGGCATTCTATATCTCTGAAACTATTACCGTTATCACCCTGACATTTTGTACGGAGATAAAGAGCACTACTGGAAGTTCATTTATGAGACGTTCAAAAATCGGTTAACTACAAAACGAACATGGCGGCCACGCGAATTTGAAAGTTTTAAATAGACTTTTCTCGCGATGTAAAGATCCAAACGCAATGAAACTTGGCACAGCAAATGTTTATACACATTGTAATGTACTGGTATTTAATTCAGTTCAATTGTTTACATAACCTCAAGATAGCGGCTGTGCGAATTTTAAAATTAAGTTTTTATTTCTTGAGTCGTAATCATGCGATCGAAGTGAAAGTTTGAATAATGAACCTACGCAATAATTTTCCTTTAATGGTACATGACTCTATGGCCTATACATATAACAATCCAACATGGCGACCTTCCGAAATATTTAGACGGTTCTCAATATCTACGAATCTATTATAGCAATCAAACTGATTTTTTAATGTTCATAGGGGCTATGAACATAAGTTCACCTATAGGACTTTCAATAACCTGGCGATCCCAAATCCATCATGGCGGTGACGCGAAGTAAAAATATTCACATGGACATTTCTCACAATATATCCATCCGAGTGCAGTGAAACTTGGTACAGTAAATCCTTATACAAATGTTTCCATAACCACAAGATGGCAGCTGTGTGAAATTTTAAAATCTCGTTTTTATTCTTGTGTCCTAATCGTGCGATTGATGTTTGAATGCTACGCGTACACAATAATCTTCATGAAACAGTACATAACTCTATGACCTACATATATAAAAATCCAACATGGCGACCATCCGAAATATTTAGTCGGTTCTCAATATCTACGAATCTATTACAGCAATCAAACTGAAATTTTGTATGTTGATAGTGGCAATTAACATAAGTAGGATATATGAAAATAGGCTTTAGTTCTTCAGGGAACTACTTGTTTTGATTAGTTTCAAAATGGAAAAACTCCTTTCCCCGACGCAACGGTTATAGGAATTGTAAGCATAATTCGATATGCCGTCGTTAAATTAGGATAGGACTCCTTTATCGGGGCTAAGTACTCTAGTGCACCGCAAACACTTTTTACAGATTGCGGAACAGCGTACCTAAATAATTGTTGCTCCAGAAAAAGATCCTCTGCATCCAAATCTTCAAGCTCCCCGTCTTTTAGAAAATTAGAGAGTGTTTGACAATGGTATTCCAAATTGGAAAGCTTGGAAGGATCGAAGAGAAATCCAAAGTATTCCGAAAAAAAATTAACTTCGTTAAATCTATTTTCTACGCAGCTCAGTGCAGTATCTACGACAGACAAAAAGTAATTTACCCGAAATTTATTTTCAGCTTCTTTTTAAAGTTCCTCTTCAGTTTTTTCCACTTGCTGATCATTTTGCTGTTTTATTTCATCAAGGAACCTTTTGCGATTGTCTTGACGGCGAATAGAAAATTTATTTGCATAGCCCAAATTTTCCATTATTTCTCTAGCGGTGGACAATGCACTGTCAAAGCCAGTGTTGCGATAATTTTGAAAAAAATAACTTTAGGCCCTGAAGTTCGGTTAAAGCCGTATCTAACGAAGTCTTCTCAGATTGGAGATTTTTACTTGTTGAGTTTACAGAAAATTAAATATCGTATTAGATAACGAGGCTTAAAACAAATTCATACGAACTTGTATGAAGCAACAAAGATTGGGCCTCTGACCTGGTAACAGGATCTTTGGTAGTTTCTGCCAATTTTTCTAGAGCTTCGTTTACTTTGCCTAACTGGTACCTGATGGGCTTGGCACTGCCAATTCAACATTCCCATCTCGTGCTAGCTAAAGCTTTTAGTGTGAGGAGGCCAGGACATAGTTCGCACAAAATGTCCCACCTTTCCGTGGAGGCTACAAACAAAGTGTTCAGGCGCTGAACTATACCAAAAAATGCCATAGCGTTCTTATTGCATTAACCATGTCACCCAAAAGTAAGTTAGCCGCGGTGGCCGAGAGCGCTAACGCGCTATCTCGTGTCTCGCTGGCATCGGGAGAGCGTGGGTTCGATTCCCACCTCGGCCGTCCTGAAAATGGTTTTCGTGGTTTCCCATTTTCACCACCAGGCAAAACGGTTCCTTTCAATAGGTCCACGGCCGATTTCCTTCCAATATCCCTTCCCTGACCCGTCCTCAAAAGAAAAATACATGACCATTGGCTGCATTAATAAAATTATTATTATGTGCAACACATGCCGTGAACATTGCTCGTTTATTAGTATTTTTCACTCGCATCTGCACTCCCTTATACTTAGCCTTCATATTAGCAACCTTGTCATACCCTTGTCCCCAACAGTCCATGATATCAAGATCATTATCCTCCAATACTCCTTCTAAAACCTCAGCTAACCCCTTTCCCGTAGTGTCGTGTACCTCCAAAAACTCGATGAACGATTCGACGATCCTTGGAGTTTCTGCTATCATATCAACATAGCGGAGGACAAATTTTAATTTGGGCTGAACTGAATCAAACACACTATCTTTATTTATTTATTTATTCATTTATTTATTTATTTATTTATTTATTTATTTATTTATTTATTTTCATTTATGAAAAAAAAAATGGCCTGAAGCGCGGAGTCTGACGTCTCGCGACGGCCCTGCGTATTACCAATTTGTGGACTAGGCACTCTCCCTCCGCCCAGCCCAATAAAAAAGATTATATTATGATATAGTATGATATGATTGACGGAGAGAGCTGGCCGTGCGGTTAGGGTTGTGCTGCTGTGAGCTTTCATTCCGGAAATAGTGGGTCCGAACCCCCCCCCCCCCCCCCCCTGTCGGTATCCCTGGAGATGGTTTTCCCTGCTTTCTCACTTTCACACCAGGCAAATGGGCGCTGTACCTTGATTAAGGCCACAGCCGCTTCCTTCCCACTCCTAGTCTTTCCTATCCCATAGTCGCCATAAGACCTACAGTATCTGTGTTGGTGGGACGTAAGACGAATTGTAATATATATATATATATAAACTAGTAGTAGTGCCCGGCTTCGCCAGGTGGATTTATTTGTTTTATGGATGATAATGAATACTACTACAGAACTGGCATATGATACTTAAGCTACCCGAAAGAGAAAAAAAATACAACTACACACATCAAAAAACGTTTTGCATCACCTCGGTTCCAAGAGTTCCGGAACCGTTAAATACAAAGGGAATAGAGATCAACACAAACAACATTTCAGCTCGTTTTATTGCTCATGAGACCCACACATTGCATGTTGTACCATCATACAGCTAGACTTTCAGCATTTGTGGTCCAGATTGCAGTACACACCACTACCTCTAATACCCAGTAGCACGTCCTCTTGCATTGATGCATGCCTGTATTCGTCGTGGCATACTATCCACAAGTTCATCAAGACACTGTTGGTCCAAATTGTCCCACTCCTCAACGACAATTCGGCGTAAATCTCTCAGAGTGGTTGGTGGGTCAAGACGTCCATAAACAGCCCTTTTCAACATATCCCAGGCATGTTCGATAGGGTTCATGTCTGGCGAACATGCTGGCCACTGTAGTCGAGCGATGTCGTTATCTTGAAGGAACGCATTCACAAGATGTGCACGATGAGGTCGAGAATTGTCGTCCATGAAGACAAATGCCTCTCCAATGTTCTGCCGATATGGTTGCACTATGGGTCGGAGGATGTCATTCAGGTATCGTAAAGCCGTTTCGGAGCCTTCCATGACCACCAGTGGCGTACGTCGGCCCCACATAATGCCACCCCAAAACATCAGGGAACCACCACCTTGCTGCACTCGCTGGACAGTGTGTCTAAGACGTTCAGCCTGACC
Organism: Meconema thalassinum; assembly: GCA_946902985.2. NCBI lineage: Eukaryota > Metazoa > Arthropoda > Insecta > Orthoptera > Tettigoniidae > Meconema > Meconema thalassinum. The sequence continues at coordinate 97,605,569 of OX336389.2, forward strand.
AGGGTGCCTCCAAACACGTCCCCGACGATTGTCTGGTTGAAGGCATATGCGACACTCATCGGTGAAGAGAACGTGATGCCAATTCCGTGGGGTCCATTCAGCATGTTGTTGGGCCCATCTGTACCGCGCTGCATGGTGTCGGGGTTGCAAAGCTGGACCTCGCCATGGACGTCGGGAGTGAAGTTGCGCATCATGCAGCCTATTGCGCACAGTTTGAGTTGAAACACGACGTCCTGTGGCTGAACGAAACGCATTATTCAACATGGTGGCATTGCTGTCAGGGTTCCTCCGAGCGGCAATCCGTAAGTAGCGGTCATCCACTACAGTAGTAGCCCTTGGGCGGCCTGAGCGAGGCCTGTCATCGACAGTTCCTGTATCTCTGTACCTCCTCCATGTCCGAACAACATCGCTTTGGTTCACTCTGAGACGCCTGGAAACTTCCCTTGTTGAGAGCCCTTCTTGACACAAAGTAACAATGCGGACGCGATCGAACTGCGGTATTGACCTTCTAGGCATGGTAGAACTACAGACAACATGAGCAGCGTACCTTCGTCCTGGTGGAATGACTGGAACTGATCGGCTGTCGTACCCCCTCCGTCTAATAGGCCCTGCTCATGCATGGTTGTTTACATCTTTGAGCAGTTTTAGTGACATCTATGAACAGTCAAAGGGACTGTATCTTGGATACAATATACACAGTCAACGTCTATATGCCGGAGATCTGGGAACCGAGGTGATGCAAAACTTTTTTTGATGTGTGTATTTGTGGTGGAGGTGGTGGTGTTGGTGGTGGTGGTGGTGGATGTAGTGAGGGTGATAAGCAGTACAGTATAATGGACGTAACATTTAGATCATTTTCCCCAAATGATAATAATGATAATAATGAATAGGGAAACAGCTATTTACTAACTACAGCAGTGACACATGTAATTTACAAACACATTTCTAAAAATGATTAGAAAGAGGAATAAGCGAAATAAAAGACACTGCCTAGGGCCTATGTCTCATTGTCTGTTAGAGATGTAGAGACCAACAGTGTCGTCTTTTGTCGCATAGCGCCGTAGGAAAATAATCAGAGCACTTTGGCAAACTTCCGCTGTCCCGAGCTCCTGAGGTAGCAATAGTAGGTTATCATTCATGGCCACATAGCGCTCAACGATAAGTTTCGGAATAAATTACGGTAAATTTGAAAGCACCAACGCTTATTGCAGCTGATAACCTCAATGTATTGCACCAACACCATTGCACTTACACAGATGCATAATATGTTCATGATGATAACTGTTTTAAGGGGCAAAAGAAGTCTGTTTGCACTAATTACTCCCCGTGACTGCAATTTATAAGCAGCGCAAGATTCAACAATTTTCGCAATTCTGCACCAGAACACTGGTAGGGGCGACGTGATGCAGCCCGAATTGCCAGTCAACATTAGACTTATTAAAATACTCTTACATTTACACTACTACGGACACGAATGATTCTAGGGCCTTAATACGTGGTTTTCAAGTTAAGTTTGTTTGTTATTCTAAATGTAGGGAATGGAGAGCGTTGTCCAAAATATCAAGTGGACAGTGTTACCAGCAGGGTTTCAAAGTGTAGGTATAATTTGGTGCAATTAGGAGGAACGGTGTAGATATGTGATAAAGGGCCTAAATGCAGGAAATGGAGTGGTCTGTCCGAAATTTAATGTGGACAGTGTCACCCGCCGGGTTCCAAAGGGTAAGTGTACAAAATGTGATTCAGAACGGTAAAACGGTGTAGATTTATGCCAATGGACCTAATGCAGGGAATGGAGTGGTCTGTCCGAAATTTCAAGCATACGGTGTTACTCGTCGGGTTCCAAAGTGTAGACTAAGTATGTGAAATTTGGTCCAGATCGGTGAAACGGTTTAGATTTGTGCCAAAGGGCCTAAATGCAGGGAATGGAGTGGTCTGTCCGAAAGTTCATGCAGACAGTGTTCCTCGTAGGGTTCCAAAGGGTAAGTATACACATTTTGGTTCAGCTTGGTGAAATGGTGTAGATTTGTGCCGAAGGGCATAAATGCAGGGAATAGAGTGGTCTGTCCGGAATTTCATGTAAACAGTGTTACCCGCAGTGTTCCAAAGGGTGTGTATACAAATGTTGGTTCAGATCGGTGAAACGTTGTAGATTTGTGCCAAAGGGCCTAAATGTAGGGAATGGATGGTCTGTCCGAAATTTCATGTAGACTATGTTACTCGCAGGGTTCCAAAGGGTAATATTCAAATTTTGGTTCAGATCGGTGAAACGGTGTAGAGTTGTGCCAAAGGGCATAAATGCAGGGAATGGAGTGGTCTGTCTGAAATTTCATGTAAACAGTGTTACTCGTAGGGTTCCAAAGGCTATGTATACACATTTTGGTTCAGATCGATGAAAAGGTGTAGATTTGTGCCAAAGGGCCTAAATGCAGGGAATGGACCGGTCTGTCATAAATTTCATGCAGACAGTGTTACTCGCAGGGTTCCAAAGTGTATGTATACAAATTTTGGTTCTGATCAGTGAAACGGTGTAGATTTGTGCCAAAGGGCCTAAATGCAGGGAACGGAGTGGTCTGTCCGCAATTTAACATAGCCTAAACTATTCCTCTTGAATCTGGCTATCATATAAAAAAAGAATTTTTCGAATCCGACTGTAGTTCCAGAGATTAGCGCGTTTAAACACACAAACAAACACACAAACTCTTCAGCTTTATTATATTAGTATATATATATATTATTTTGATATATTTTGAAGATTGGTTGGTTGGTTCTTAAGTTTAGGGGATGCGACAACGCGGTCATGTAGCCCCGTAATTTTGAAGATTACAACTCACATAAAGTTCTATTGATCATAAACATGTTTCATTCTGCTAGTATAACTTACAGAATTTTATAAAGTAACTGATAAATAATTTTTAACATTCTGTAAGGAGTAATGGGTGAGATAATAACACTTCTACGATTTCCTCTAGACTGTGGTCGTGTAGCCTGGCAGGATGAGTCAGGGAGGGAGGGTGGGTGGGGGTGGGGTGGGGTGGGGGGGGGGAGAGCTGCGATAGCACGCGTGTGTGTATGTGTGTGTGACTGATTCAGCCAGCGTTTTTTAGAGTCTGAAAGGTACATGCACCACGGGTATATCGCTGAACCAATTTTCTTTATCAAACTTTTCTACTGCTCAGAATAAGATCCACTTCAAATTAATATAACTTTGAAGTTAATATAATTTTTTTTCTCACTAAAAATGGTATTCAAATCTGAAGAGGTTAATACAAAATTTGAATTTCGAAATAAGAATTGTTCCTATTGCAGGTACTACTACAGGGGTTGTTGTAGAGAAATTTCGGTGTTTTCCGACAGTTAGTTTCGTCGTGGTGATCTTACCTTTAACGCTCAAAATAGCCAATTTGAAGCCATGTCCTCAGCAAACGAGCCGTCGTTATTTTCTGCAAAACGCATATAATGTCTCACAAAGACCTACATTAGAGATTAAGAATAAAAATAAAAATAAAAATAAAATTTTAATTTTTGACCGGACGGCCTTAAAGGATAGGGTTACCCGCTTCCGGTGTACAAATCTCAAGTGCAATACAAATGTTTACGTAAACTAATTTTGAATTGAAGTATGAATTAAAGGGGACGAATAAATTATTGTAAGGAAAGAGACCACAGAAACAAGTAAGCTTGTCCATTCATATTGACTGAAATATCAGGAAGGGAAAATAATAACTCAACTGCAGTGATTTAAGTATGGAAAGACAGCATTTTTAACCATGTCACGTAACGGGTAATGCCTGTGTACAATGGGAAAGGGAAATGCTGTCCTTGTTTGACCAACTGAGCCAAACGGAGTTTCTATTCTGGTCCAAACAAGTTGTCCTTTTTATTCCAAATTGGTGATAAATAGTGATAATTGTTCAGAATGGGATACAGCCCCAGGGTAGATCGGGTTTGTTTCTCAGCTAATACAATCATGTGAGACTTTGAAGTTGAAATATCACATTCGATGGTTCCGATTCAACGTATAAAAGGACGTGGCTTGGCTTACGATCACGAAATTAACAATCGCGTAAGACTAAATGCTTCTTTTTTTGAGTGGGGATCCATATTAAGAAATGCAGGCAGAACTTGTGAAATGAACTCGCTATGATGGCCGTGAGAGTAGCTGGTGAGGTATGCGGGAGAGATGGCAAGGATGCTGGGCGCTGTATCCGGGAGGTTGATCATTGCTTCATACAGGTGACTCACTCGTTAGTTAACCTACAAATACTGTACAGACTAGGACATCGTCATCATCAGCCCCGTGTAGAGGGAGGTTGATCATTGCTTCATACAGGTGACTCACTCGTTAGTTAACCTACAAATACTGTACAGACTAGGACATCGTCATCATCAGCCCTGTGTAGAGAGAGGGTGATCATTGCTTCATAGAGGTAACTCACTCGTTAGTTATCCTACAAATACTGTACAGACTAGGACATCGTCATCATCAGCCCCGTGTAGACTACTGTATCCGGGAAGGTGATCATTGCTTCATACAGGTAACTTCCTCGTTAGTTAACGTACATATTCTGTACAGACTTGGACATCGTTATCATCAGCCCCGTGTAGATTACTGTATCCGGGAGGATGATCATTGCTTCATTCAGGTGACTCACTCGTTAGTTAACCTACACATTCTGTACAGACTAGGACATCGTTATCATCAGCCCCGTGTGGACTACTGTATCCGGGAGGATGATCATTGCTTCATTCAGGTGACTCACTCGTTAGTTAACCTACACATTCTGTACAGACTAGGACATCGTTATCATCAGCCCCGTGTGGACTACTGTATCCGGGAGGATGATCATTGCTTCATTCAGGTGACTCACTCGTTAGTTAACCTACAAATATTGTACAGACTAGGACATAGTCATCATCAGCCCCGTGTGGACTACTGTATCCGGGAGGATGATCATTGCTTCATATAGGTGACTCACTCGTTTGTTAACCTACATATTCTGTTCAGACTAGGACATCGTCATCATCAGCCCCGTGTGGACTACTGTATCGGGAAGGGTGATCATTGCTTCATTCAGGTGACTCACTCGTTAGTTAACCTACATATTCTGTACAGACTTGGACATCGTCATCATTAGCGCTGTGTTGCGCAGCGATCCAGCTGTTGGCCTCTTACCAAGGTGATCTGGGTTCGATTCTCGGTCAATGCATGAGAGATTTTTGAAGTGAAATGCTATGTCCTATGGTTCGGATTCCTCGTCAAAAGGAGGTCCCGTTGCTCATCATCGCTTGATTAACTGTCACGTAAAACTAAAAGCTTATTTGCTTCCAGATTCCTATGGACTGTATCCTTGAGGATGAGACAATGCCCATACAGGTGACTCACCCGTTCGTTTATCTACAAATTCAATAGAGACTTGGACATCGTCATCATCAGGACCATGTAGTTCGGTGTGTTTTGAATGTGATTGATAACCTGTGTTTATGTGTTGACTACAGTAGTGTGTGTAATAGTAATTATTGCTGTCCACGATTGAGGTAGCTGCGTCGGAATGTGAAGTAGGCACCAGCCCGATATTTGTAATTTGTAAATTGGGGATAGGATAGGGAAGGTAGCGGCTGTAGCATTTTGTTCGGAGCCATCCGGCCATTTGCCTGAAGTAGAAGTGGAAAACCTTGAAAAACCTCTTCCATGGCGCGTCAGCGCTGTCGGTCATCGTAGTCAGTTATTACGAATACTAATATTATCAGTAAGGTTTGTGAATCAAGGCCATGGAGTAAGTGTGATTAGAGACGGGGAAACCTTGGTCCATGTGTGTGCCTGGATTCAAACCTCGCACTTCGAACAGTCAGTACCTCATTTCCCCTTGTTGCATAAGGAAACAATAAGGGGCGTATATAAGGGGGGAGCTGTGGAGGTTCCACCCCCCCCCCTCCCTCCCCACAAAAAGCAATTAAAATTAAGAAAGTGATGGTTTAGGAAAAGCATAAACTAATTGTAAATTTGGTTGTACACTAATCTTAACTTATTGGCTAAGTTATAAACAAAATCAAGATTGAAATTAGACTACCTCGTGGTACAGTGGCTAGCAATCTTGCTGCCACCCCGGAGGTCCAAATTCGATTCCCGGCTCTGCCAAGAAATTTTAATTCTGGTCTGAGGGCTGGAACGGGGTACACTCAGCCTTGTGAGGCAAAACTGGGAATTTCACATAGAATTTTACAATTAACTCTTATCTAAAATAATTACACAACGTAATATGCTCTTAGATATTGGTTGATATTTCTGGGCATTTTGCGGTGACAATCCCCTGAGAATACTCACAATAGGATAGTCAGCCTTCCCCCCCCCCCCCCCGAAAAAAATGTATATACGCTACTGAAAACAATTGGTTACGTTGCCGGGTATGGATCAATAAACAGGCATTCTAATATGAGTTTAAGTGCGATAAGGTTCCTTTCTATGATCCTTCCACCTATCATAGCTAAGAACAGATTCGCATTTATTATCAGGAAGCTAGGAGAACATTTTAAAGTATTGGTCGAGCCGGGAATTGAACCCGGAGATCTCAGCATTGCCAGTGAATAACGCTGGAGAGAAGAAGCCAAATAATTATGACATCTATAATCCATTCTGAATTGATCAGTAATGACTCAGTACGGGGGAAAGATGAGACAGCCGATGGTGAAAGAGGATATCCGAGAAGTATTACAGCAAGTATGAGCAAGCCATTGACGGTGTTAGAATCCTTAGCCGCAGGCTGCAAGATGTACGTGAGGCGTGGGAGGATTGACCCTCGGCTGGGTGTGAGAACAGGGAGCTCAGGTTTAGTGTCAGACTGAATCAGAGGTTACTCACTTCCTCCATATCTTGACTAGAATTTTTGAAAATGCTTGAAGGATGTGACTTTAACAGGGAATCAGAATGTTTCTCTGCAAAACAAACCGATTGAGGACACTCTTATATGTACATTACTAACTGGTTTAGCGCAACCTTTTAAAGCGCAGGGTAATGGTTCCAGGTTGTATCCCGATAAGTAAAGCCCTGCGGGGATGCGGATATCTGCGGATATAGTTTGCATGTCAGTGCGGATAGCGGATAAGCTGCAGATAATGTTTGGAGCAAATTTGAGGACAGATTTTAGAATGCAATCCGATCTTCTTGAATATCATTACTATGACCCGGATGTTTCTGACATAGCCTATCATATTTTACCGGGCTTGCCACGGTGGGTGTGTGGTTATCGTGTCGGACTACCAACCCCAAGATTGCAGGTTCGCTCCTGGCCATGGTAAGTGATTTTTGAAAGGCGACAAAAATCACGATACTCATGTCATACGTTGTTGGCTTGTTAAAGAACCCATTTGAATTCAGTAGGCCGTGTTCATAATGGCAAAATTAATCTCGGGATTTTCCGCCAACACAAAGTTCCTCATTTCTCTACTAGAAAGCGGTATAGTGTCAAGGAGCTTAGATATCTAACCTCCTTGACTTTCATAGTGCTTCAAGGAGCATTAAATTCGACACGCAAGCTGCCCTCTGGGTGTCAATTAACAAAGCTTTCACCCGGCATCCGAGGCCATACGATATTATTATTATTATTATTATTATTATTATATTTTTCCGTTATGTTTTTTTTTCATGACAAATGTAAGATGATGATTTACGCTAATCTCAGTCAAACTATGTCATTAAGCATAATTGACACTCCGAACTGTAAAGGGTTGCAATTCTGGCTGTAGGCTATAACTAGAGCTGGGATTTCTATGTAATTACATACTTTACATATTTTTTCATATTTGTTGATATTCTACATATTCTTAGTGATATTACATAAAATAACATATTTCAGAGTTTTCCTGTTTTTATATGAAATAAATTGCTGAAATGAAGTTTCACACTTAATGTGGGGCTGTTGTCTGTCCTCTCAACAGGGGGATTAAGGTAATTATTAGTGACAGGTATTTGCGAGGATGATAGTATGATAAGTGCTGTGCATGGGGAAACTGGTGCAAGTATATTGAGTAAATTGCAAAAAGTGTTGAAGAGAAATCCTGGTTATTCAACATTTCACAGTGTGTGCCGAATTCTAAATGGAGATGACGTTGATCCTCCCGAGGACATTTCTCCAGCGAAAATTCCTGTCCTAAAATTTGGCCCGGTTACATCATGTGATGTTGAAAGATCTTTCTCTGCATATAAGAACATCCTAAGTGACAAACCCCTTTCTATGACCCCAGAGAACATCGAAAAATACTTAATAGTTCACTTTGCTACAAAATTTAATGAATAAACGTGCTTTGAGTTATGAAAATAATACATTTCTATTGAATATGTGTCTGATATATTCATATAATATGACTCCAAAGAACATTGAAAAATACTTAATTGTTCACTGTGCTACAAAATGTAATATAAAGCGTGTTTAGTGTGTTCTAACTGACAAAATGGTAATTTATATATTAATTATATGATATTACATATTTTGCCCAATCTACATATTTTGCTACATATTTTTGTGCTTTTTGTTACATATTGATGTACATATTATGCCACTTGATATTACATAAAAATCCCACCTCTAGCTATAACATTCATTTTAAACATAGCACATCGCATACAAAGCCTAGGGGAACAACTTTCTCCTTAAATGTCTAAATGTGTTGTTTAATACTTTATCTCATTAAAATAGTATTGTAATGCCAGTAGATTCAGATAAGAAACGTGCGGATGAGGGGCGGATGCGGATAACGTTTTGTTTATCCGCTCAGGGCTCTACCGATAGGGAGAAAGTGGAATTGATCACAGCCTTCTGTGTTGCCTATGATAATCGTGTGGCCTCCTGAGAGGCCGAGTGCAGGTCCTTCAAGTTGACGCCCGTGGGCAACTTTCGCGCCGTTATGAGGATTAAGTGATGATGAAGACGAAGATTAAAAGGAGATTAAAATCCCTGCTGGCCCGGCCGGTATCGTACCCAGGACACTTTGGCCCAAAGTCTAGCGTGCTAACCAATTCGCCATTGGGCAGTGTTTCCTATTCAAACTGTTATTTGTAACTCTTCAGTGAATCAACATGAATTTGCGCAACGATTGGATGGGTGCAATGTATAAAGAACACTCCTATTACATGATGAGTTTATGCTTACTATTATACATTGTACCTGCCCAAGTAATGTTGACTGACTGAAGAGCTACGAATAACTTTTTTTCTGAACAGAACTGTCTGGGGTTGGACTAAGTTTCGTCATTACTAGCTGCTTTTCTTCAAACCTGAGGACCAATACCCAGCCAAGAACAACGTATTCTGGCAGTTGATCATCCATGCTTTACCCCACTTAGCCTTTTATTATAGCCCCATCGCTTGTTTCAGCACTCTTTAACCATTCGGCTGTAAAGGATCCGAATCCCCAAACGAGTCCCTTTCCATATCTAACACGTTCAACTGTTGTTTTTGAAGTGTTGACAGTCGAAAACTTTTACACTACACAATATGCAATATCTTCTATCAAGCTGTGTAAGTTATTAACTACCACACTACCACAGAGATGAAGCGAAAAAAAAATCCAATGACTTAAGACAGAACGCCCAACCTTAGCACAATGTCTCACAACTCAAAAGTGCCAAGCGAGTCGGAGTGGTCCCCAGTCCAAGTAGAGGCGACAAGACTCGAACGCTTCCAATATAGTACAGTACAGCTGGAATGGTTTTGTTCCAAAAACCGTGCTATGGTTGGCTTTTTGTAAATCGTTAGAAAAGCACAAAGAAAGCTTAACTCTAAATTTCGGAATAATTTGTAGCATCATATTGTCGGAAAACTAAAAAAAAAAAAAAAAAAAATTGAAAAGAGTTTTTTTCTGAATCGACGTATTTTAAAGAAAAGTTTTTTAATCAAAGAATGTAGAGGACATTGTCACCTACAATTTGTCTCATTGAGGTCATGTCATACGTTTTGAAATGCAGAAGCTAGGTGGCGCCAAGTTTCCAAAAAAGTGGTTTTTTTTTTTACTTTTTGTCCTAGATTTTTTTTCCACAAAAGAATGAATCAGAAATTTGTTCCTCTAAAAATTGTCTGCAACATTTATTTAAACGTTTGTTTCCTTCGACTTACCGTTCCAAAGTTATAGCGCAGCAAATGCAACGGTGCGTAGTCAAGGCTACTATTGTTACTGCGGAGAATGCGGTGGGCATAGTTTGGACCGGGACCGGTGTCGGACAATTTTTACACTTCGGCAGACTATAATTTTGGAACGGTAATTCGGAGGAAAAAAATGTTTCAATAAATGTTGTAGACAATTTTGAGAGAAACAAATTTCTGATTCGCTTTTTTGTTAACAAAACGTTTTTTCTAGAACAAAAAGAGAAAAAACACTTTCTTGGAAACTTTGGCGCCACCTAGCTTCTGCATTTCACAACGTATGACATGACCTCAATGAGACAAATTGTAGGTGACAATGTCCTCTACATTTTTTGTTTAATAAACTTTTCTTTAAAATACGTCGATTCAGCGAAAAACGCTTTTTTTTTTTGAGTTTTCCGACAAAATGATCGTGCAAATTATTCTGAAATTTAGAGTTAAGCTTTTATTGTGCTTTTGTAACGATTTACTAAAAGCCAACCATAGCACGGTTTTTGGAACAAAAGGGGTTTCTTCTGTGCAGCTGTACTGTACTAATAGCTATGAGGGTGCCGTCATAGCGGATGGCAATAGTTTGAAAGCTGTCACTATATGCAAGGCATGAAATGCTGGAAGAGCGTTCAATAATGTATCGCAAATTGATTCTCAGACAGTGGGAGATAATAACGCACCGTACACACATAATGTTTAACCCTTGAGGACTGGTGTGAAAAATATAACACGAGGACTGGCGCCAGGTCATTTTGACCCACAGTGTGTCACTCCCTTTTTGTCGTAGTCGTACGGATTTTAATTCAGTAATTTTACACCTGGTGTCTTCCTATGAACTATTCCCAATATAACCGGGTGAGTTAGCCGTGGTGGTTACGGCATGACTGATGGCAGTCGCTCACATCCGGGAGGCGAGGTGGTTCGAATCCCCCCGCCGGCAACCTTGAAGATGGTCTTCTGTGGTTTCCCATCTTCCTTCCAGGCAAATGCCGGGGTTGGTCCCTAACTATAGGCCACAGCCGCTACCTTCCAACTCCTCGTCCTTACATTCCAACTTCCCTCCTTCCCTCCCCAACGGTACTTGTAGCTCACCCATTGGGTGTCCGTCTCGAAGCAGCTACACAACTGGCGAGCCGAACATGTCCTCGGACACTCCCGGCACTAAAAGCCATACGCTAAAAAAATATCCCAATATAAAATGACGTTTATTATATTTTTCAAAGTTAACATGCAGAGAAATGACAATTTTCGCAGCTGTATAATTGGCCGTGATAGTGGCGGTCATTTCGATTTTTTTAAACAAAGGAGCTGATGACCAAGGTGTCCCTAGACTCTAAACATGGATCAACAAGAACGTGAGCTATGTGATTGTTTAGCACCAAAATAGGTAGATTTTTCCCCTTATTTTTTTACAGATTGTTCCAACTAACGTAGGCCGAAAATTGCCACGTGAGGACTGGCGTCATGGGTAAATCTGACCCGACCGTAAATAATATAGAAATAACTTGAGTGTTCAAAAAGATATGTACATGTTTATTTTGCAGGGTGAAGTTCAAGGCTAGGAAGGAAGGTACAGTAAGCGAGAGGAAATAAGGGCTGACCAAAACGAAAATATACCGCAGTATTTCAGCCCCGGGTCAAGACTACAATGTGCCAGTCCTCACGGGTTAATGCGCCGTAGAAATTAACTCAAAATCTTTTAACCTAAGTCCTCTAGTCCATTTGACTGCTCCTCCAGGGGCCCACGGTTAGTGGGACGTGGGTCGGCGACCACGGGTCCCCAGCTGAGTTCGGCATTGCTTTCACTTACTTGTGCCAGGCTCCTCTCTGTCATCTTTCCTATCGACCCCCCTTGGTCAACTCTTGTTCTTTTCCGACCCTGACAGTGTTAGGGTAACCGAGGCTTAGGGAGTATTTTACTTTCCCGCCTTAGTTGAGAAGCTTATTTCCAAAAGATACCAAATCCAAAAAAATCGAAATTGAGATTATAATGGAAAACGTACGTTGGTAGGAAGCTCCATCATATGAAAGAAAAATAAATTGCCAAAACGACCTAAATCCATAACAAACGGGCCATTAAAAATCTCGTTTGATGCCAATAAGTACCAAATCCTGTGGCCTGAATGTGCCAATACGTACCGTATCCATGCAGCCAATGAGAGGCCATTTCTTTTAGGACTGGATAATATTATCCATTGCCCAGTTCACAAGTTATTTACCATATTCATGTTCTTTAGACACAAACTACAATCATAATTCCAAAAGTTCAGCACTGGTAAGTTACTTTGCATAATTTTCATTGGTTTGTTCAATTTTATTTAATATTATTTAAATAATCTTTGGCTTCACTTTAAATACCTTAAATCTAATTATTGCATAACTAAATACAATCAGTTTTCTCGAAGATTCTGATGACTGCAATGAAATTTATGTCTTTCCGTTGAAAGTATTTAGAGTTTAAGTGCCAAAAAGTACCAAATCCATCATTTTCTTTGAATATTTCCAAAACTGCAAAAGGCTAAACAGAAATACTTGGTATAACAATGCATTTATTCTATCTGAATATAATAAATTGGCTCAAAGGATTTTCAGATGAAATTTTACACTCTGAGCGTTTTTCCTCTCTCCTGTAAAATATTACTTTTTGATTTGGTACCTTTTGGAAATAAGCTTCTCAATTGGCCTTTGTCTCACTTTCCTGATCCCTCATTCTTCGAGGGGTCAGACTTCTTCTGTTCTCTTCCTAGCTCCTGCCTCCTGCTCAAGGCCCTTAAGGAGGCAGGGAGTGTGTAGCTCCACCACTTCTGATGCACCCTGGATAGTGCTACACCCTCAAGGGCTCACGGCTTGTGAGTTCGGGAGTTGGCAACCCCGAGGGGTTCCTGAGCTGGGTCTGGTTTTCCCCGTTTTCCCAGTGCCTCTGGGTCAGACTCTCTCTTCTTTCCCTTTTCTATCTGCCTCTTCTGGTTCTCCTTCCTTGCAAGTCACTCAATCCTCATTCTTCGAGGGTTGAGGGCATTTCTTTTCCCCCTGTCCATGGTTTGCCTTATTCTTTATTTGTTTACCATTTCTTTTTCTAGTTTGTAAGACTGTAGATAATATTAGTTTAAATTTTCCATTACATTCTCATCTCATCTTTCACTATCACCCAAACCATTAGGGGCCAATAACCTAGAAGTTAGGCCCCTTAAAACAACAATTATCATCATCATCATCATCATCATCAACCATTTGACTGCACGCCACTGATTCCATCACCATTAAAACCATTAGTCGAACATATTTCCAGCTCCAGTACTTTTTCCCGCGATTGTACACTACGCCAACTGAACGTCGCGTCGTGATCCTATCAAGTCAGTTCCGTGTATTGTCCAGTCAGTAGAAATGCTCTGGATTCCAGAGTGGCGTACAAGTGCGCCTCTGTACTCCAAGACGGTGTTGCTTCCAGGAATGTGTTAGTTATCAGCTTTAAATATAGAGCGCATTCTTCATCCAGAATTGGGGTAAATGCTGACCATGTAAGGTCAATCCGCATTGTGTCCATGACCAAGTTCCTCTGGTAGCACTTCTCATTCTGTTAATTCAAATATTGTACCCCCCAGGGGCTCACATCTAGTGGGACGTGGGTTGGTGACCACGGGACCCTAGCTGAGTCTGGCATTGCTTCAACTTAATTGTACCGGACTCCTTTCCGTCTTCCTTCCTGTCGACCTCCCTTGGTCAACTCGTGTTCTCTTCCGACCCCGACGGTATTAGGGTATCCGAGGCCTAGGGAGTCTCTTCCTTTCCCGCCTTTATTGGCCCTGGTCTTATCTTTGCTGATACCCTCCTTCTGCGCTTTTTTTCACGTTATCTCGTGCCTTCTGCTCAAGGCCCTCAAGGAAGAAGGGTGTATGTAGCCCCACCACTTCTGGTGCACCCTGGATAGTGCTACACCCTCAGGGGCTCACGGCTGGTGAGCTCGGGAGTTGGCGATCCCGGGGGATTCCTGAGCTGGTTCTTTTTCCCCTTTTTCCACTGACTTTGGGGCGGGTCCTCTCCTCTTTCCGGGGGCGTGGTGGCTCAGCGGTCTAGCTGTATGCCTCTCACCAAAGCAGTCAGGGTTCGATTCCCGGTCAATGCATGTGAGATTTTCGAAGTGAAATGCCATGTCCTGTGGTTCGAATTCCACGTAAAAAGGAGGTCCCGTGGCTCATGATCTCGAGATTAACGGTCACGTTAAACTAGAAGCTTCCTTTTCTCCTCTTTCCCTTTCCTACCTGCCTTTCTTGGTTCTTCTTCCTTCCAATTCCCTCAATTCTCATTCTTCGAGTGTTGAGGGCATTTCCTCTCCCCCTGGCTTTTATTTACAATCTTCTCGTGTTTGTTTCCCATTTCCTCTTCTAGTTTGTAAGTGAGCAGTTGGTTTTAGTTGTACATTTACGTACGTTTCATTTGATCATCTTTCTTTTTATCCATCACCCAAACCATTAGGTGCCGATAACCAAGATGTTAGGCCCCTTCACCCTGGAACAGCACCCTTATTCCCCAGAAACAGTAATGGTATCCTGGGGCACTGAGCACCCCAGGATAGAAACACAACTATGATGCATTAAAATAATGTATTACTAATAACTGCAATTACAAATGAGTGAAATGAACCCTGTAGCACAGAATACTCAAACTATTAAGGCTGTAAAGAGAAAATATCTATGTCAATATAATAGATAACTAATATATTAGCAATATTTCAATGTTATTTTAAATATTCGTTCTTTGGTCATCGTAATCACAATCTTCACTTCTCACATTCACTACAAAACAACAAGCTATGATGTATACGCTCAAACCCCTTGCATTCTGAGCACACCACAGTGGTCTTGGTGTCCTTGGATCGTGGGCTGATGGAGCACTCAATGCCCTGGAGACACAGCTTTGGGTATAATACAGTGTGTCCGCAAATTCTATCCGCAAGCGCGTGTCTCGCCTTGCGAGTCGTGTTGGGTTGGCAGTACATTCATGCTATGTTGTGACAAGGAAAACAATTACATTGCATTAAGTAAATTAAGTACTAGGCTCCGTAAAGTTTCCACCAGCACGGGAAACCTCTTCCACTAAAAACATACGCTCTTGAGTAGTAGCCGCTGCGGAGAGACTTTGCGGACACACTGTAGCTGTCACTGCTAAGAAGTATACACATTGAATGAAAGAAAGAAAGTCGCAGTCAAGTAAAAGTCACAGGAGGTGGCCGCGTATCAGGCGTATCAGCATAACGTAATCGGGGAACGAAAATTATCTGGGCCATTGAGTGCCCCACTGTACTGTTCCAGGGTTAAAACATCATCATCATCAAATATTGTATTGTACACTACAATAACTTAGTGCTTCCCACCCACTTCCATAGCCGTCCGTACTAAGCTCAACTCCTCAAGAGAAATTGCAATTAAGAATACAATGGTTTGTCCGCGATGGGTTTCTCTATAATTCAATTTTCCTCTTACCTTCCCACACATGGTGTAGACTTCGCTAAGGTGTTATTTATTTCATTATTTAATTATTTATTTGCCTATTTTTAGCGTATGGCTTTTGTGCCGGGAGTGTCTCAGGACATGTTCGGCTCGCCAGAGTTAGTAGCTGCTTCTATGCGGACACCTATGGGGTGAGCTACAAGTACCGTCGCGTGTGGAGTGTTGTCTGGGGAGGAAAGTGTTAATGTAAGGATGAGGAATTGGAAGGTAGCGGCTGTGGCTTATAGTTAGGGACCAACTCCGGCATTTGCCTGGAAGGAAGATGGGAAACCACAGAAAACCATCTTCAAGGTTGTCGGTGGGGGAATTCGAACCTCCTCGCCTCCCATATGTGAGCGACTGCCTGCAACCACGCCGTAACAACCATGGCTAACTCACCACTTATTTGACTGACCGGAGTAGATGATCAAGATAAGGTGCTTGGCCATGGGGTGAACTTATCTCCTGACTTGGAAGGGGAGTGGGTTGTTGCGTTTCTCGAGAAATTTCAATAATAATAATCGTGTGACGTCCGGAGAGGCCAAGTCCTGGTTTATGTACGTAGTTGACGCCCGTGGGCGACCTGTGGGTCGTAATGAGGATGAAGTGATGATAATGACGTCACGTACACCCAATCTCCGAGCCACGGGAATTAACCCCAGGAGATTAAAATCCCTTACGGCTCGGCCGGGAATTGAATCCGGGGCACTTCGTGCCAAAGCCTAGCGCGCTAACCATTCATCCACGGAGCCGGGTGAGAAATTTGAAAGAATTAACAATATAAATTGTTATTTAGTTTGGATGTTTAAATAATTATAACATATAAGCCTAGTCCTAATTGGTAACTAAGCTCGCTAAAGCGCAGCGCCAGGTTATAGGTAAATCCCTGCAAGGATGCGGATATCCGCAAAATTTTTCGCCATGCGAATATAGTTTGCATGGCTGTGCGGATAGCGGATAAGCTGCGGATAATGTTTGGAGTAAATTTGCGGATAGTTTTTAGAATAGACTACAATCCGAACTTGTTGAATATCATTACTATGACCCGGATGTTTATGACATATCATTATTTTCCGTTATGTTTTCTTTTTCGTGACAAATGTAAGATGATGATTTACGCGAATCTCATTCAAATTATGTCATTAAGCATACTTAACACTCCGAACTGAAAAGGGTTGCAATTCTGGCTGTGTAACATTCATTTTAAACATATAACTCGACTAAGGGAACGACTTCCTCCTCAAAACTAAATGTGTTCCTTTAGTATTTTATCCAATTGAAAATATTAGTGTAATGGCAGTAGATTCGTATAACAAACCTGCGGATGCGGATAACAGTCGTGCGGATGCGTGGCGCTTACGGATAACAGTTGTGCGGAAGGGGGCGGATGCGGATATGAGGTTGATGCGGATAACAGTCGTGAGGCCGCGAGGTTGATGCGGATAACAGTCGTGAGGCCGCGAGGTTGATGCGGATAACAGTCGTGAGGCCGCGAGGTTGATGCGGATAACAGTCGAGAGGATGCAAGGTTGATGCGGATAACAGTCGTGCGGATGCAAGGTTGATGCGGATAACAGTCGAGAGGATGCAAGGTTGATGTGGATAACAGTCGTGCGGATGCCAGGTTGATGCGGATAACAGTCGTGCGGATGCAAGGTTGATGCGGATAACAGTCGTGCGGATGCCAGGTTGATGCGGGTAAGAGCCGTGAGGCCGCGAGGTTGATGCGGATAACAGTCGTGAGGATGCAAGGTTGATGCGGATAACAGTCGTGAGGCCGCGAGGTTGATGCGGATAACAGTCGTGAGGCCGCGAGGTTGATGCGGATAACAGTCGTGATGATGCAAGGTTGATGTGGATAACAGTCGTGAGGATGCAAGGTTGATGCGGATAACAGTCGTGAGGATGCAAGGTTGATGTGGATAACAGTCGTGAGGATGCAAGGTTGATGCGGATAACAGTCGTGAGGATGCAAGGTTGATGCGGATAACAGTCGTGAGGATGCAAGGTTGATGTGGATAACCGTCGTGAGGATGCGAGGTTGATGTGGATAACAGTCGTGCGGATGCGGGGCGGATGCGGATAACAGTCATGCGGATGCCAGGTTGATGCGGATAACAGTCGTGTGGATGCGGGGAGGAAGCGGATAACAGTCGTGCGGATGCCAGGTTGATGCGGATAACAGTCGTGTGGATGCGGGGCGGATGCGGATAACAGTCATGCGGATGCGAAGTTGATGCGGATAACAGTCGTGTGGATGCGGGGAGGAAGCGGATAACAGTCGTGCGGATGCCAGGTTGATGCGGATAACAGTCGTGAGGATGCAAGGTTGATGCGGATAACAGTCGTGAGGCCGCGAGGTTGATGCGGATAACAGTCGTGAGGATGCAAGGTTGATGCGGATAACAGACGTGAGGATGCAAGGTTGATGTGGATAACAGTCGTGCGGATGCAAGGTTGATGTGGATAACAGTCGTGAGGATGCAAGGTTGATGCGGATAACAGTCGTGAGGATGCAAGGTTGATGCGGATAACAGTCGTGAGGATGCAAGGTTGATGTGGATAACAGTCGTGAGGATGCGAGGTTGATGTGGATAACAGTCGTGCGGATGCGGGGCGGATGCGGATAACAGTCGTGCGGATGCCAGGTTGATGCAGATAACAGTCGTGTGGATGCGGGGCGGATGCGGATAACAGTCATGCGGATGCGAAGTTGATGCGGATAACAGTCGTGTGGATGCGGGGCGGATGCGGATAACAGTCGTGCGGATGCCAGGTTGATGCGGATAACAGTCGTGTGGATGCGGGGCGGATGCGGATAACAGTCATGCGGATGCGAAGTTGATGCGGATAACAGTCGTGTGGATGCGGGGCGGATGCGGATAACAGTCGTGTGGATGCGGGGCGGATGCGGATAACAGTCATGCGGATGCGAAGTTGATGCGGATAACAGTCGTGCGGATGCAGGGCGGATACGGATAACGTTTACTTTATCCACGCAGGGCTACAGGGTAGTAGCCAATCATGCTAACCTATTCACCACGTTGCATGCATTTGAATGTTGACTGAAGTGCTTCTTAAACGAAAGGACCCTTCAAGGTGTGATCAAAATGTTTGAAGGGTATTGTAAATAAACACCCTTGTATTTGGCTGACTGGTTTTAAAGCATCTGTTCTCAGAATGTGAGGAGAGAGAAGTGTTGAATGAACGAATATGTTTACACTTGTCTTACAAGCAAGCGGACAAGTGCCTCATCTCATAAGTAATTATGTTATATACAGCAGCACTAAGTATGGAAGAGAAGAGGTGACAATCCACGTGCCATTGCTGGTGTTGCATTCCAAAGCAAGGCGAGACTGGAAACTCGTACTTGAACACGTCATATTTGGCCTACAAGTGAAGTAAATGCAGGGTTACCGATACGGTCATACGGAAAGTCCATGATAAATGTGGGAATTTGAAGCCATTCTTTTTTCAGTGTTTAACCCTTTCACTTTCAAGCTCTCATCTGATGGATGTGTGAAAACTGTCTGCCATATTTACCAAGCTGTGCACACACTTGTTTTAAAATGAGACGGAAGAGAGACCTATAAAGATATTAAAATAAAATATTATAAACAAAGAGTGAATAAATAACTTTTTATTGCTGAAAATACTTAGCCATATGATTTCAAGGAAAAAAAACAATGGAAAAAAATTGCAAATTTCACATTTGAAATTTTTGTAGTAATTTTGGGAAATGGAATTCACTTGTCAAGTCTACTATTCATGTTAAAATAAACTGTATATATTAGATAGCGTGGTAAATGTCAAGAATCCAAAATTACCAACAAAAAAGAGAAACATACACGCAAGTTTGCCACCAACCACGACGAAAACAATACACGAAACTCTGGAAGCACATGTTTCAGACTCTAAGAATTAATATAAATACAGATTGTCAGAGGTTCCCGCGGAATATAAACGTGAGTTAAAATTGCTTTCTTCATATCCCCTGAAAATTGCTGTTATGAACCGTAAAAATAAGGAAATAATTAATCATTAAGGCCGATAACGATGGATCGTTACTCTGACAGTTATGGCACGAACAGGGCGTAACGACAGATCGTTACCTTGAAAGTCAAAGGGTTAACCCCTGGCACGACAGACCATAAAGGGCCTAGGCCTACCAAGCGACCGCTGCCCAGCCATTTGGCCTGCAGATATCGGGGTGACACGTGATCAGCACATCGGGCCCCCTCGGCCATTAATCTTGGTTTTCGTGACCGGGGCGCTGCCTCACTGTCAGACAGTTACTCAATTGTCCTCACGTGGCTGAGTGCACCCCGTTCCTGCCCTCACGTCAGTTTCTAAGATACCTGACGGAGCCGGGAATCGAACCCGGGGCCTCCGGGTGAGAGGCAGGCACGTTATGCCAACACCACGGGGCCGGCGTGGCATTACCATTACTGCGTCCTTATTTTCAATTCACGTTTTTATCTGAGGGAACCCTTTACCACACATAACAAGATCTCCTGGTTGAATATGATATAGTATACCAGAATGTACGGTAATGCCAGTCGCCCTTCCACCATAACATTTAGAAAGGAAAGGAATATAACCCGATGGAGCAATGGAAACGAGAAATTTGACAGTGAATGCATTTTTATAATGAGAGAACTTAAAAATTATTTGACGAACACTTTGAGGTGTTTCACAGAATACTTCACTACAATCTATGATGCATGTGCATTTTTCAAAATGATGTTTAAATGCATTTGGCATGGCACTTTAAATAGTGGATCGTTGTGGCAAGAAAATGCAATTTTTTGTTTCCTCAAAAATATGCCACAGTGAAAATTTAAAGGCAGCAGAATCCGTAGTCCTGTGAGAGTTAAAAATAACGCCGAGTGTAGCAAAACTAATTCCCAGTTTACACTTCATTAACAAAAGAATAGCATATTTTCCTTGTCAAGAGTACATTTATGATGCACAGAGAGCAACAACGATAATAGGATACGAAACACTGCAAGTTTTACACCCGCTATTTCAAGAAGATGGTATTCGTTTTCTTTCACTGACTTGTAATCACAAAAATAATGTTTCTTATGCACAAGGTCTACCTTAACACCACAGTCTTGCTTAAAACAAGTGTCAGTCATTGTGCTTTTGTTCACACGAGGCATTGACAGATTTGTTTGGACTTCTGCTTCGCAATTATTTTTTAAAGAAGAAAACAATATGTTCACCTGAGGCTCGTCAATATTTACGGTGACAATACTTGGCTGTGTGCTCGCGTCACTGCATGATCCATGCACCATCACATCTCCTTCACTCCTTTTATTTCCATGTCTCAGTTTTAGCCTACTTTCGATTTTTGCAAAAAATGAAAGTAGACTTATGAGATCAAAACAGGGCCAAAAATTGTGTGTCTGTCTGTCTGTCTGTGTGTGTGTGTGTGTGTGTGTGAGTGTGAGTACCGTGACCTACGTTATATACAAGGCCTGAAAATGAGGTGCCAGACAACATTTTGAGCGATGGTTCGAACTTGTTCCGTATTTTGCCGCTAGGTTCACTGTCTGGCGCCCTTAATCGTACCGTTTGCATTACGTACAATGTGATTAGTGTGTCTGTATTTGGCGGTAAATAAGGTGTCCTAATGAGTGAGAAAGCTAAGGTGAGTTTAAAATTGACTGGCGAAGCGTGTCGTATTATAGTTGTGCTTTCGTTAAGAGCTGTAGACTGCTGTTTGACTGATATTGAGATGGGTGCTAAGTAATCTTTATGAACAAGACGTAGTGAAAAACAAATTTTAATCCAGTGTACTAGCGTAAATGTGGCATGTATGTGTAATAAATACTTTAGATATAAATCACTGAATTATTTTAATAGAGTAACTTATGTGTAAATATTAGTGTTATTATTGTGTTCGTCAAAAATGGTGTACTGTAGCGTGCCGTATTGTAAATCTCGTTTCATAAATTTCCATTGAACAATGAAATACTGAAACAATGGGTTCTAGCTGTTTCGGCGGGTAAAGCCAGGGTCTTTGTGGACACCAAAACGGTCTTCTACTTTTTGTAGCAAGCATTTCAAGGATTCTGATTTCATTATAAGTACTACAAAGAGAACGCTCTTACCGAACGCATTTTCGACGGTTTTTGAGGACTATCCCGAACATAAACAAGCACAAATAAATAGAAATACGCGCAAAAGAGCACGTGTCGATAGAGACATACATATCAATAATAAAAGGAAATGATCCGGTAATTTAAATTTTACGGAAGACTATTGTGATGAACGAATTGAAGAAAACCATGATCAACCACGTGTTAGTGTAGGAACGCAATGTTCTACAATCAAGCAAACTCATTGCAAGTCAACAAAATTAAAATTAAGGAGGGCACTAAGAAAAAACACAGTATACAGAACTACAATTAAGTCATTGAATCAAAAGATAATTTCATTGAAACAAAAATTACATTCAGTGCAACGTCAGGACAAACACGATGTTCAAATATCGAAGCTCAAGAGTGAAGTGGATCGTGGGGATTTGAAGGCTAATTTCTTACTTGAACAAATTCGAGCTTTCACGAATCGAAAGTTTAATTCCATGAAACAACAATAAAAAATATGTGTATTGCTCTCTAATAAATCACCGTCGGCTTACCGCTTACTGAGAGATATAAATATTTTACAACTTCCTAATCCACTAACACAAAAACGTACATTAGGTATACGAACGGAGGGGCAGGTGCCATGTCACTTGCAAAAGCTAGGTTGACAGCTGAAGAAAAGTCAATGACTCACGATAATGAGAAGGTTGGTTCATTAATCATTGATGAAATGACCATAAAGTCTAGACTATTGTATGACAAGAATTTAGACATGTTTATCGGCATTCGTGATATTGAGAAAGATGCAATTGGAATCGAAAATAAATTGGCTAATAAATTATTATGTATAGGCCTACTGTTCAAGGACCTGTCATCCTTCTACAGGATACCTGTTTCGATCTACTTTACATGTGGGCTCACAGGACAACAGTTATCTAGGATAACACTGGACGCACTGACTGCGGTTGAGGAATGCGGCTTCAAGGTCATCAGAATAGTGACGGACAACTGTCTGGTGAATGTGTCAATGTTTCAGGCGCTGCGCTGTGTGGCGGATGTGTCACTCATGAAATTCGTCACCCGAAATGCGAGCAGAGGCCACTTTTTCTTAGTTTCGATCCCAGTCACTTCATTAAGAATGCACGATCACAATATCTGAGTAGGAACTTCTATGTAGATGACAATTTAATAACTAGTGATCATCTCAAGAATCTGTACCACTTACAGAAAAAGCTAGTACTAAAGCCAGTCAGAAAATTAAGCAGAAAGGTTGTATATCCAAGCAATTTAAAAAAAAATGAATGTGGCAAGAGCCAAATTGGTGTTTACTCCAGAGACAATAGCAGGGCATAAGAGCATGGAAGTCGTGTGCCCAGAGAAAGTTGAAGATAAGGACAGCCTTCACGAAACAACAAAAAAATCTTGGAAATTTTTAGAAAATGGTTTGATATACATGATATCTGCAATACCACACACGAACTTCATTCCAGAAACACGGACAAGCTTATCAGTGAAGTTAATGATGAGAGACTATCATGGCTGACCAATGAATTTCTGCCCTCCCTGTCACAGATTCAAAGTTATCCCGGTAAAAAGATGAGACTTACAAAGGAAACTTATCAAGCTTTGGTGCTAACAACTTCATCAACAGTGTCCGGCATACGATTTCTAATCAGTATCGGCTTCCATTATGTGCTTACGCGGAATCTCTCAAGTGACGATGTAGAACTGCTCTTCAGTCACCTGAGAAATAAGGGAGGTAACAATAACATGATGGACGTGAGACCATGCCTGCATGCCATCGAGTCAACACTTAGCACAGGAATTATCGCATCTTCTAGAAGTGGGAATGTGGAGCTGAGAGAAGATGTAGTCGTAACAGGCGCCTTGACTGAGTTTCTGAAGCCTAAAAAATCGCGGAAGGTGCAAAACCCAGCCAATGCTAAAGAAACACCCCAGCTTCCGGTACATGTCTTGAAGATTCTTGAAAGCCCTGTTCAAGGTAAGAATATGGGGCATATAGCCTATATTAAGTTCATTGAAATAAAACATTATGGTTGACATTTTAGCATTTGTTTACAGAAAAGCCAGCGTCTCTATCTTCCATTTCAATTGCAGTGGTAGCGGGATTACTTGTAAGAGTGGCAGAAGAGAGAACAGACTGTGAAGGTTGCTTAGAGAAAATATCAGCTCCAGCAAATTCAAGCCTGCCATTTAGTTTAATACATTGTCAAGACAGAGGGGGATTAAGATAACCCAAAGCTTCTTTTATTTATATGTTGGAAACAATTTCTCACTTTGTCACAACAGCCGTAAATTTCATGTCTCGAAAATATTTAGTTTCAAATTTCACAAATATTTTAACTGACACGTTTCACACAAAATGCGAAGTGTGTATTGACAATTCTCTCTCCGTAGTTCTTCTGCAAAAGTTCTTAAGGCCGCTTTTAAAGAATATTGGCGTGAACCACACGGGCAGTAGTGCAACGTTTCTGAATTTAAGAAGTAAGCCACTTGACAGAAAAATTCTTAAAGTGAATTGAAATACAGTCAATAGTGAGCCGTATTCATCATTTGGGGGAAACTGGAGGAAAACAGGTAAGAAATGCTAAAAAACATGTATTAAATGTACTTGAGTTCCATGTAACGCATAGTGAAAAGCAGACAACTAGGGCGCCGAACCGCGATCCTAGTGGCGTAAAGTGGAACTACCAGTTTGGCGTACCAAGTTTCCGCTCTATTTCCAAGCCTTGAGTATAACGAAGGCCACGGTGTGTAATCTGAATGTCTGTCCCCCCCTATCAATTCGAACACGGTGAAACCGAATTGAACCAAATTTGGTACAGAGGTAGCACTAGCAAAGGGCACCTCAGTGTCATGTTTTATATCGCCGCCATCTTGACGAAAACGTAATGGCGGCCACCCAAATGTCAAAAGCTTAAATCAAATTACGACCAACCTAATCATCTGATCTCTACCAAATTTTGCAACATTATACCTTTATGTATGAAGAATCGTTTGACCAAACTACAAGGTCATCAGCCCAATAATTTGCGGATGGCGGCCATGTATGTGTGCAAATCGAATCCCCCTATCTATTCAAACACGGTGTAACCGAATTGAATTAAATTTGGTACAGAGGTAGCAGTAGCAAAGGACACCTCAGTGTCATGTTTTATATCGCCACCATCTTGACGGAAACGTAATGGCGGCCACACAAATGTTCAAAGCTTAAATAAAATTACGACCAACCTAATCATCTGATCTCTACTAAATTTTGTAACAAAATACCTTTAAGTGGTAAGCATCTTTTGACCAAACTACAAGGTCATCAGCCCAATAGTTTGCAGATAGCAGCCATATATGTGTGCAAACAGATTCCCGCTATCAATTCAAACACGGTGAATCCGAATTGAACGAAATTTGGTACAGAGGTAGCACTCGCAAAGGGCAACCCAGTGTCATGTTTTATATCGTCGCTATCTTGACGTAAACGTAATGGCGGATACCCAAATGTAAAAAGCTTAAATCAAATTACGAACAACCTAATCATTTGATCTCTACCAAATTTTGCAACAACATACCTTTTTGTGGGAAGTATCTTTTGATTGAACTACAAGGTCATCAACCTATTAGTTTGCAGATAGCGGCCATGGCCTATGTGTGCAAATCGATTCGCCATATCAATTCAAACACGGTGAAACCGAATTGAATGAATGGGCACCTCATATTCATGTTTAATATCCTTATAACACGTTGTATTTCAACAACCTACTACAACCAACATTCAGTTATACTCCTTGAAAAGGACAAAGTGTTATAACAATACACATGCATTTAGGTGAAAGTAGGCTATATGTTCTTTACTGAACATCTTGTTTGCCTATTATATCTCGCAGTTATTCTGTTGCAGCCACGTTGATGGTGCTTATCCGATACATTTGGCTTCATGTAGAGCCTCGGTATGTAACCGGGACTGTCAGGTTCTCTTTTTGGTGTCCCATTTATAAAACGCCGACTACAAACACGTGAATTAATTGTAGGAGACCATGGTTTACCATCACTCGTGTCCCATTTTAAGCCGCAATCCAAGCGTTCCTTCTAAGAATGTGCTGCTTATTTATTGTTTGGGAAACTGAAGAACCTCGTCCCAGGCGGACAATTCCCGTGCGTATGGTTTCACCCAACGACACAACAATTTGTTCTACTTGGTTTTGAACCGTGTTTCATTTCGAAATTTTACAGTAAACTGGTACGGTACCGCAATAAACGCAGTCTTATCATGTTGCTACACCTCACTGTCAAGCAAGCAAATCCTACGTCAAGTCGCGCTACTTGCCACCAGAGCGCAGCAACATCAATTTGCGCGAGGTCTATACGTGCAGCCAATGGCTCTTAAAAGATTAAGTAAGAGGACAATTTATTTATTGAGTTTTGTGTAGAAAAAAAAACTACGAGTTGCAGACGACGTGTACGGACGCTTTGACAAGCACAGTCTAGTAATTTACTTGCATAGGGAGACATAAGTCACGTTCACTTAAGCATACACATATATTCTTAAGTCGGGATTAGGTGAGATATTTATATTACAATTTTTAATCTTCAACAATAAGTGGTGGTGTATTCTGCTGGATAATGGTTTAGCCTACTTTGAACGCAATATTTGCTTCCTTCTAATAATTTCTGATAATAACAATACTCCTACTAAAAGCTCTAACTCTGTCCACTCGGCGGGCATTTGGTTTCTCGCTCAGGGATCCATCCTTGTTGGGGAATAAAATTATTCCTGTCAATTTCAATATCCTGAGTATATTAGAATATTCCCTAAAACATTTCCTTTTAGAAAGGAAAATAAATAATTCAACTTTCCCCTTTTTGTATTTCCTTGCCAGCGTACTTTTTACCTACACTGCACCCTATTTTTTTTCATTCGGGAAGGACGTTACACTCAGCGCCTGCCTGCCGGCAATCCCAGCTAGCGTTGCTCCCAATATCATACTCGCTTATAAGCTCTTGCTTTCTCGCCTTGCGCTCGCAAGCCTTTATCAGCACACAACTAGCTTTTAGCCTATTTTTATTTTATGGACGTCGCCTCCGTAGCGTAGCGGTCAGCATGGTTAGCTGCCGCCCCGGAGGTCCTGGGTTCGATTCCCGGCTCTGCCACGAAATTTGAAAAGTGGTATGAGGACTGGAACGGGGTCTACTCAGCCTCGGGTGGTCCAAATGAGTAGAGGGGGCTCGATTCCCACCTCCGCCATCCTCGAAGTGGTTTTCCCACTTCGTCTTCGGGCAAATGCCGGAATGGTACCTACTGTAAGGCCACGGCCGCCTCCTTCCCTCTTCCTCGCCTATCCATCCCAATCTTCCACCCCTTCCCATCCCTCATGAGGCCCCTGTTCGCTTTGCAGGTGAGGCCGCCTGGGCGAAGTGCTGATCACACCTCCCCAGTTGTATCCATCCCGAGCAGATGTTCCAGGCTCCCGGACACTGCCCATAGAGGCGGTAGTGGTGAGTTCCCTCGCTGAGTCCGTTGGAACCACCAACCTAGAGGGTAAATTGACTAAAAAAAATAAAAATGAATTAATAGGCTTATGAGATCACCTTTTGTCCGTGTGTGCGCGCGTATGTGTGTCTGTATAACTTTTAAACGGCTGGGGCGATTTTAATGAAACCCGGTAAGGTCATAGCACCTTTTTGGCCGACCCCGACCGTGGCCTTCACATTTTATTACGTCTCACCAATCCAACATGGCGGATGTGCGAAATATTTCACCAGCATTCAATATCTCCGAAACTATTACCGATATCACCCTGAAATTTTATACGGTGATAAAGGGTGCTACTATAGGTTCACCTATGAGACTTTTAAAAACCTGGTAACTACACAATCAACATGGCGGCCAGGCGAATTTGAGACTTTTAAATAGACTTTTCTCCCGATCTAACCATCCAAATGCAATGAAACTTGGTACAGCTAAAGTTTATACACATTGTAATGCACTGTCATCTAATTTAGTTCAATTGTTTACATAACCGCAAAATGGCGGCTGTGCGAAATTTCAAAATTAATTTCTCATTTCTTGAGTCATAATCATGCGATGGAAGTGAAAGTTTGAATAATTAACCTACGCAATAATTTTCCTTTAATGGTACATAACTCTATGGCCTATACATATAACAATCCAACATGGCGACCATCCGAAATATTTGGACGGTTCTCAATATCTACGAATCTTTTAGAGCAATCAAACTGAAATTCTTTATGTTCACAGAGACTATGAATATAAGTTCACCTATAGGGCTTTCAATAACCTGGTGAGCACTAATCCAAAATGGCGTCGTGGCGAAGTATAAATATTTAAATCGACGTTTCTCGCGATTTAACCATCCGAGGGCAGTGAAACTCGGTACGGTAAATGCTTAGGCTATACAAATGTTAATCCACTGGCATATAATTTATTTCCATTGTTTTCATAGTCAGAAGACGGCAGCTGTGCGAAATTTAAAAAATCTCGTTTTTACTTCTTGTGTACTTATCATACGATTGAAGTTTGAAATAATACCACTCCTACACAATAA
Organism: Meconema thalassinum; assembly: GCA_946902985.2. NCBI lineage: Eukaryota > Metazoa > Arthropoda > Insecta > Orthoptera > Tettigoniidae > Meconema > Meconema thalassinum. Next base: position 97,633,851 of record OX336389.2, read on the forward strand.
TCTTCATGTAATAGTACATAACTCTAAGACCTACATATAACAATTCCAACAAGGCGACCATCTGAAATATTAGACGGTTCTCATGTTGATAGAAGCAATTAACATAAGTAGGATATTTGAAACTAGGCTATAGTTCTTCACGGAACTACTTGTTTATTATCTAAACCAGGCGTGTCCAACCTTTTTTTTTTTTTTTTTTTTGGAAAAGGGTCACTGTCGTTAAGATGAATATTTGGTTTGCGCGCCACATAATCCGATTTTTTTCTACCGTATTAAATAGGGTTTAAATTCTTAGATAAACCAATTTATTTTAAAAAAATAGCTAATATATTGATATGTTATTTTTGTTACAATATTAATTGAATATTAGGTAAGTTATTTGTAAAATTAAATTAAATATATAAATGTTATATTACAGGTAAAATAATTGAATTAATATTTTACCTGTCAATGCGACACTTGGCACTACTTCTCACCAACAAGGGATCCAATATCTGGTTTGATTGATGTTGGAGCAACTCGAAGCGAACTCTCCAGATGACTGTCGGTGATTCGCGTTCTCGTTGCGCACTTCACATATTTCATCCTGGAGGACACTTGTTCGCAAGCCTCCGTGGCTTAGGCGGCAGCACGCCGGCCTCTCACCGCTGAGTCCGTGGTTCAAATCCCGGTCACTCCATGTGAGATCTGTGCTGGACAAAACGGAGGCAGACAGGTTTTTCTCCGGGTACTCCGGTTTTCCCTGTCAAAATTTCATTCCAGCAACACTCTCCACTATCATTTCATTTCACCTGTCATTCAATTAATCATTTCCCCAGAGGAGTGCGTCAGGCCTCGGCAGCCGGCACAGTTCACAACCTCGCCGCTAGATGGGGGCTTCATTCATTCCATTCCTGACCCGGTCGGAGACTGGAAGCAGGCTGTGGATTTTCATTTCATTTCAGAACACTTGTTCGCATATGTATGTGCTGCCGAAAAGTGATGTGAAACGAAGTACATGCCTATTAATGCCCGGATGATTTTCTCTGGGAAAGTAGTCGAGATAGAATAGTAGTAAGAGAACATTGTTAAACTTATTTTTTAGGTCTGACGCACATTGAAAATCAACGCGTTGTTTTGATACGACTTCGGTGACAGTTTTACTGAATACTGGTGCACAATCTGAACATATGGCATTGAAGCAAACAGAGCGCATGCGTCGGTTGGCCAGAGAGCTTGGAAAACAGAGATATACTACCCACCGCAGCACCCGATCACAACATTCTAGTGACTGAACAGATATTTATGAATATATATGTTAAAACATATAATAAAGTTATAATTATCGTCGAACATAAACAGTCGTATGCAACTCGCCTCATATGGTAATTAGGACACTCGTATGGAAATTATAAAACTCACGTACGCTCACTCATGTCTTAATTATAGCCATTATAGGCTCGTTGCATAATGTACTATTATAACATTCTCCTTGAAGTCTTGAAATCTAACGCGGAATTCGGTTCTTAATTCTGATATAATTTCTGTGTACTTTTGAGAATTTTGATTATAACAGTTTTTTAGGGCTGGGAAATGCACAAAGTTGATGGCCTATTTTCATTTATGAAAAAAAAAATAGGCTTACGAGATCACCTTTTGTCCGTGTGTGTATCTGTCTGTGCGTTCCCCCTAATAAAAACTAAACGGCTGGAGTGATTTCAATGAAACTCGGTAAGTTGATAGCACTATTCCGGATGACCCCGACCGTGCCCTTTAAATTTTGTTACGTCTCACCAATTTAACATGGAGGCGGTGCGAAATATTTTACCAGCATTCAATATCTCCGAAACTATTACCGATATCACCCAGAAAATTTGTACGGCAATCAAGGAAACTACTAGAAGTTCCCCTATGTGACTTTTGAAAACCTGGTAACTACAAAACCAACAAGGCGGCCAAGCGAATTTGCGACTTTTAAATAGACGTTTCTCGCGATTTAACCAACAAAACGCAATCAAACTAGGTACAGGATATCTTTATACACATTGTAATGCACCGACATCTAACTTCGATCAATTGTTTACATAACGTCAAGAAGGCGGCTGTGCGAAATATTTCACCGGTATTCTATATCTCTGAAACTATTACCGCTATCACCCTGAAATTTTGTATGGAGATAAAGTTGATGATGATAATTGTTGTTTTAAGGGGCCTAACATCGAGGTTATCGGCCCAATGGAGATAAAGATCACTACTATAAGTTCATTTATGAGACTTTCAAAAACTGGTTAACTACAAAACGAACATGGCGGCCAAGCGAAGTTGAAAGTTTTAAATAGACTTTTCTCGCGATTTAATGATCCAAATTCAATGAATCTTGGTACAGCAAATGTTTATACACATTGTAGTGCACTGGTATCTAATTTAGTTCAATTGTTTACATAACCTTACGATGGCGGCTGTGCGAAATTTTTTTTTTTTATTTCTTGTGTCGTAATCATGCGTTTGAAGTGAAAGTTTCAATAATGAACCTACTCAATAATTTTCCTTTAATGGTACATGGCTCTATGGCCTATACATATAACAATCTAACATGGCGACGATTCAAAATATTTAGACGGTTCTCAATATCTACGAATCTATTACAGCAATCAAACTGATTTTTTTGTTCATAGGGGCTATGAACATAAGTACACTTTCAATAGCCTGGTGATCACAAATCCAACATGACGGCGACGCGAAGTATAAATATTCACATGGGCGTTTCTCGCAATTTAACCTTCCGAGTGCAGTGAAACTTAGTACAGTAAATCCTTATACAAATGTTAATCCACTGGCATCTAATTTATTTCAATTGTTTCCTTAACCACAAGATGGCAGCTGTAAGAATTTTGAAATCTCGTTTTTACTTCTTGTGTCCTAATCATGCGATTGATGTTTGAATACTACACGTACACAATAATCTTCATGTAACAGTAAATGACTCTTAAGACCTACATATATAAAATCAAACATGATGATCATCCGAAATATTTCGTTGGTTCTCAATATCTACGAATCTATTACAGCATTCAAACTGGAATTTTGTATGTTGATAGTGGCAATTAACATAAGTAGGATATATGAAAATAGGCTTTTATTCTTCACGGAACTACTTCTTTTTTATTTGTGATTCCCAAAGTCGCAATTTTGTGTCAAAGACCTTCACGTGATCAAACATAGTAGTAACTGATTGGTTCTTACCTTGTAGACTTGGATTAAGATAGTTCAGTTGTATTATATCTACTCAAAAGGCAAAATCACACATACATTTTGCGTCTTTAAATTCAACAATAGGTTGAAATGTTTGTATTTCGTTTTTCAGATCAATACTCACTGCAGCATTTTACCACGGCCGAGCCGTCTTATTTCAGTATAATAAACAATATATTCAAATTCTGAATCGAGATTTTGTAAGAAATTTTGAAATTCTGTATGTTGCAAACCAAGTGAACGAGTGGAATTCACTACTTTTACAACGACTTTCAAAACACTATCTAAATTAAGGGATTTAGCACAAAGGTTTTCTTGGTGTAGTAAGCAGTGGATTTCTTTACAGAAATGTTTTCTACTTTAGCTGCCGCTGCTTCCAGTAATTTAACTAACTCTTCTCCTTTTACTGCAAATGCAGGAGCTCCGTCTATTGTTACACCACATAGATTTGTATATTTCACGCCAAGTCAGTTCAAGGTTTCAGTGACACCCACAATTAAATCATTGGCTTTAGTGGTGCCTTTAAGTGCGACAAAAACAGCTAATTCTTCTGTAATACTGAAATCTTTATCAACTCCCCTTAAGAAAACTGCTAATTGGAAAGTATCGCTATATATCACTACTCTCATCAAGTGCCAGAGAATAGAACTGGAACATTGTGGGTCTGTATTTTAATTCGTCAATAAGGCGAGCTACAGTCAGTCGCGACAAGCTTAATTTTGCAAACTGCGCTTTTTGTTTTGTCAGGACAAAGAATATCAACAACGCTCTCAATGCATTCTTTAACTAAATCGATATCTGAAAATTGTTTTTTTTTTTGCAATAATTTCTGCTAATGCGTAACTAACTTTTACCAGAGATTCAGTTCGGAGTAACACACTCTTTGAAATTAACTGTTGTCCCGAAAGGTTAATTTTAAGTTCGGATATCTTGTCTTCGCGAAATTGACCCTCAAATTTATCACATGAAGACGCATGTTTGGTGTCATAATGTCGCATTATGTTAAATTCTATAAACACAAACTGTTTCACTGCAAATTAAACACACTGCTTCCTTGTTTACTTCAGTAAAAGTTCTGATTAGTCCACTTCATTTGAAATGATCTACCTTCGCCTGAAACTTTTCTTTTCTTGCCGTTACGCTTAGAAACCATGATTATCACTCATAAAAAAACACAGAATTATGTTTTGAGTAGGAGGATGACTGATGAACATACGCAAACACATGTGTTGGAAACGGAAAAAGAATTGCTCTGTCAAGTTTATCATTTTTTCAAATAGAAATATTTATTTCATAAATAATTATATTATAACATACACATATCACTGCGAGCCGTATGCGATGGGATCGAGGGCCGCAAGCGGCCCCAGGGCCGCAAGCGGCCCCAGGGCCGCAGGTTGGACACACCTGAACTAAACTAAATTATTTATTTCTTGGCTTGGATTCGTTCCTTTCTGCCCAAAGATCGTCTTCATTCCCAAACCTTTTCCTTTTCTCAAATCATCTTCCATCCGGTAGTATTAAAGCCTAGGCTTGACCTACCAATTGTATCTTCTAGTACTGTCAGTTGCTTGGTTATGGAGCGTATATGTTCAGATGAAATAAGAAAGCAAAGTTAAAGCAAGAGGACTTGCTTTGGAAAGCCGAGCCAAAAAAAAAATCATTGTGGTCTTAGGGTTGGAACGGGTCCACTCAGCCTCGTGAGGCTAATCTGAGAAGAAGAGTGTTCGATTCCCATCTCAGCCATCCTGGAAGTGATTTTCCGTAGTTCCCCACTTCTACTCCAGGCAAATTCCGGTATGGTTCCTGACTTGAGGCCACGGTCGTCTCCTTCCCAATCATCACTTGCATTACAATACACACTCACTGCTACAGACACCACAAAACACAGGTTATCTGTCAAATTCTACACATACCCACGTTCATGCACGTGGTTAAATGAATACCATGTCGCCAGGCCCTCAAAAGTATTAACAACAACAGCAGCAACATAGTGAAGCCAGCATGTTTGAAGCTCGTATTTTTTTTTCCTTTGGCTTTTAGTGCCGTGAGTGTTCGAGGACGTGTTTGGCTCGCCAGAGTTTGTAGCTGCTTCTAAGCGGACACCCATGGGGTGAGCTACAAGTACCGTCGCGTGCGGATTGTTGTCTTGGGAGGAAAGTGTGAATGTAAGGACGAGGAATTGGGAGGTAGTGGCTGTGGCCTATAGTTAGGGACCACCCCCAGCATTTGCCTGGAAGGAAGATGGGAAGCCACAGAAGACTTCAAGGTTGCCGGCGGGGGAATTCGAATCTTCTCGCCTCCCGGATGTGAGCGACTGCCTGCAGCCACGCCGTAACGACCACGGCTAACTCACCCGGTAGCCCGCAGATTAAGGATTAGGACAACCATTTAGCCCGAGACTTGTCGTTTCGCTTCTTGGGATAATCTGGAGCCTTGCGGCTGCATGACGAGCATATGGGTAGTTCCCGTGGCACTAGGCGTATAGGGTCACGTATTCGATCCCCTATTGTGCATAATGATTGATTATATATTTGTACCCTGTCACTTCAAAGAAGAGGCATCATTCATTATCTGTTGTGAGTATTCCATAGATTAACCAACAGATCTACTTACCATAGCGCGTTTAGGTGTTGTGTCCAGGCCCAACGAGAAGGGAAGGGGGTAAAACAGGGCTGGACGCTGGGGACCGAACATCCTGAAAGGACCGAGGAATGGGAGCTGGACAACTTATGTTTTTAGTTTTACTTCCAGGTAACGTATATCCAAAAGTACATGAAAAATATTAAATTTATTCAATTCTTTTTAAATTACACTCTCAAATATTTTAAAATTATGTTTATACTAGCAAGCCGCCGTTGCTTCGTCCGGGAACAGTTATGAATGCATTACGTGATAAGCGCTTTTTTTTTTCGATGTCAATGAACTACGACCTATATCCGTTTTACGTCTCGACATGATGGGTTATAATCACTGACTGGACTATTAATTATATTATCATAGAGATAGATGCATGTGCAACGAATTCTTGTCAGACGTAATTTAAGAATGGTGAGGTGCATGAAACACATAGCCTTTCCCCCTTCCGTCAAATCTTACTTTCACTGTGTATTTTTTGGAACGAAAAGTTCACAGGCGTAACGAAGAAAAGCCGAGTTGCACTTCCAGGGAAACTCCAAACACAACCACCTTCCCTGAAGTCTTAACTCAACACGACTCAACAGTTTGCTGCTGACTGTATCTGGGGTAATAGGCTCGCCGGATGGCTAGGCTGTAACTGGTGTTATAGGCTCGCCCCTAGCCAGCTCGTAAACTTTCCCATCAGTAATTGCATGGAGATTGTTGGAAGAAATGAAAACGTAAAAACACTTATAGTGGGCGATGTATTGAAGTTAGAGATATGCTCTCGCGGATTTTTTTGTAGAACTTTTCATGCTGAACAATTCTTACTATCATAGTATATAGACATTTTTAAGTCAATGACTTGCTGCCGCACTGCAAGATTCCCGCGTGTTACAGTGCAATTGTAAATTTCATTTGTACAGGGTTTAGTTTTTTTTTAATGTTACAAATCCATTTTAAAATGAAATATAATGTGACATGTTCATTCTGGGTGGATTTATGCCGCACTAAACTGACCACGGTGCTGAAAAGCATTAAATCACGTTTCCAAAATTGATTTGAAAAATATATTTACTAAATTAAACTAGATATTCCGCAACCACAAATATAACCTGAATAGTTGCTTCACAACCTGTTTGTTAAGTTTTGTTCTGTCAATGACGTTTTATCTGTCTCCTGAAAAGTAGTGAATACTGACTTAATGCTTTTCAGCTCCGGCCGATTCAAAGAACTGAAAAATTTAAATATCTTGGAGAATGGATTGAACCCAAATTATCGGAGAGTCGCGATGTCCATGAGAGTTAGCAAACTGGAATTGGCCTATCGTTTGTCTCATAATTCCTGTAACAAACAATGTCTGTCTCGTAACTTAAAGCTGAAACACTACATTACAGTCATAGGCTACGTCCGGAAGCTTTGTACGCCTTGGAGTGCCTATCATTGAACCAAAGAGGGCTGGTTGATCAATTGGAGGATAGGGAGAGAAGAATACTCAGGAAGATCCTAGACCCGGTTCGGGCATTTGGGGAATTCCCAAGGAGGCACAATTCTGAACCTTAGGAGTATATATAAAGGCTCCCGGACTCTGCTAGGAAGAGAAGGATAGCCTTTTAAGGCCATGTGTCACGATTGTTTCCAAACGGACTGACTAACCGTCTGTTCAGCTTCTGGAGAAACAAGAAAGTGCGTCCATCCAGGCTGACAGAAACCGCGAAAGGTGTTCAAGAAATAGGAATACCAGATCTTCAAGACAGACAAGCTGTGAGACAAACCCTCAAGGAAGCCTGTGGATTTCAGGAAACAAATCAGAGAAATGGTACCCTCTGAACAGCGGAACGAAAGGAATTGCATCGGGAAAAGATGTGACAATATTGGGCAAAGATCAAGGGCCAACAGTTGAACAAGCATGGTCGAAAGTAGACCTATTCGAAAGAGGAAGAAGAAGAAATAAGACTAAAGCCCCTGCCATAACTATGACGCGTGCAGCCGGCATAACAGTTACTTCGAGCGGGTGTTATATACACAAAGATTGCTCACAAGTAACCCTTTGCAACGAATGGACATTCAAAAGAAAGAGAATTATTCCACTCAGTGATGAATCGTACTCCGATTTCATAAATATTGACGATTTGTTTGTAAAGTCGTTTAAACAAATAAACAAGACCATAACCCCTGCCAGAACTGTGTCGCGTCGAGCCCGCAAACACCAATTAAGCTGGGTGGGTGGTTTATACACATACGAGAGATCTCGCAAGGGTCCGTTAGTTTTTATTATTAGTATATTTGCGTTCGGGGAATGAGATACAATCAATTTCTATGTGGTGGGTGGATTGTACGGATGGTTACCTTTCCTGGCACTAACCTGGTGAAAAAATTAGAGATGAAATCTATGAAACTCGGCTAGAGGTGGGAAGAACGTAGCCGTGATCTATTAAAGAGTACCATCCCGGCATTTGCATGGGGTTGAAATTGGGGGGAAAATCGGAAAACACAACGGACCTCCACTCCATCCTCCAATGAGCTCTCACTTGAAACCACAGAAGTCGCAAACGGCACTGTTTTGGTGTTAAGTGAAATGCACGGAAAGTAAGCGTGCATAAAAGTAAATATAAGTCTTAAATTTATTCAGTACACTTATTCAGACAAATCGAATCTGGGGTCAAAAGACTTGAGATTAATAATAGACAGTTGGTAGCCATAGTGACTCTTATTATGAACACAGTCCCATGTACTAAAGCATACATCGCAGATACAAACTTGGGTGAAATCCATTTGTAGATTTGGACGTCACATTGAGCCTATCAGCACTGCCATGCACGGGTTGTTTAAAATTTATCTGAAACACTTTGCGCTATAAATGTGCCAATTTTGGAGAAAAAAAACGATTTATTGCAGTTAAACATTCAACATATCAGGACGCGTCGATTGATGTTGGCAGCACTGTGATATATGGGCTCCTGAAAATTAATATGAAATATCATCGTCTATGTGCGCCAATTCTGGAAGAGTTCCCATAAATACCTTCTGAGGTATCCAACTTAGAGATCAAATATCAATTGCAATACAGAATTTCAGTAGTTGGTAGCACTGACGTTATTTTCAGCAAGTAGTTCCGGGAAGAACTAAAGCCTATTTTCATATATCCTACTTATGTTAATTGCCACTATCAACATACAAAATTTCAGTTTGATTGCTGTAATAGATTCCTAGATATTGAGAACCGACTAAACATTTCGGATGGTCGCCATGTTGGATTTATATATATAGGTCTTTGAGTTATGCACTGTTACATGAATATTATTGTGTACGTGTAGCATTCAAACTTGAATCGCATGATTAGGACACAAGAAGTAAAAATAAAAACGAGATTTTATAATTTCCCACAGTTGCCATCTGGTGGTTATGGAAACAATTTAAATAAATTAAATGCCAGTGGATTAACATTTGTATAAGCATTTACTGTACCAAGTTTCACTGCACTCGGATGGTTATATTGCGAGAAATGTCCATTTAAATATTTATAATTCGCGTCTCCGCCATGTTGGTTTTGTGATCACCAGGTTAATGAAAGTCCTACAGGTGAACTTATGTCACAGCCCCTATGAATACAAAAAATTCAGTTTGATTGCTGTAATAGATTCGTAGATAATGAGATCCGTCTAAATATTTCGGATGGTCGCCTTGTTGGATTGCTATATGTATAGGCCATAGAGTCATGTACCATTAAAGGAGAATTATTGCGAAGTTTCTTTATTCATACTTTCACTTCCATCGCATGATTACGACACAAGATATCAAAACTTAATTTTAAAATTCGCACAGCTGCCATCTTGAGGTTATGTAAACAATTGAACTAAATTAAATACCAATGTATTACAATGTGTATAAACATTTGCTGTACCAAGTGTCATTGCGTTTGGATTATTGAATCGCGAGAAAAGTCTCTTTAAATCTTTCAACTTCGCTCGGCCGCCATGTTCGTTTTGTAGTTAAACGGTTTTTAAAAGTCTCATAGATGAACTTCCAGCACTACCCTTTATCCCCGTATAAAATTTCAGGTTGATACCGGTAATAGTTTCAGACTCCGAGCATAAATACAATAGAGTGCGCATTGCCACACTGTGCCTGTACTCTGACGTGAGACCAACATCTCGATCAGCTGACTAAAGGGTAAACAGAGTAACTCGTAATGGAAGGTGATAGGAGTAGGTGGGGAAATGCCTTTTAATGAGGGTTTAAACACACATTTTCGTAATTTATACGACATTGGGAAAAGCATCGTATGTTTCTTTACGTACCGGAAGGTAGCAAAGGCCAAAAATGTAACATATTTGGTGTTTATAAGTGGCTGTCGTGTTCCGTAATACTCATAATTAATACCAAGCCCAACTCTGAATTAGGCCTACTGATTTTTGAACAGAATTGTGTTTGTGTAGCCGGACATTTTTGATTGTACGCCCGAGGGCTCCCAACAAGTTCAATCTATTACTATATAATTTCCTAATTTATTTTTCATCATTATAAAATGTATTTTGGCTAATTTCAGTACCGGTACTTTAGAAAATTTTATCGTACGATGAGGTCTCATTCAACGTTACGTTCCACTTCAGGATTTTATGAAAGTGAACAAAACAACATGGGCAAATGGAAATAAGGAAGTCTATTGATTTAGTAAGCGTTGCTTTTAACAACTATGCATTACATTTGCTACATAGGAAAACAGTATGAGCAATGAACTGTTTCCTTTTAAATTCCATTTTCCATGAATCATAGAAACCTTCGCAAAAATAACCCAGAACTCGGAAATTCTACGAAGAATTGTCTAATTTAGGGATGCAATGTATCCTAGAAGTATCTCAAAATTTCCTCAACCAAACGCAATAAGATGACAAATATTATCTCAGCGTATTTATTATCGATGAGTACACCGTCACATCTGTAGCATAACCTGCAATTTGAAACTGAACGTGATTGACGACTGCATTGCGTACACTTAATCCAGCATAGGGACATAAAAGCATTTTTATGTTCGGAGATGCATTTACTAGCTGTCTCAACAAAACACCAAGAAAACGTCTATGGACATGTAAATGCTTGATACCTTCGAGCATAAATACGGGCCTTTTCAGTGGAGTAAGGGATAGGGTAAAATACATGTTATTATTTTTCTTTCATGTTTCGGAGTTAAGAGGAAACGTAGGCTAAAGAAATGTAAATAGTTAAGTCAAGAAATTTAGGGTTATTTTACAATGAATTAGTTTACCTATGGAAAGAAATGCCCAATCCTTTTTAAACGTCTCCTTATATCCATACGCGACACAGTAATACACCATTCTGGCTAGTAATGAATAGAACTCACTTTAAATAGCCCAATTCTGTCATCAAGCGTAGTATTTCAGTGTTCCAAACTACCGCAGTTCCCTTTAGTCAGCTGATCGAGATGTTGGTTTCAACGGTGTGACGTCATCAGCCATCAATTGGATTTATGATCGAAGGTTTCAGAGATATGGAATGCCGGTAAATAATTCGCACAACCGCCATATTGAGGTTATGTAAACAATTGAATGAAGTTAGATACCGGTGCATTACAATGTGTATAAACATATACCGTACAAAGTTTCATTGCGTTTGTTTGGTTAAATCGCGAGAAACGTCCATTTAAAAGTCGCAAATTCGCTTGGCCGCCATGTTGGTTTTGTATTTGCCAGGTTTTCGAAAGTCACATAGTTGAACATCTAGTAGTTCCCTTTATCACCGTACAAAATTTCAGGGTGATATTGGTAATAGTTTCGGAGATATTGAATGCTTGTCAAATAATTCGCACAGCCGCCATGTTGGATTGGTGAGACGTAAAAAAAATTGAAGGGCACGGTCGGGGTCGTCCGAAATAGTGAAATGAACTTACCGAGTTTCATTGAAATCGCTCCGGCCGTTTGGAAGTTATTAGGGGGACAAACACACATATCTCTCACACACACACATCACACACTCATCACACACACATACGCACACACACACACACACACACACACACAAGGACAAAAGGTGATCTCATAAGACTTTTTTTTTTTCGTAAATTGAAAATAGGCTGAAAATGGTCATGAGATGTTCTGGTAGAGATCTTCACTCACACTGAATTTGGTTTCGATAGCTGCAGCCGCTTAGGAGTTGAAAGGGTGGGACAAATTCAGAGAGAGAAGGACAGGCAGACACACACACATTTGATCGCATAAGTCTACTTTTTAGCCTATTTTCATTTTATGAGAAAAAAAGGCTTATAAGATCACCTTTTGTCCGTGTGTGTGTGTGTGTGTGTGTGTGTGCGTATGTGTGTTTGTCTGTCTGTCTGTCTGTGTGTGTGTCCCCCCCTAATAAATTCTAAACGGCTGGAGCGATTTCAATGAAACTCGGTAAGGTCATAATACTAGGTTGGACGACCCCGACCGTGCCCTTCAAATTTTATTACGTCTCAACAATCTAACATGGCGGCTGTGCGAAATATTTCACAGGCATTCCATATCTCCGAAACTATTACCGATATCACCCTGAAATTTTGTACGGTGATGAAGGGCACAACTAAAAGTTTATATATGTAAGTTTCAAAAAACTGTAAAGTACAAAACGAACATGGCGGCCAAGCGAATTTGAAACATTTTAATAGACTTTTCTCACGATTTAACCATATGAGCGCAGTGAAATATGGTACAGTAAATGTTTATACATATTGTAATGCACTGGCATCTAATTTTATTCAATTGTTTACATAACCTCAAGATGGCGGCTGTGCAAAATTTTAAAATAAGGTTTTCATTTCTTGTGTCGTAATCATGTGATGGAAGTGAAAGTTTGTATAATGAACCTACGCAATAACTTTCCTTTAATGGTAGATAATTCTATGGCCTAGGGCTATATATATAACAATCCAACATGGTGACCATCCGAAATCTTTAGATGGTTCTCAATATCTAGGAATCTTTTTGGCAATCAAAGTTTTTTTTAAATGTTCATAGATGCTATGAACATAAGTTCACCTGTAGGGCGTTCAATAAACTGGTGAACACAAATCCAACATAGCGGTGACACGAATTATAAATGTTTAAATAGACGTTTCTCGCGATTTAACCATCCGCGTGCAGTGAAACCTGGTACGGTAAGTGCTTATACGAATGTTAATCAACTGACATCTAATTTATTTCAATTGTTTTCATAACCACAAGATGACAGCTGTGCGAATTTTTGATATTTTGTTTTACTAGGTTTGTCCTAATAATGCGATTGAAGTTTGAATACTACACGTACACAATAATCTTCATGTAATAGCACATAACTCTAAGACCTAGTGTACATATATAAAAATCCAACATGGCGACCATCCGAAATATTTGACGGCTGTCAATATCTACGGAGACCATCCGAAATATTAGACGGTTCTCAATATCTACGAATCTATTTCAGCAATCAAACTGAAATTTTGTATGTTGATAGAGGCAATTAACATAAGTAGGATATATGAAAATAGCCTTCAGTTCTTCACGGAAATACATTTTTTTAAATCATTTTTCCAAAATTTGAAAAGTAGACTATAAATGAGAGGAGTCGGTACCGTAACTGTCTGTTCAGGTCACAAGTTTGAGGACATGTGAACAGAAATGTTATATGGAATGAAGTGCTGTAGTAGGGTCTATTGTTGAAATGAATGCTGCGGAACAGCACGGGTCTTCTAGTAATGAAATTCCACAGCCTGCTTCCAGTCTCCGACCGGGTCAGGAATGGAATGAATGAAGCCCCCATCTAGCGGCGGGGATATGGACTGTGCCAGCTGCCGAGGTCTGACGCACTCCTCTGGGGCAATGATTAAATGAATGACAGATGAAATGAAATGATAATGGAGAGTGTTGCTGGAATGAAATTTGACAGGGAAAATCGGAGTACCCAGAGAAAAACCTGTCTGCCTCCGCTTTGTCCAGCACAGATCTCACATGCAGTGACCGGGATTTGAACCACGGACCCAGCGGTGAGAGGCCGGCGTGCTGCCGCCTAAGCCACGGAGGCTGTTGGGTCTTCTAGTAATTAATCATTATTTAAATTAATGAAATATTTGCCTAAAATATTAATTGCGTAGTAACATGACATTATTCATTCTAAATACGATAATATTATCAATTTAGGTTTCAGGAAATAATTCTTGAAAGCTTTTAACTGCTGTGTGGCGCTCTAAGAAAGTGAAACTATTGGTGTAATAGAAAGGAGGAGAATAGAGGCTTTTTTGTGATGTGGTGTTACATGAGAATGATTAAGATTTGATGAGTAGATTGTCGACTGAATACAAAAACCGAGCTAGGTGCCAAAACAATCAAATTCCATTTTATTGCTAAAATGTGAGCTTAGTGCCTATGCCATTGAGGCAAAAACCGGGCTAAGTGATATTCAGTCCGCAAGTAGTTCAAACTATGGCCACAAGAATTCGCCTGGGTCTAAGAGCCACCTGCTGTTTATCAAAATCCAGGTTATGTGCCAAGCGTTATGTGACTGATATTGTAGTTACTTTGATATCTTGGAGGTTATATTGTCTGTTGCCATTTGGCGAGAGTACAGTGTTTTAAAAGTGTTGTGTTATTTTAATGATGAATGTACCTAAAAAAATGATCCCATACCAAAAGGAAGAAAACAAACATGTTTACATTGAACTAACACACTAGTCATGGTTTGAAGAACACTGATTACTTATTAGAACTTTTAATATTTGTATAATCATTTTATGGCCTAAAGATAAGTACTGTACACTACATTATTTTCAAATTAATTATTAATTTTTCAAAAACAAAGTGTTCAAGAACACTACTTTTTACTTAGGGCCTAATATTATTAAGACTTGAGTACTTAATTTTTATGTTTTATGAATAAAATTCATTAAAAATAGATTTTCTCCTTTTTACCGAAATGTTATCGATAACCTTTTGTTTGCTAACTCTTCCCTTGTAAATTTTGCCTTTCATTATTGTGATACTTTAGGGCACATAGCCCAGATTTAAGGGAACAGGAGTTGGCACATACCTCATCTCATAAAATGTGCCGACAAAAGAGGTAATTACAAGAATAATATTCCCTAGGTAACATTAAGCTCTCATAAGTGCTTATATATAAATGCTTTTGACTTTTTTACGCTTTTTTGGGAGAAAAAAACAACAATTGTGAAAATGACAATGCTTTTTCTGTTTATCTCAGAACTTAGATTTTGGCGCTTAGCTCGGTTTTTGTATTCGGTCGACAATCATTGAAGAGTCGTCGGGAAGGAGAGTTGTTTCTGGCGAGTGCTAATGAAGAAATGAGATAGGTCAGAATATTTTAAACGGATTGCCTAGGATATGATTAGCTCAAGACAGAGAGGAATGGAGACTACAGCAACGTAACACAGTCACCTTAGTTCCGTTTAGTCAAAAGCCAGTTTCTAGCCTATTTTCATTTATGAAAAAATAGGCTTATGGGATCAACTTTTGTCCGTGTGTGTGTGTGTGTGTGTGTGTGTGTGTGTGTGTCTAATAAAATCTAAACCTCTTGAGTGATTTCATTGAATCTCGGTAAGGACTATTTTGTCCAACACCGTCCGTGTCCTTCAAATTTGATTACGTCTCACTAATCCAACATGGTGGCTGTGCGAAATATTTCACCGCCATTCTATAACTCCAAAACTATTACTGATATCAACCTAAAATTTTGTACAGTGATAAAACGTACTTCTAGAACTTCACCTATGTGACTATCAAATATCTGTTTACTAAAAAACGACATGGCGGCCAAGCGAATTTGAAACATTTACATAGACTGGGCTATGAGATTAATCTCATGTAATTTATTTCAGTATTAGGGCATAACCCATCTCTTTTGGGTACATTCGTGTTGACCGACTGAAAAGCACTAAACTCTTGTTTACTAAGGCAACACTGAATATATGGCTTCAAACACCACAATATAGACTTTTCTCGTGATTGAACGATCCGAGTGCAGTGAAACATGGTACAGCAAATGTTTATACACATTCTAATGCACTGACATCTAATTTAGTTCAATTCCTTACATAACCTCGAAATTTTAAAAATAAGATTTTATTTCTTGTATCCTAACCATGCGATCGACATCAACGTTTGAATAATGTACCTACGCATTAATCGTCATCTAACAGTACAAAACTCTATGGCCTACATGTATAAAAATTCAACATGGCGACCATCCAGAATATTTAGGCGGTTCTCAATATCTACGAATCTATTACAGCAATCAAACTGAAATTTTGTATGTTGATAGAGGCAATTAACATAAGTAGGATCTATGAAAATATGCTATTTAGTTCTTTAAGGAACTACTTGTTAATCTTCTGAGAGCATTTTCCCGTGAATTTAAGGCCCGTCCCTTAATAATAATAAACTGTAATTCTTATTGCAGTCGTTGTTTGTCTCAAAAGTGCACACACTTGGGCGTTGTAATTCAAAACAAAATCATTCCTTAAAATCAAGATCCAAGAAATAATCCTATAAAATTCGTTAATAAGAAATGCATAATTTTTATCCACACGATAGTTTTCAAATGCCCTGGATTTAGTGACTTTGGCAACAATGTTAAACACAGCATAACGAAGTGTTATGGTAATGCAATGCGTGGCAACATACAATTGGTTACTGCATCCCAACGCTCATTATTGAGTGAGATAGAACCATACACTTTAATCTTCACAGAAAGAAAATTATTGATTGCAGGCTTCAGTATCGAATCTATAATTACAATCTAAGAATATTCTCATATATAAGCACAAAAATGGCAAACCACAGGTGTACATTGCATATAGCAATATTCTGACGCATTCAATTTCAATCGGATATTATAGAAATGCAAGTAAAACACTGGGATTAAAGCGCGGTGTGAAATTAAAGCTGTTGTTGTTGTTTGTGTTGATTGATTTAGGGGCTTTGCGACATCTTGGTCATGTGGCCTCATGTACTTGGGTGTGTGTGTGGGTAATTTGTCTGATGACACCTCATGGTGTAATGGCTACCATTCCTGGCTGTTGATTCCCGGTTCTGCCAAGAAATTTTAATTCTGGTGTGGTAGCTGGAATTGGTTAAACTCAGACACGTGAGACAAACTGAGAAGAGGAGGGTCCAATTCCACCTCAGCCATCTTGGAAGTGTTTTTCCGTGGTTTTCCCCACTTTTAATTCAGGCAAATGCTAGGATAGCCACGGCCACTTCCGTCCCAATCCTTTCCCCAATTTACAAATACACACACTAGTAGACCTACAGCCTTCACATTAACACAGGTTACCACACAAATTCTACACACACCCAAAAATACATGGGGCTTTATGACCGCGATGTCGCAATCCCGTTAATAAGCTTCTGTGTAGATAACAAGTAGTTCTTGAAGAACTAAATAGCCAAATCCTACCTATGTTAATTGCCACTATCAGCATACAAAATTTCAGTTTGGTTGCTGTAATAGATTCGTAGATATTAAGAACATTCTCACTATTTCGGAAGGTCGCCATGTTGGAATTTTATAAATGTAGGCCATAGAGTTTATGTACTATTCGATGAAGATTATTCCGTAGGTTTATTATTCAAACTTCAATCACATAATTAAGACACAAGAAATAAAACAAATAAAAACGAGATTTTTAAATTTCGCAAAGCCGCCATCCTGAGATTATGAGAATAATTGATATATATTAGATGTCAGTGGATTAAAATTTGTATTTACCGTAACAAGTTTCACTGCGCACGGGTGGATAAATCGCGAGAAACGTATATGTAATTGTATCAACTTTGCTTGGCCGTCGTGTTCATTTTGTACTCAACAGGATTCTGAAAGTAACATAGGTGAACTTCTAGTAGTACCGTTTATCACAGTGCAAATTTTAGGGTGATATCATTAGTAGTTCCGGACATATAGAATATCGGTGAAATATTTCGCACAACCACCATGTTGAATTGCTGAGACAAATTAAAATTTGAAGGGCACGATCGAGGTTGGACAAAATAACACTATGCCCTTACCGAGTCTCATTGAATCACTCCGGCCGTTTAGATTTGTACAGTGGACATACACACGTATGCACACTCACACATTCTCTTCAGGCCCCGACAGTATCAGGGTATTTAAGGACTAGGAATTCTTTAATTTTCTCAGCTTAATTGGCCCTTGTTTATTCTTCTTTGGTACCCTCATTCATTGTGGTGTCAGACTTCTTTATTTCCACAGTACCTTCTTTGTGTATAGCTCCACCATGCATGCTGTAAATCAGAGGTGCCCATAGGCCTACAGCACGCCGGCATGCTTCTGGCGTGAACAGCATTGCACTTCACAAAAAGTAGTTCCGTGAAGAACTAAACAGCCTATTGTCATATAACCTCAATATGTTAATTGCGTCTATCAACATACAAAATTTCATTTTTATTGCAGTAATAGATTCGTAGATATTGAGAACCTTCGGATAGTCACCATGTTGGAGTTATATATATGTAGGCCATAGAGTTATGCACTAGTAGATGAAGATTATTGCGTAGGTTAATTATTCAAACTCCAATCGCATAATTAGCACACATGAAATTAGGACGAGATTTTAAAATTTCGCACAGCCACCATCTTGAGGATATGAAAACAATTGAGATATATGTTATATCAGTGGATTAAAATTTGTATAATTATATACCATACCAAGTTTCACTGCGCTCGGCTGTTTTAATTGCGAGAGACGTCCATTGAAATATTTAAATTTCGCGTCACCGCCATGTTGGATTTGTGCTGATCAGGGTATTGAAATTTCCATAGGTGAGCTTATGTTAATAGCTTTTATCAGCATACGAAGTTCTAGTTTGGTTGCTGTCATAGATTAGTAGATATTGATAACCGTTTAAATATTTCGGTTGGTCGCCATGTTGGATTTCTTATAAGTACGCCATAGAGTTATACACTATTAGATGACGATTATTGCGTAGGTTGAATATTCAAACGCTGACGTCGATCGCATGATGAGGACACAAGAAATACAAAAATAATTTTAAAATTTAACACAGCCGCCATTTTTAAGTTATATAAACAATTGAACTAAATTAAATTTCAGGTCATTACAATATGTATAAACATTTGCTTTACCAAGTGTCACTGGGCTCGGACGGTTAAATCGCGAGAAACATCTGTTTAAATGTTTCAACTTCGCTTGGCCGCCATGTTCGTTTTGTACTTAACAGGTTTCTCAAAACCATATAGGTGAACTTTTCTATTAGAACCCTTTATCACCGTACAAAATGTCAAGGTGATATCAGTAGTAGGTTCGGAGATATGTAAGTTATAATGTCTGTGAAATATTTCGCACAACCGCCATGTGGGATTGGTAAGACGTATTAAAATTTGAAGGGCAGGGTCGGGGTTGGATAGAGCAGTAGGCCTACTATTTCTTTACCGAGTTTCATTAAAATCGCTCCAGCAGTTTAGATTTAATTACGGGGGGAGGGGGGGTGGGAGGGGGGGGGGGAGGGGAAACACACACACACACGGACAGAATGTGATCTGATAAGCCTATTTTTTTAATAAATGAAAATAGACTAAAACCTATGCGGTTTCATGCACGTAAAGACATACTGCATTTAGGCTACATGGAATGCAGCCTAAATAATTCAGAAACCCCAATTGACGTCAAATTGACAGGTGAAAAGCTAAAGGAAATAGGAGACTACGCTACTTACCTTACCTTACCAAGATGGCCACTCAAACCTAAGCAGGATTTTGGCCTCGCCAACAGCGCGGCGCCATCTTATTCGATCATCCATCATGTCCTCTCTGTCTCCGATTTTTCTCATATATTTTCGGACTTGGTCCCACCTGCCTCTGGGTACAACTTCCAAAATTGCTCTTAAATTCAATTCTCTACTTCTTCTATGTGGAAATCGATTCCCCCTATCTATTCAAACACGGTGAAACCGAATTGATCGAATTTTGTTACAGAGGTAGCACTAGCGAAGGGCACGCCGCCATCTTGACGAAACCGTAATGGCGGCCTTCCAAATGTTAAGGGAGGTTGGGACTGAATTTATGAAAAATAGTAATTATTGATAGAATTGAATGAAATTTGGTTTATGGTCTCCTGATGGTGAAATAAGGCCATATACCAATGTTCAGGAAAATCGCAACAGAACTTTCTGAGAAATTAACACTTACAATTTAAATTTAAAAAAATCGATAAGCACAAAAAATGCTCCAGCTGAACAATTACTTCAAATATCACATTGAAAACTGGTGTACAGGCACATCAAGGTATGGAAGGAATTTTAACAGAGAGAAAGTCTGCATATGTAGTCCATGAATGGAGGAAAAAATATGTATAATGTGTTTATGTTTTTCTCAAATTATGCTAAAAAATACCCCTTTGAAGGCTACTATAATTTTAAGTATCAACATTATAAAAAATCCTTCTGTTAATATCAAGACAATATAGGTGTTAACAACCCATGAAATTCTCATGGAATTTGAAACCAAATTGGTTCAGCTGGAACATTTTAAATACCAGAAAATGTATACAGGGTGTATTTGATATGATGGAAGTCCTTTACACTGGTGATAGAAGATGGTATTCTGAGCAAATATCTTCATGAACTTAAGTCGGATCTTAATTAGTGTAGGTGGAATTAAATCACAAAAATCGCCGGTCAATGTCTTGGAAACGGGCTTTCACTCCGTTCCCCTCAGCAGCACAGCTGACTTCTCCCCGTCCCCTCCCCTCCCACGCTGAGGAATGTTGATAAGAGCCTGAAGTTGAGTGACCTCCTCGTCTTGTCTGCCAATGACATTGAAATACACAAACCGAGCCTATGAACAGCTGTTCCACACCTTCATGGGGAGTGGCTACATGACTAGTGCTGGTGGATCTGTCTAGGATTTTGCCAGCTTCATGGACTATGCATAGAAAATAGAAATCCTAAAGATTTGGTAAATTAATTTAAGGAACTGTTGGTCTATCTCTGTGTGAAGATAGTGCAACAACTGTAATAAAAATATTAATAATACTAATAATAGTAATAATAGGCTTTTAGACACACTAACTTCTTTTATGTTTCTTTTTGGTATGACGAGTTGCCAGACTTTAATGTACGTAGGATTTCTTGTATGTGCCATGAAATCCATCGACATGATCGTATTAGATCCCATTCATTTACTACATGACTGAACATAGATCGCACCCTCGGGAAGGTTAGCACTCTACCACCAGAACTACACATGCTGACTCTTATTATTATTATTATCCTATTATTATTATTATTATCCTATTATTATTATTATCCTATTATTATTATTATCCTATTATTATTATTATTATACTATTATTATTATTATAACACTGTATTATAACAATGTATTTGTATTTTATTTTCATTTTCGTGTATTTTCATATGTAATAATAATAATGTTATTGGTTTTACGTCCCTTTTAACTACCCTGGCTTTTAGAGACGCCGGGGTGCCGGAATTTTGCCCCGAAGGGGATCTTTAACGTGCCAGTAAATGTACTGACACGGCTCCCTCGCATTTGCGCACCCTCAAATGCCAGCTGACTGCGCCAGGTTTCGAACCTGCAACCTTGGGCTCAGCAAGCATTTTCATATGTATGTACATTGTTGATTGACCAATAAATCAACAGTTTATGGCCACCCCAGGGCTGGAGATGGGATGGGACTATTCACAACATGTACATGTGGTACCGTACTAGTATTAAATCTTGGAAGTAGTTTTCCATGGGTTCCCACTTCTACCCCAGGCAAATGCCGGGATTGTTCCTAACTTAAGGCCACGGCCGCCTTCTTCTCAATAACCATAACCGCTGGCAGTGAAGCCAATGAAGGGCCTAGGCCTACCAAGCGACCGCTGCCCAGCCATTTGGCCTGCAGTTATTAGGGTGACGCGTGGTCAGTGCATCGGGTCCCCTAGGCCATTAATCTTGATTTTCCTGACTGGGGCACTGCCTCACTGTCAGACAGCGACTCAATTGCCCTCACGAGGCTTAGTGCACCGCGTTCCAGCCCTCACGTCAGTTTCTAATATCCCTGATGGAGCCGGGAATCGAACCCAGAGCCTCCGGGTGAGAGGCAGTTGCACTGCCCCAACACCACAGGGCCGGCGCCTTCTTCCGAATCCTCACCTGAATTACAAATACCCACATTACTACAGAAACCACAAAAACACAGGTTATCACACAAATTCTACCCACACCCAGCTACATGGGGCTAAATGACCAAAATCGCCAAGCCTCTCAAACAAATCATCAAGTATTTTACTTCCGTCTTAAATGCCTAGTTCTGAACAGAATACGGGATGTCGGAATTTTGTCACACTGTATTTCATTAAAGTGTCGGACGGCAATGACACTTACAAAGTAGGCTACACAATACTACCGGTCATAACGTCCCAAGACATTGCGTGCAATTTCAACAACAACAACAACAACAACAGCAATACAAACTTTCTTACGAGACGGTTATCGCTCGCTCCTCGTAACAGCTGATACCTCCCCTCAACCAGTAAGGTCAACGCTCCGATTACGTAATAACTTCTCCTCCGCGCATCGCCCCACCTAGCCCCGCCCCGTTTACCCCAGTCTGCTGCCTCATCTTCTGTTTGAAGAATTTCGGAAATTCCTAAAAACATTGACTTTTTAATGATAAATTTTCAATTTAAAGATAGGTGACAAATTCTTTACCTAGGAAGCTTACAATAGTCTCTTCTATCACTAGTGCAAAGGACTTCCATCATATCAAATACACCCTGTATATGAAAAAAGACACATTTTAGTAAATAAAACATGGTTGAAGACTAAACTAATAATACATAAATAATACTGAACACAGAAGAAACACATTACGTAACTGGCATTTCTATAGTTACCGTAGTATTGTTACCTCGTCAACTCACTAGACAGTAGCTCTGGGGGGAAATTTGAAGATGGGCATTGTTGCGTTGAAGCTAGTGGATGGGGGCGTTTCCCCAGCACTCAATCGGACATTTAAATGTCACGTTAGTACTTTAAAAATGGCCGAACCCGAAAAATATCACCGCCAAATGATCTGCAGGAGTCCGGCGTACAATAATATGCACAAATTGAAAAATCGATAATTTTTACTTTTTTCACCAAAAACTCAGTCCCAACCTCCCTTAAAAGCTTAAATCAGTCTTTGGCTTTTGTTACGGGCCACGATATCCGGTTCTTTGTAGAGATCCCGCAATTCCTTATTTGTTCTAATTCTCCACTGGCCATTTTCTACTATCGGTCCGAAAATGCGTCGTAGTATTCTATTTTCAAAAGTTACTAATTTCCTTCCAGTTTGCTTGGACGATACCCAGGTATCTGAGCCGTACGTGACAACAGGAAGTATAATGCTTTTATAAATTTTCACTTTAGTTTTTCTAGATATAATTTTATTCTTTAAGAGATTTTGCAGAGACCAGTAGCTTTTGTTGCCACTACTTAGGAAGAAAAATAACTAGTGATGGACGAAGCAAAGAGGATATGAAAGTGGGTTGGCTCAGGCAAGGAAAGCATTTCTACAGAATAGAAATACTGTATGTTGATATCAAATATAGATTTAGGTGTTAGAAAGTTATGTTTGAAAGCCAATGTCTGGAGCGTGATCTAGGATTGTTGTTGCAGCAGAAAAGAGGAGAATAGAAGCGTGTGAAATGTGGTGTTACAGGAGAAGGATGAAGATCAGATGGGTAGTTAGCTAATTATTGAGGTTTTAAGGGGCGGAACAGCGAGGTCATCTGCCCCAATCAGATGGGTAGATAGATTAACAAATGAAGAAGTATTAAGACGAGTGGGCAAGGAGAGATGTTTCTATTGACTGCTAATGAAGAGAAGAGGTAGGTTGGTAGGACACATACCAAGACACGCAGGAATAGCAAATTTAGTTATGGAATAAATTGGTCGAGGACAACAGTTGTGGGGGTAGACCAAGGTTAGAATATGTTAAACAGATTGCCTCGCATGTAGTGTATGGTAGCTATGTAGAGTTGAAACGATTAGCTCAGGACAGGGAGGAATGAAGTGCTGCATCAAACAACAACATCCTACATATGCACCTCTGATAACGTTTTAACAGTTACTTCACTCATCCATTTTTAGCATATTTTCATTTATGAAAAAAAAAATAGGCTTATATGATCACCTTTTCTCCGTGTGTGTTTTTGTGCGTATGTGTGTCCCTCCCTAATAACTTCTAAACGGCTTGAGCGATTTCAATGAAACACGGTAAGGTCATAGCACCATTTGTTCCAACTCCGACCGAGTCCTTCTAATTTCATTACGTCTTACCAATCCAACATGGCGGCTGTGCGAAATATTTCACCGTCATTCTATATCTCCGAAACTATTATCGATATCACGCTGAAATTTTGTAAGGAGATAAACGGCTCTAATAGAAGTTCATCTATGAGACTTTCAAAAACCTATTAACTTTAAAACAAACATGGCGGCCAAGCAAATTTGAAACATTTAAATAGACTTTTCGCGCCAATCATCCAAACGCAATGAAACTTGGTACAGCAAATGTTTATACACATTATAATGCACGGGCATATAATTTAGTTCAATTGTTAGATAACCTCAAAATGGCGGCTGTGCGAAATTTTTAACCGGCATTCGATATCTCCATAACTATTACAGATATCACCCTGAAATTTTGGACGGTGATAAAGGGCACTACTACAAATTTATCTTTGTTACTTTGAAAAACCTGTAAAGTAGAAAACGAACATGGCGGCCAAGCAAACTTGAAACATTTTGATAGACGTTTCTCGCAATTTAACCATTGAAACGCAATGAAACTACGCACATAAAACATATATACTCAGTGAAATGCACTGACATCTAATTTAATTAAATTGTTTTCATAACCTTAAGATGGCGTCTGTGCGAAATTTTAAAATTATGTTTTTATTTCTTGTGTCCTAATCATGCGATCGAAGTGAAAGATTGAATAATGAACCTACGCAATAATCTTCATCTAATGTCACATACGGTAACTCTATGGTCTACATACAGAACAATCCATCATTACGATTTTTTAGTCTACTTTTCACATTTTGCAAAAATGAGGAAAAAGTAGACTTATGAGATAGGCAAATGTGTGTCTGTCTGTCTGTCTGTCTGTCTGTCTGTCTGTTTGTCCTTCTGTCTGTCTGTCTGTCTGTCTGTCTGTCTCGCTGTGTGTGTGTGTCCCCCCCCCCTATCAACTCCTAAACGGCTCCAGCAATCGAAACAAAATTTGGTAGGAGTAAAGATCTATACCTGAATATCTCACGGCCATATTGGAAAAGAATGTCAGTGCTACCAACTGCTGAAAAATCGCAATTGAAATTTGAGCTCCATGTTGGATATCTTGGAAGGTATGAATGGGAGCTATTTCAAAATTGGCACACGTATAGATAATAATATTGCAGTTTAATTTCCAGGAGGCCATACATGGCAGTGTTGCCAATATGACTATAAGCCTGCTTATAGGGCCAAATTTTAAATGCATATAACTTCTAAACTATCAATTGGATTTCAACCAAATTTCGTATGTGGTATGTGCACATAAACAGATATGAATTGAGCGTATTATTAAGAGCCACCAGGGCTGCCAACTGTTAATAAATGCACTCAATTTTCATTAATCCAAATACCCATATATCAGAAAGTATGCAAGCCGACAGCTTTAAACTATGCACACGTATAGTACGTGACATTCTATATTAATTTGGAGTAACTTATATATGTCAGTGCTACCAACATGATTCTAAGCTGCTGATAGTTCCAATTTTAAAATGCATGTAACTTCTATACTAACTAATGGATTTCATTCAAAATTGACACAACAATAGATCATATTATTTCAGATTATTTCTGACCAATACATGTATGTCAATGTTGCCAACATGATTTTACGCGCGCTGTTAGATCCAATGTTTAACTGCATGTAACGTCCATGCTATCCATTGGACTTCAACCAAATTTTGAATTCTGTACCTTAAGAGATGGAACTAAGAATATATTCAGTCACCAGGGCTGCCAACTGTAGTTCTCTATTAGGCTACATTATGCCAGGTATACAGTATTTCGTACTTATTAGAAATTTCGATATTACCAACTTAATTTCGTCATTATTCTAGATAGATCCATATAGATTAATCATTGGCATGCATCTTAAATTTCAAGAAAAGTAGGCTCTTTAGTTCGTCACGGAACTTCTTGTTTCATATGCGGGAAAACTTTTAATAGAGAAGACCAATAGGATATATAAAAACAAGATGTTCAGTAAAGAACATATAGCCTACTTTCTCCTAAATGCATGGGTATAGTTATAACTCTTTGTCATTTCCAAGGAGTATAATTGGATGTTGGTTGTAGTGGCTTGTTGAAATAAGTGTCATACGGATATTAAACATGAATATGAGGTGCCCTTTCCTAGTGCTACCTCTGTACCAAATTTCGTTCAAGCACTTTTCAGCGTCTTGGTGAGGTGTACTGTACCAACTGACGAGCCCAATAGTACACCGGGGCGAAACGCTGATAATTTGAGCTTAGCCGGACCATTTAACATAATTTTGTTGAATTAATGGAGCTCAAAGGACCATAACAACAGTTTCTCATTCGAGAACATTCTTCGACATATTCTCTTTCTTAGTCGTTTACCCTCCAGGTTGGTGGAACCCACGGACTCAGCGAGGGAACTCACCACTACCGCCTCTACGGGCAGTGTCCTAGAGCTGGGAACATCTAATCGGAGGGGATACAACTGGTGAGGTGTGATTGGCACCTCGCCCAGGCGGCCTCGCCTGCAAAGCGAACAGGGGCCTCATGAGCGAAGGTAATGGAAGGTCAGGATGGATAGGCAAGGAAGAGGGAAGGAGGCGGCCGTGGCCTTGAAGAAGGTACCATCCTGGCATTTGCCCGAAGACGAAGTGGGAAACCACAGAAAACCACTTCGAGGATGGCTGAGGTGGGAATCGAACCCCCTCTACTCATTTGGAACACCCGAGGCTAAGTAGACCCCGTTCCAGTCCTCAAACCACTTTTTCAAATTTCGTGGCAGAGCCGGGAATCGAACCCAGGACCTCCGGGGTGGCAGCTAACCATGCTGACCGCTACGCTACGGAGGCGACTTAAAAATAATATGGTACGTTATTGAAATTCTTGATCAAATTTTGAAGTTCTTATTAATACAAATTTCAAAAAGCGGGACACGATAGAGAAACTCGGACTACAGACTTGGATTCTACTTCCCTCAATACCTAAGCAGTCATTTCAGGTATATTGTCTTATTAATATTATATGTATTTTTTATCAATAACTTTGCCAATTTTGATATTTTCTCGATTTCCTTTTCAAAATTACAAGAAAGGAAACCTGACGTGATGTAGAAAATCTGAACACATGGCACTTCAGTTAACAATCAGTATGTTAATATATTCCCTTCTAGCAGAAAAAAATTGAAATGCATAGGCCTATCAATCAAACACTCCGACCCATTTTATCCGGCTGGACGACAGTGCTCAAGATTGCAATACACTTCGGCTCGGAAACAGATCGCTGTGCGACTTATGCCTACAAGCGAGGCTTACAACAGAGAGGGGATGATGGTGTGTGAATGAGGAGTATGGAAGGGTGGAGGGGAAGTTGGAATTCACATGCTGTTACTGGCAAGGGACGGCAGTGCTGCCATCTCTTGTCCAGTGCTTGTCAGCAGTACTAGTAGCTCAGCCTTAAGGAAACAGGCTCGTACATAATAAATAAGTTAACAGACAACAAAATGTAGATGAGATTGTTGTCCATTCTTTCATCAAAAGATGTCAGGTGTGTATTACAAGAGAGGGAGGACACTTTCAGCATCGGCTATGAGCATTGTGAGTACACATTATTGAACATGTTTGGTAAAAGTGTGATAGTGGGCGCCGACCGCCGGCTGGACCGGGTGCGCGCGGCCGTGATCTGCGCTAGTCACAGCCGGCTTAGCTTGCCGTGTTTACTGGCGCGCACATGTTTAATGACCCTGTATAAGCAGAGCATTGTATCCATGATTTCAGGACTTCAAATAATCGTGCTCGAGAAGGGGCTTCGTTATCTCGTATCTTATGAAACATTTATAGTTAAGATTTCTTGTTTTCTATCAAACGAGAAATTTCAATTAATTTTAAAGTAAATATTTTATTAAGAACATCTTAATAGCAGCATTTCGTTGGTATTTAGCATTTTAAGGTGAAAATTGGCCTGTTTACCATCTCTTGATGAATGCAGTACATTTGCATTTGTCTGTTGGCACAGGCTAAAGTAAAATGTGGTTTTCCACCGATGTCTCAGTCTCACTCATGGCTGTGATTATATGGAAGCTACTGAGGTATGGGTGGTGATGAATAATGACATTCAGGGCACAATCAGTGCATGTGAATGCTGAGAAAAGTTCTATTGATAGGGTTAGTACTGCTGTTCTGACTCAGTGAGGAAATCGAAGACAAACTACCTCACTCCTCATCTTGCCTAGTACGCCTCAATATAGGTCTGCCTTGGGTTTTTGTGGGTATCTACCCACATAACCTAACGGCGGTACTTTTTGAGGATCCAACCAGCCTTCGGGCCGACTACCTAACAGAAGGTGAAAATAACACATTTGGCAAAATAATTTTATTTTTTGGCTGCAATATCGTAAAAAATGGCATATTTGGGATAAATATATCTTTATGATAACATACAGTACATACGTTTGCTGAAATGTCTCAAAGATAAGTTTCGTTAAAACCAAATATCCGGCACTCTAAATTTTGTGAAATGCGTGCCTTGTTTTAATTGATAATACCATATACAAGGAATGTTTGTGGTTATTAACATGACTGTACGGATAAGGTCAAGGATCAAGTACCTCACGTGATTTGTTAGGAATGAACAATGAAACTCCTCTAAAGCGACCCGAGCAAAATCGCATCGTCTATTATGATCATCATGATAGTGGTAACAAGCTCGGTGTATAACAAGTAGCGAGCCACCCTCTAAGTGACGTGTCCAGATCTACAGAATGAACATTGATATCTATATTTACGCAATTAACTTGTTTCCTTGCAGCTGAGCCATTGACCTTACATAAATATTGGAAACTACAGGCGCCATTCCGCGCTAAGTTCTGGGTGAGTGGGGAATGGAGGAATTTGTGAACAGTGAAACTCGTACAATTTGCTATTCAGCTCTAAGGAGGCTTCACAAAGTGTACTAACTGTCTTCACTACCTAAGGTTATGTACTCGTCACTGATTTCGTCCAAATTGATGGTACAGTGAAACCTCTATTAAGAGACCATTGACGGTTCCATGGAAAACTGGTCTTTTAGAGGGGTGGTCTCTTAAC
Organism: Meconema thalassinum; assembly: GCA_946902985.2. Classification (NCBI taxonomy): domain Eukaryota; kingdom Metazoa; phylum Arthropoda; class Insecta; order Orthoptera; family Tettigoniidae; genus Meconema; species Meconema thalassinum. Next base: position 97,663,115 of record OX336389.2, read on the forward strand.
AGGGGTAGGCATTACAAATAATTTTATACTGCATTATTAATAAAGTACAGTTGGAACACTGCATTGGTTCACATTTAGTACAAATTAATTACGATTAGTTATTTTCTGAGCTCTGTCATTTAAAAAAGTCACGAATTGATCTCTGTTTCAGATGAGCACGTATTCTTTTAACAATTTCACTTTCTAGAATATCTCTGTGTGAGTTCGGAAGTCCATTAATTTGTTCTGGGTTCGAACAATCTTCTAGGAGAGCCGTTTTAATTTGTATTTTTATACGTTACATAACACTTTATCTAATGACATTGTATGCTGATGCAGTTCTGTGCCAACAGAACCATTGTTTACATCATCACCCTTATCACCATCTCCAATGGGAAGGCAGACGAGAAGTGGTCTTTTGAAAGAGGTCAGACTGAGAAAATGCCTGGTCTTTGGTCGGGGAGAGGGGTGGTCCTTAAGTAAAGGTAACAAATACATTGACCTTATGAGGTTTTAAATCGTTTCCAAGAAAAATAGGTCATCACGAGGGGCGGTCTTTTAATAGAGGTGGTCTTTAAGAGAGGTTTCACTGTATATGCATGGCTTGACCAAAAATTAAAATTACAAAAGTGGGAACTCAAGATGGTCAAGAATTTAGAAAAAAAACATACCATTTTTGGCGCGGGTCGGATGAGGCATGAGCCAAGTATGATAGCGTTGTTTTCTAGACAGTGGTTGGCGCAGCGCGAAGAGTACAGAATGGTAATCCAAAGGTTGTGGGGTCGAGTCCCTATGCGGAAACGTTTTTGTCTTGTTTTTATTTTTAATGTGTACGTTATTTAAACTACACTACAATTAAACTGAAATAATGCTCAGTATATTGTATCTATGAGTCGCCTCCGTAGCGTACCGGTCAGAATGACTAGCTGCCGCCCCGGAGGTCCTGGGTTCGATTCACGGCTCTGCCACGAAATGGTATGAGGACTGGAACGGGGTCTACTCAACCTCGGGAGGTCCAAATGAGTAGAGGGGGTTCGATTCCCACCTCAGCCATCCTCGAAGTGGTTTTCTGTGGTTTCCCACTTCGTCTTCGGGCAAATGCCGGTACCTACTGTAAGGTCACGGCAAGCCTCCCTCCCTCTTCCTTGCCTATCCATCCCAATCTTCCCCTCCCTTCCCATCCCAAATGAGGCCCCTGTTCGCTTTGCAGGTGAGCCCGCCTGGGCGAAGTGCTGATCACACCTCCCCAGTTGTATCCACCCCTACCAGATGTTCCAAGCTCCAGGACACTGCCCGTAGTGGTGAGTTCCCTCGCTGAGTCCGTGGGAATCACCAACCTAGAGGGTAAATCGACTAAATAAAAAATAAAAAAATTGTATCTGTTAATATTTGCATGAAGGTCACGAAACGGAAAGGCAAAGGAAAATTTGGGATTGCAAATATATTTCCAGGAATAGATTGCAATTAACTTAGACTGCACGCACCTATTAATATATAATAAGTACACGCGTGGTGAATTTTGTACACCAAGAGAATAGTGTCACGAAATCACTTAGCCTAAACATGTTATTTCAGTAAACACACAAAATCAACTGTTCTACAAGCAGAATAGTTTTAAAAGGCTATTCTGTATCTTGAAAATTCTTCCTGGAAAGTATCTGCGCCTCATCCAACTTCTTCTTCTGATTCTTCTTGCGCTATAGAGTCATAGATTTACACTTCAGTAAGTCCCTTCGGATTTTTAGCTCGTATACAAGCCCTAAAAAACAGAACCATACGAGACACGGAGTTAGTTTTTAATTCTATTAAAATATGATAAAAAGTAAGACTGAGTTAAATAACTGAATCAATATTGTACTTATATAGATACACGCGTGGTATACTATGTTCACCACACCACGCAACTGCTCAATGTGTATTCCTGTGAATCAGAACAAACGACTCCGGCAACAAAGGCACTGCTTGTAATTGTTTGCGCACATATTACGGTTAGATTTGATGGCACCTACAGTAACAGCCTGCAAAACATTAAAACAAAACAAACAAGTAGTTCCGTGAAGAACTATACAGCCTATTTTCATATATCCTACTTTGTTAACTGCCACTATCAACATACTACATTTCAGTTTGACTGCTGGAATAGATTCGAAGATATTGAGAACTGACTAAATATTTCAGATGGTCGCCATGTTGTATTATTATATGTAGGTCCTGGAGTTATGTACTGTTACACGAAGATTATTGTGTACGTGTTGCATTCAAACTTCAATTGCATGATTAGGACACAAGAAGTAACAAGGAGATTTTAAAATTTCGAACAGCTGCCATCTTGTGGTTATGGAAACAATTGAAATAAATTAGATGCTAGTGGATTAACATTCGTATAAGGATTTACTGTACCAACTTTCACTGCAATCGGATGGTTAAATTGCGAGAAACGTCCATGTGAATATTTATACTTCGCGTTGTCGCCATGTTGGATTTGTGATCACCAGGTTATTAAAATCCTATACAGTAGGTGAACTTAAGTTCATAGCCCCAATAAACATTTTAAAAAATCAGTTTGATTGCTATAATAGATTCGTAGATATTCAGAGCCGTCTAAATATTTCATATGGACGCCATGTTGGATTGTTAAATGTATAGGCCATAGAGTCATGTACCATTAAAGGAAAATTATTGTGTAGGTTCATTATTCAAGCTTTCACTTCGATCGCATGATTACAACACAAGAAATAAATACTTAATTTTAAATAATAATAATAATAATAATGTTATTGGTTTTACGTCCCTTTTAACTACACTGGCTTTTAGAGACGCCGGGGTGCCGGAATTTTGCCCCGAAGGGGATCTTTAACGTGCCAGTAAATCTACGGGCACGGCTCCCTCGCATTTGCGCACCCTCAAATGCCAGCTGACTGCGCCAGGATACGAACCTGCAACCTTGGGCCCAGCAAGCGGGAACGTTACCCCTGAGCCACGCAGCCAGCCTACTTAATTTTAAAATTCGCACTGCCGCCATCTTGAGGTTATGTAAACAATTGAACTAAATTAGATTCCAGTGCATTACAATAGGTATAAACATTTCCTGTACCAGATTTCATTGCGTTTGGAACATTAAATCGCGAGAAAGGTCTATTTAAAATTTTCAAATTCGCTTGGCCGCCATGTGCGTTTTGTAGTTAACTGGTTTTTGAAAGTCTTATAGGCCTAGATGAACTTCCAGTAGTGGCCTTTATCCCCGTACAAAATTTCAGGGTGATACCGCTAATAGTTTCAGAGATATAGAATGCCGGTGAATTATTTCGCACATCCGCCATCTTGTGGTTATGTAAACAATTGAACGAAGTTAGATGTCGGTGCATTATAATGTGTATAAACATATACTGTACCAAGTTTCATTGCGTTTGGTAGATTAAATCGCGAGAAACGTCTATTTAAAAGTCGCAAATTCGACTGGCCGCCATGTTGGTTTTGTAGTTACCAGTTTTTCAAAAGTTACATAGGTGACCTTCTAGTTGTTCCCTTTATCACCGTAATAAATTCCAGGGTGGTATCGTGAATAGTTTCGCAGATATTGAATGCTGGTGAAATACTTCGCACAGCCGCCATGTTGGATTGGTGAGACGTAACAAAATTTGAAGGGCACGGTCAGGGTCACCCGGAATATTGCTATGAACTTACCGAGTTTCATTGAAATCGCTTCAGCCGTTTCGAATTTATTAGGGACACACACACACACACCTCACACACACACACACACACACACACACGCACACACACACGGACAAAAGGTGATCTCATAAGCCTATTTTTTCAAAATTGAAAATAGGCAAAAATTATACCGTCTTTAGCACGGCTGGTGTGCTTTATACACCAGCGTGTGTGCTTAAAGGTTAAGGCGTAAACGAGAGCGTCGTATATAGCATTAGATATGAGTACATTTATGGTTTAATAATGGATGATCTACGCGAGCTGGGGTGATATTCAACGGAAAAACAGGGGAAGCAGTAATTTTCGTGGCATCAATCACATGATATACACGCCGTATTTATAGAATTATATAGTTGTTTTATAACTGCATTAGAAAAACAAGGGTCGCCTCCGTTGCATAGAGGTCAGCGTGATGAGCTGCCACCCCGGAGGTCCGCGGTTCGATTCCCGGCTCTACCACGAAATTTGAAAAGTATGAGGACTGGAACGGGGTCTACTGAGCCTCGGGTGGTCCAAATGAATAGAGGGGTTTCGATTTCCACCTCAGCCATCCTCGAAGTGATTTTCCGTGGTTTCTCCACTTCGACTTCGGGCAAATGGCGGGATGGTATTTACCGTAAGGCCACGGCCGCCTCTTTCCTACTTCCTTGCCTAACTCTCCCACTCTTCCCATCCCCCATCAGGCCCCTGTTCGCTTTGCTTTCGTTACGCCTGGGCGTCGTGCTGGTCACACACCCCAGTTGTATCCCCGACTCAGAGTCTCAAGCTCCAGGACACTGCCCTCAGTGGCAGTAGAGGTGGGATCCCTCGCTCAGTCCGTGGGAAAAGCCAACCCTGGAGGGTAAAACGACAGCGGGGAAAAAAATAAAAAATAAAAATAGAAAAATAGAAAAACAAAAAACATACGTGGCTCTTGCCTCACCCAACCGTCGCCAAAAATGCTACTTTTTCTAAACACTTGGCCATCCGGAGCTCCCTCTTCTGTCACTTTCATTTCTGGCCAAACCCATCATAAACCATAAATTTGGACCAAATCAGTGATGACGAGTAGGCACGGTCCCTTGTAAGAGTGAAATCTCGATATTCTAAACCATGATAGCCATATTTCTGGTATTCATACCATAAATGTGGCTTTCTACCAATGTGTCAGTCTCATTCATGGCTGTTGGTTGGTTGGTTCCTCAGTTTAGGGGCTGCGACAACACGGTCATGAAGCCCCGTGTACTTTGGGTGTGTGTAGAATCTGTCTGATAACCGGTGTTAATTTGATGGCTGTATTAGTGTGTGTATCTGTTTTTTAATTGAAGTACAGACTGCAACTTAGAATTTTTCAAATAATTCCTACTTTTGCCGCCAAACGCCACCGTCAACGACTACAAGGTCCTAGTTCAGAACTTAGCTACTAGACGCCACCGCAGTCGGCTCTTGGCAACGAAGGTAGAAACCTAAGAGCGTTGTTTACATTCTTAATCTATCCAATTTAGCTTCACACAGGTGTAATTAGTGGAAGGTTCTTTAACATGCCATAAATCTATGACATGGGACCGCCGGCTTTACTTCCCCTCCGAAGGAAGGCATACTGAGGGATTTTTAACGCTCTTAAAAAATCCGACGGCTTCGGCCGGGTTTGAACCCGCTATATTGGGCATAAAAGCTCAATTTATGGCTGTGATTATATGGAAGCTACTGAGGTATGAGTGGTGCTGAGTAATGGCCTCAGGGCACAGCCAGTGCCTGTGGGTGTTGTGGAAGGTTCTGCTCATAGGGTCAGTACCGCTGTACTGACTCAGTGAGGAAAGCCATGACAAACTACCTCACTCCTCACCTTGCCTAGTACGCCTCATTATAGTGCTGCTTCGGTGTTGTGGGTTTCTGGCTTTTTGAGGATCCAACCGGCCTCCAGGCTTACTACCTAACAGACAGACATAGTAATAGTAATATAAGTGATCGGTGCACCAAATTTCACGTGCTTTAGCTTTAATTGTTTGGATGTTACAGACAAATTCGTGATTCTTTACGTAATGAAGAGTTAAATGATAAGTTACATTAAGCGTTTCGTATGAGCCGACTCAGATGATGGGGTCATGTGCAGAGAATGGGGTAGGAGAGATTACCTATGAGGTTAATGAGTAGAGGGTGAGAGAAGCAGAGGTAGACCTTAGGAGGCGATGGTTAGATTCAGTGATGAACGATTTCGAAATAAGAGGTGTACAAGCATAGGAGCCTGCAGTGCTAACTGCTAATTGGGGATCATACAGGCGACTTGTTCGCAAACAGAGGCTTGCGGACTTGCGCAGAGTGAGTTGTATAAGGCCTAGCGCGTAACATTGCATTTTATCCACACAACAGGTCGCTTTATTCGAGGCTTATTTTGACTCAAAAAATTATGTGAGATGTTTTGAAAAACGGAGACATCGATTTCTTGATGAATCCTTACCAGATAAATCATCTTTGTTTGATACAGGTTCATTGTGCAACAATGTGTGCCTTTATTGGAAGGGTATGAGCGATATCGTTGGTTACAGCAAGATAGCGCCACTTGTCACCTTGGTGATGTTGTAAGTTCTTTTCGGTGATTAAGTAATCTCAAGAAATTTGTGGGCTCCTCGTTCGCCATATTTAACCTCTGCAGACTTTCTTCTATGAAGGTATTTAAAAGAAAGAATACACAGAGATAATCCATATTCCATATATGAACTCAAAAAAGCTATTTCCAAATGTGCTAGAGAAATAACACCAGCAACTTTGAAAAAGTGTTGCAAAACATGTGTATGCGTGTAGATTTGTTCCTGAAAGGAAATTGTGGTTACTTTGAACATCCCTTGTGGACTGAAACTGTGTGAACGCAATGTGCGGAAAATGATTTAGTGTTGTGTCTGAATATTTATTACTCTAAGCACTTCCACCGGAGTAAAACACATATTGATCTTTACTTCAAAGAATGTTGAACTATTGTTGGTTATAACTAGATTTGTTTGTATAATACAATGACAGAAAAAATACGAAATATTGAGTGCGGTGACATTAAGAACACTCTGTGGAAAGAAAAATACAAAAATACAAAAATGCAAAAATTCACATTAAAATCCTTCTGGTTAATACGAGGGGCAAGGTATTCTTCTTCCCTTCCTTAACCCTTATTTTCTCCAGCTTCCTCTTATTTTTTTCTTCGTTTATTCGTCAGTAGAATGATATCAAGTAAATGATTTTTGAACTCAAGGAAAACCGTAGAGGAAGTTTTAGATGTCAGGTATATTTAAACACATTTGCTCCGCGATTCCACAGGGTCTGGAGACTGAGTTCGATGTACTTGCTCCAAAACGTCGCTGATATTTGGTCTCCAAGTTTGAAATAACTGATAGTGCGGCCCCATGTCGAATTGTTTAGCTCGCTATGCTTTGGTCCAAAGGGTCCCGGGTTCGATTCCCGGCCGGGCTATCGGGGAATTTCATCTCCAGGAGTTGACACCTTTGGCCCGCTGACTGGGTGTATTTGACGTCTTCACCATAACTTCATCATCATTCAGACGTGCAGTTCACCCACGGGCGTTCACTAGAAAGACCTGCACTCGGCCTTCCAGGAGGCTACACGACAAAGAAATAAAAAAATTATAAAAAACAATAACTGATACAATTTTTATGACGTCACATATCTCAAATATGCACCAAAGATGAACGGGGACACAATCGAAATCTAAATAAATTGCAACAGAAATCACACGATGGACTTCTTTAATCACAAGAAGTCTGCATTAATTTATAACGTTATGAATTTTCATCGTATTTCACAATCATTCAGTCATGGATAACCTTAAACAGGAATTTGTAGATTCTTCGAGAACAGCTACTCAGCGCAAAAAACATCAGAGTACACAACCACGACGTTAAACGTCACTTGCATCGTTAAAATAAATCTTCGTAAGGAATTCTTCATGTTCTAATACTGATACGATTTAAAGAAGGTAAATCTATTTGCCACACACCGCTAAAGCAGAACTCTGCACAATCCGTGATGTTACTGTTTAGTCCAGGCTTCGTCAAACAGCTCCATTGGAGCATGCGCACCCAGCTCTCTGCTGAGCCAGCCGATAACTTCGAGTGTTTCCGTATACAACCTATACGTATATGATAATGTATTCTGCTACTGCTATTAGCAGTAGACGTGGTAATATGGAGCGGGAGGAATGATTTGGGGGCAGATTCTTTAGAAGTTGTCTTGTAGAAGCGTGGGAACTGCTCTGCAGGGATATTTGATGGATTCTAGTGAGACCATGCTAGCGGATATAAGGTGGAGGCATATTTGTAGTGGCGTGTAACTTTCTACTGCCTGGCATAAGAGGTAACTTATTAAACATGAATGAATCTCTGCTGATTTCCGTGTGTTAGTGGTGCGGGTTTTGTTCATGGACAGCCATGGGGATGTGTCGTCCTACCCCCATTTGCAGTCCAAGCGTGCCAGCATGAGACGAGGCTATGAAGAGATGAAACGATTAACTCAGGATAGGGAAGCATGGAGGGCTGCATCAAATCAGTCAAAAGACTAAAGACTCAAACAACAACAACAACAACAACAACAACATCCTCAATTATTATCCGTCTTGTTGGTATTGTGGGTTAGGCTTTGTATAGGCCATTAAAAAACCAACAATGTGGGTTTGATCAAAGTTACCCCAATGGTATTTATGAGCACATAAAAGGGACGGTAGAGTAAGTGGCACTTTAAAGATCCATTCAACAATAGGGGTGTATGGTGCAGTGGTCAAGCTGCTCGCCTCCCGCCTCGTTCCTATATGGCATTTTGAGGTGAAATAGGCCTATCACGAAATGTGGTTCGGATTAGACGTATAAATAGAGGTCCTGTGGCTTATTGCAGCGAGATTGACGGTCAAGTAAAACTACAAGCTTTCATCGCTCCGTCCTTCTTTTCTTCCTATCTTCCGTCCCTCCTTTCTTCCTATCTTCCGTCCTTTCTTTCTTCCTATCTTCCGTCCCTCCTTTCTTCCTATCTTCCGTCCCTCCTTTCTTCCTATTTTCCGTCCTTTCTTTCTTCCTTCCTTCCTTCCTTCCTTCCGTTCCTCCTTTCTTCCTATCTTCCGTCCTTCCTTTCTTCCTATCTTCCGTCCCTCCTATCTTCCGTCCCTCCTTTCTTCCTATCTTCCGTCCTTTCTTTCTTCCTATCTTCCGTCCCTCCTTTCTTCCTATCTTCCGTCCTTCCTTTCTTCCTTCCGTCCTTCCTTCCTTTCTTTCTTTCTTTCTTTCTTTCTTTCTTTCTTTCTTCCGTCCTTCCTTTCTTCCTTCCTTTCTTCGTTCCGCCCTTTCTTTCTTCCTTCCGTCCTTCCTTTCTTTCTTCCTATCTTCCGTCCTTCCTTTCTTCCTTCCGTCCTTTGGTCCTTCCTTCCTTTCGTCCTTCCTTTCTTCCTTCCTTCCGTCCATTCTTTCTTCCTTCCTTTCTTCCTTCCTTCCTTCCGTCCATTCTTTCTTCCTTCCTTCCTTCCTTCCGTCCTTCCTTCCGTCCTACCTTTCTTCCTTCTGTCCTTCCTTTCTTCCTTCTGTCCTTCCTTTCTTTCTTCCTCCCTTCCGTTCTTCCATTCTTTCTTCCTCCCTTCCTTTCTTCCTTTCTTCCTTCTGCCCTTCCTTTCTTTCTTCCTCCCTTCCGTCCTTCCTTCTGTCCTTCCTTTATTCCTTCCTCCCTTCCGTTCTTCCTTTCTTCCTTCTGTCCTTCCTTTCTTTCTTCCTCCCTTCCGTCCTTCCTTTCTTCCTTCCTTGCTTCCTTCCATCTTTCCTTTATTCCTTCCTCCCTTCCGTCCTTTCTTCCTTCCTTCCGTCCTTCCTTTCTTCCGTCCTTCCTTGATTCCTTTGCTCCATACTTCCGTCCTTCCTTTCTCCGTTTTTTTTTGCTTCGCTCCTTCCTAGCACCACTTGGTAACTATTTGAAGGCCACAGTCATTAAAAGGAGCGTCATAACATTTAGGTATATTCATTTCAGCTCTTATTTTCCCAGAAACATACTCAAGTTGGAGAAAACGCTCTAGTAAAATAAGCTATTAACCTTGATATGCAATATTAATTTCTTCAGAACTTGTTTGTTGTTGTTGTTGTTGTTGTTGTTGTTGTTGTTGTTGTTGTTGTTGTTGTTGTTGTTGTTGTTGATTCTTCTATGGGCTTAGCAAAATCGTCGTCATATAGCCCCGTGTATTTAGGTGCTAGTAAAATTTGTCTGATAACCTGTATTATTGCGATGGCTGTATTAGTGTGTGTAATTACAAATGGGACTAGGATTGGGAAGAAGATGGCTTTGGCCGTTAGTTAGGTATCAGTGGGAAATCACTTCTAGGGGGGCTGAGATAGGAAACGAACCCTCCTCCTCTCTGTTTTGCCTCACGAGGCTGAGTGAACCCCGTTCCATCCCTCAAACCAAAATTTAATTTCTTGTCAGAGCCAGGAATCAGTCAAGAATGCTAGTCACTGCGCCACAAGGTGAAGCAGAATTTCTTAAAGTTAGCGTGGTTTACTTGTTCTCTGGACTCGAATCCATTAAATGATTTATGGAAATCTTTTCCAAACTTGCTGGAGAACTCCGCTCATCAAATCTCATTTTCATCCATTTCAGCTTTGAGAATTTAACTTGGTCGTACTTCTCGTATACGTGAGGCAAGTTGAACTTCACAGTGGAAGTTGTAATTTGGAGATTCTACAAGCTGCTAGTGTGACAAGAATCAGGGTTCCTACTTGTTTCTGATCAATCGAGGCATGGTCCTGAATACATTAACAGAAGTCTCCTTCAGTCAACGGTCAACTAACTCTTCCTTTAATTCATTCACCTATTCTTGTTTCCTTCATCGTTTATTTTACAAGTTCGGCTTCACCTCATTCTTCTTACCACTCAAACTAGCTATGTCTTGAAAGGAATAATCACACCTTTCTCCTGGAGTTTCAGTGGGAACATATACAGTAGAAACGCATCTCGAGGATTATCAACGGCTGGATTTGAAACCACCTGCTTCTCTAACGAGCGACCGTCGTGAGCTGTAAGCTCCTGATCTTGGCGAAAATTTGCATACATGTTGGCCAGGTCACATGGTAATCATCTGCGATGTTATTTCATTCGCAAATTTATCTGGCCCGTCCCTACCGAGGACGAAATAGCACAGTACTTGAGACTGCAAAAAAAAAAAAGATACGAGCCTTACAGTAGTCGCATAAAATGATGTGTAGCATCTGACATGTTATCCTACTCGTATACTACACAGCTTGGACATTCTTAAGATGTTAATTTACGCTCCATTTTCAGACTGGTACTATGATGAATGTAAAGATTGAATTGGAGATATGCTAATGTCACATCTGTGGCGCAGCGGTCAAGCTGTTAGTCTCTCACCAAGGTAGACCGGGATTGATTCCTGGTCAATACATGTGATATTTTCGAATTGAAATGCCATGTCCTGTGGTTCGCATTCCACGTAAAAGGGAGGTACCGTAGATCATGATCGTGAGATTAACGGACACGCAAAACTACAAGCTTCCTTCCTTCCTTCCTTCCTTCCTTCCTTCCTTCCTTCCTTCCTTCCTTCCTTCCTTTTACATGAATAATTCATAATAACAAAGTGACACACAACGTCGACGGTACTCTCAAATACTGTGAGCAAACTCCTCAGTAACTATAACATTCATTATTCTCAAGGCTCTCATACAGTTCGTCGTAAACAATCAAAACATGGCTTCCTACAATCATGAAATGACCTAGTCTCACATATGATGAAAATACAGCTTTTATTCCACTCATATAACAACATTCTGTTATGCATTTAATATTTGACTACTCACCCACAGCTTGACAATAATGCCGCTTACTTAAAAGTAATTTGCCGTCTTTGTCCTACCCCATGTGATATTCAACCTTGAACGTGAAGCTTCACTAACTGCTCAATGACAAATGAAAGTCGGTGAAACATTTGCCACTGTGCTCGTCAAACCAGTGCCTGCTAAATGCACCGCCTACTGTATAACCATAACATTCTCGCGCTACAGAGCACACACTGCCTTGTTTCCAATACACACATTTTCAATTGTACATCCAGCTGGCAGTGCGTCTTCACTTCCGTCCGATCCACTTCCATTCGTTCCACTTCCGTCCCCAATTTTCAAAATCACTCCCACAAAACTATCCAGCAACCGAGCGGAAAGATGTTACATATCAACAAGATGTTCAGGAAAGAACATATAGCCTACTTTCTCCTAAATGTATGGGTACAGTTATAACTCTCTGTCCTTATTATCATCTAATCTCTTCCTATTCGAAGTGCAAATTGGCACACAGGATTTGAGCAGTGGCGTTCAAACCATAGTTTATAATTTACCCCAGCATTTTGCAATTTCATCAGCAAACACTCCAAACAACGTAGGTATTCATTTGATTAACACCGACTACTTACAATAATTGAAACTTCGTTGCTCTAATAAGGCCCATCCACAATGCGCAGTCGGCAGTCCGTTGTTTGTTAGTTCTCAGTCGGCAGTCGCAGTCGTCCCCGTGTATACTACAGGCACCATACACCACATGCAGTTGCAGTTGGTAGCTGGTAGCTGGCAGTCAGTAGACGGTAGTCGGCAGTCGAAAATGTTATCCTCGACTGCCAACTACCCGACTGCAGCAATGTAATAGCCAATCAGAGCAGATCAGAAACTGACGTCACGTTGTTGTTCTGTGTCGTGTACAAAGAGGATATGGGCCTATGTGAAGTAACTTCGCAACCCGTAAATTTATTATCTTAAATGCACGGTATAACAAAATAATCCATCTCCAAATCATCCATACTGCAAGTTTTGAGGTTATCAACAACGCCTCGGTGCACAAGGAATAAACGAATGCCATTGTACTCGTATTATTATTCCTAGCAGTCGTTAAGACTGGGTTCGCTAACTGGCCGAGGGCTGTGGTTAGCTCCAACGCTCCTGCATAGTACAACTGAAGGCTGGTAGATGTCACTCCGGTGGAGAATGTTGTTTTAATGAAATATATATTTTCCATTGCAAAAAAAAACATATAACGCTTTATTTTATAACGTCTCAGTACTCAAAAAACAATAAATATAAAAATATTCAAGCAAAAAAATCCCACTCTGATAGGATTTGAACCCCGGCAAGCCAGGTGAAAGACGAAAACTCTAACCACTCGGGCCAATCGTACACTCACATTTTAGGCGTTATCAATCAAATACATACATCGTATTAGCAAATAATCACTTGGACTGAATGATTTCTTCACTGGAGTATATTTCAAACAGTGTTCATTTCATATTAAGTTCATATAATTTTTATCAGTAGGTTATATTGCATGCAACATACTGAAACTAGTAAAATATAGGTCAGAACGAGAGATCAGCTGCCATCTTGTCAAATAACCGAGACGACACAGATTTTTAAAGTCACTTCTAGACTATAATATTACAATATAAACTTTTAATTTCAAACGAAACACGTCGTTTAGAACAGATTAAACGATTCTTGGTTTGATAATCGGAACTGGTGGGTCCCATGTTATGGATTATAAAGTTTGCATAATTCACACGGCCGCCATCCTGAAATGGTACATTTGATGACCTTGTAGTTTGGGCACAAGCCGCGTCCCATATGAAGGTATGTTGGTACCAAATTTGGTAAAGATCCGATGATTAGTTTGGTCGTAATGCATTATTAAGTTTTGACCATTTGAGTGGCCGCCATTACGTTTTGGTAAAGATGGCGGCAATATAAAACATGACACTGAGGTGCCCTTTGCCAGTGCTACCTCTGTACCAAATTTTGTTCAATTCGGTTTCACCGTGTTCGAATTGATAGGGGGGGACAGACATTCAGAGTACACAAACACACACACACACAGACTCACACACACACACAGACACACAATTTTTGGCCCTGTGTTGATCTCATAAGTCTTCTTTTTGCAAAAATCGAAAGTAGGATAAAAACCTGGAGTATGTTCACACCAAGTTCTCATATTCTGTCCGGTCAATCGCACTACTTAAACTACTCCTCCACCAGGCTGTACAAGGTGAGATGGCCTAGGATACGTACTGGAGAGATGTAGTTGCAGGAGTGTGATTGGTCGGAGCCCCAATGCGTTGCAACGAAAGTGTAATTGGACACGAATATTATTCATCTGTGAATATCTAAAGCATCATTAATCAACGACGGGGGAGTATTCTTTTAAGTGTTCACATAATTTTTGTTGTGGCTGTGAACGTGCAGTTGAGAAAAATTAAAATCTTAGATGACACACAAGATTAGTAGCCTATTGTGACAGTCTAATTTCTAGAAACATGGAGGGGTGTTCACAGATTGTATCTTATAAATTTACGGAATCAAAGTTCATTGCAAGGTGTCTTAACTGAGAGTTCAATGGAATAGACGGCTGGAATAATATGTGAGTGGCGGATGTTTCTACGACGAACGGAGGCACGATTTCGAGATTAGGTGAATGCATGGTGAGAGTCGAACCGGGATGGGAACGAGAAAGATGGAAGGAATAACGGCACATCCGAGCCATTGCGGAATTGTTCTGGTATCAACAGGTTGGGTCGGAAGTTCACATACATTTTACATCCTAAACGTCTGAACCAAATTGAACAAAATAGTTGGAGAGGTAGCCATCCTATCGTGCACCTTAAACGCACATTTTGATATTTCCGCCACCTTAGCGGAAACAAAATGGAGGCCACTTATTTCGATTTTCTAAGTAAACTACTGGTCGCCTCCGTTGCGTAGTGGTCAGCGTGATTAGCTGCCACCCCGGAGGTCCGCGGTTCGATTCCCGGCTCTGCCACGAAATTTGAAAAGTGGTATGAGGACTGGAACGGGGTCTACTCAGCCACGAGTAGAGAGAGTTCAATTCCCACCTCAGCCATCCTCAAAGTGGTTTTCCGCGGTTTCCCACTTCATCTTCGGGCAAATGCCGGGATGGTACCTACCTTAAGGCCACGGCCGCCTCCTTCCCACTACCTTGCCTAACCCTCTCACTCTTCCCATCCCTTCATCAGGCCCCTGTTCGCTTTGCAGGCGAGGCCACCTGGGCGTAGTGCTGGTCACACACTTCAGTTGTATCCCCGACTCAGAGTCTCAAGCTCCAGGACACTGCCCTCAGTGGCGGTAGAGGTGGGATCCCTCGCTAGTCCGGGGGAAAAGCCAACCCTGGAGGGTAAAGCGATAACGCAAAGTAAACTACTGGAAAAACTGGCTAATCCGCGGGACCTTCACATTATGTGGAATCCGAACAACTGGATGTGGCATTTCACATCAAATATCCAACATTTATTAATCAGGAATCGAACACAGTCCACCTTGGTGAGGAACAAGCAGCGTGGCCACTGTGCCATCACGCTCACCACATATTGCGATGATATCCAAGCTCGTAAATGTAGCAACAACAGTACTAACAATGATGCTCGTCATTACTATTCTTAAGGAACCCAATTTACTATGTTTGCAGTTCCTCCTCTGTCGTATGAAAAGCGTATATCAGACGTTGTTGTTATTTCATTTTAAGGACTTGGGACATTTTTGTCATTAGTCCCATGTACTTGAATGTGTGTTAGACTTGCCTGATAACTTTTGATTCTGTGGTGACAGTCAAATACTGGCAAGTGCAACTGTAATTATGACGATCAGGTTTATTATGGTGTTTGATGCCATTTTTCAGTGCTGCCTTAATAAACAAAATCTAGGCTATGTCTGAAAGTATGGGTGAAAATATGTACAATATTTACACTTATTTACTTGCAGTTTTAGTTGAGATAATGCAACTCGTCAATATTTGTTAGTTGTGGTCTATGCAATGTTTTGTTGAGATACTGGAAGTGGTGATTGACCTCCGGATTTGCTTGTTTGGAGTGAATATGTGGTTGTTGTAAATGGTCAATTCAGATTGTATTTTACAGGCTAGTTATCTGGTTGAGTCTTGCGCGGTCCTGTTGAGAGCAGTTAACTTGGTCACTGTCTGCACTTGACTGAAGGGAAATTCCTGTGTGTGAGGGTTCCTTATCTCGTTGGGCTATTCTCCCTCTCATATTCCTAAGTGCTATGTGTTCCTCGTACAAATGTACCTGTAAGTTGGCAAGTCTAGTCTCTCTAATGTGGTGTACGTTACTGTATTCGGGATAATCTTCAACTATTAAATACCTGGTTTCAAGCTCTCCACGCATAAGATAAAAAGCCCTCTTAAAGCGCAAACGGACTAATGAGAATATCCCGTCACCTTTAATACTGCCGTTAATACCAGCCTAGGTTTATTGAAGAAAAAGATACATCGTACATCCTGATCCAATAACAAGTTCCCCTTATTAATCCCTTATCTAGCTTTGCTACATCGTTAAGTTTGTGTCTTGTTTCCGACGGGGTGTGTTTTCTAGTACAGTGAAGAGGGGTGAACTCTCTATTGTAAATATTTTCACCCATACTTTCAGACATAGGTTTTATAGCCTAAGTGTAATGGATCTGATGATGATCGCTTGACGATCGAAACTAGTCATCCAAGTGTATTTATTAATATCATGTATATTTTCAGAATTGGGGAATAACCCATCTCATTTGGGTACAATCGTGTTGACCGACTGAAAAGCATCAAACTATTGTTTACGATCAGGTTTTCTGGTAAGTGTCCCTGGAATTGAAATGAGGTATTATTCCGGAGGGGATGTAGAATTTTTCTTTTATTTATTTAGTCAATTTACCCTCTAGGTTGGTGGTTCCCACGGACTCAGCGAGGGAACTCACCACTACCGCCTCTATGGGCAGTGTCTTGGAGCTTGGAGACAACTGGGGAGGTGTGATCAGCACTTCGCCCAGGCGGCCTCACCTGCAAAGCGAACAGGGGCCTCATGAGGGATGGGAAGGGATGGAAGATTGGGATGGATATGCTAGGAAGAGGGAAGGAGGCGACCGTGGCCTGACAGTAGGTACTGCCCCCGTAAATTGAATTATACTGAGACCACGGCGGCTGTATTGGCATATGTGAATAAAGTTATGGCCGTCATAGTTGTGACGTGTATATTCATGACGTAGGCACGGATGACGCAGACTTCATGCAAGTAGGCTGGATGAGCTGAGATTCTTGGTGACGTCATGATTTTGTTCGAGAAGGATCTGAGATTTACGACGCAGTCGCAGGGAAACAAGGAATTGTGCTGAGGAAGAAGTTACGCTATTGGAGGAGAGGCTCGAACCAATGAATGATAGTTTGGAGGGAGACGGAGATTACTGAAATTACCATATTTAATTACTTTTGGCATGCAGAATTGTGGAAATCTATTTTCAGTTATGGCATTGATTTGGAATTTTGAAGAAATTAATTATGAGTTTTTGAAATTTGAAAATCCGTCAAGTATAGCCAAAGTTAGAACTTCTAGCAATGACGGAGAAACAAGCTATGGAAGGGATGGATACGCCCTTTAAGAAGTTGATAAAAGGCCTTGCACAGCAGAGAGGAGGCTCTCATGTCTCATGTCTCATGTCTCATGGCTCATTTTTCTGATTCTCATATTGTCAGACTTCGAGTTCTTAAGTGAAGCAAGTCGTCATTAGCACGTGTGGTAGAGCCCACAGCATCGAACAAGCATTGAGTGTGCAGCAGTACAATTTTACGGTTACTAAAACTAGGCGAAGTTGGAGCGCACACATAAACGAGTCTACAAGATTATCTATCAAAAGTTAGCTACTGCATTTATGCTAATTCAATTGTGCATTACAATATTGAGGCGTGTACGAAAGTTGAACATTTTCACTATTATACTTTGGAAGATATTCGCATTTTAAGACTGCAGACAAAAGTGATTTTCTCGACACCTGAGAAGCACTTTTATAATACCACATTCTACGCTACGGCTGACACATGTATTGCAACCGTGATACTGAAGATTACATTTGGTGATACAACGCTACATTCTACAATGGAACTATATAATCTGGCAGTACTTTCGACTATTATTATAACGGAAGTGGAGATGGAAGACTAAAACTTTAATGCAATTGGGACATATATCAATGGAGTGAAATAGCAACATGGAGCTTCGTTAATCGTCATTCTACAGAAGCGAGCATGTAGTGAACATCCAACTACACTCATGCATCGTAATCCATCGCTGATTTACATCAAATGGCAGTGGAAATATCTTCATACTCCACAATTATGAACATTTCTGCGGAAATAATTGCAATAAACTTCATGGCGAATTTCTACCAGAACTTCAGGGAACTTTCAAGAGAGGCCAGGGTGGACCCGGCTCACACAGAAGAGTTTTGCCAGAAGGATGTCTATCGTCTACACGGAGCAGTGCGATATCCGGCGGAGGAAACTGTTCTATTCTCCGAGGGCGCAGGTTCCAGGTTCGAGGTCGGAGCACATCTTTACGATGGTGAAATGGAATCAACAGCAGTCTTCTTTGGAAATTTTCCTCTAGAACTTCAATCAACAGATAAGGTAGTCGTGAACGTTTCTTGATTTATTTGAGCCATTTAGCGATATCTGAGCAACCATTTCCCCATATTTTCTGTCCCATATATTTTGCCCCATATTCTTGCTTGATATTTCTGTACACTTTGCTGATTTATGCCTTTTTCTACGATTTATTGAGACATTATTATATCATTGGCATATTTAAATAATTTTGGATCAGTTGAGACTGATAATATATATTCTTTCAGTAATTTGCATATTTTTGTAGTCACGATTTGACTGTAAAGTTAACGATTTTCTATGGAAAATTTGAATTCAGACAGCGTGTCATTTTATTAAAGTAATTCTATTCAGTAAATTTCTTTGACCAATTTTCTGTCATCCTCAAGAAAGAAGAATGATTAAAAGATTTTAGAGCGTTAAAATCTACTACTTTATCGACGATCTTAGAAATACTAGTCGTTTTATGAACATGATTGCAACATAGACATTTATCGTCAATTCTGAAATACCATTGCATTATAGACAATTTTATGAAATATGAACTTTGAGTACGATTTATTGAGTACACTATAGTAATGAACATTTGATAGGAGTTTTTCTCAATTCTAGATTGGAACAATAATGTTTGCAGTCCACAGTCTAATTGTATTCTATTCGACTATTTATGCAGTTTAGATGAACTTTGATTGAAGATAGTATTTTTATACTGCGATACTTTGATGATATTAATCTCAATTTTGATAGACCAGGGAGGCATGTCTAATCGTATTTGCTATTAAATGTATTTGTGATTGGCAAATTTTTACTTCATATCGATTCATGATTGAAACCCACGAAGGTTAAATATAATAACAGTTTTTGATACAATTGATGAATATAAGAATTTTTAAAGAGGAACTATGGATGTATAATCGTTAGTTCAGTGGACGTGTAAAAGTCGCTGATGAATAATGCCCTGTAATAAGTGAAGGAGGTTCCCACAGTAATATTGATGAAGATGATGAATTTATAAGTGGAGATTTTTTGTGTGTATTGTGGAAGATTTTGATGCCATATATATTGAGATATATGATGAATTATGGGCCAATTTTTGTGCATTTTTGTGCGTTTTGAGCGAGGTATTTTTCCGCTGAGTGTATTGTTCAGGTCCATTGAAAATTATTCATGTGAAGTTACTGTTAAAATTAACAAGTGTGTTTAAATAATTTGAGATAAAGATTTTGAATGGAGGTTACCGTCACAAATAATAATAATTATTAAATCTTATTAAACCTGAATCTAAAATTTAAATATAACTAACCTTTATTGGTCGATTATATCACCACGATTTAAGTAATTATCAACCGGATAAACGTGTGGCTTAATGTATTTCTAATATAAATAATATAAATAATATAAATAATGTAAATAACTATGTAAATATCTTTAATAATAATTTGAAACGAACGGGATTAATAGAGGCGTGTATACATTTTTTTCAATTGTCGTTTGACAATGTTATAAACAATTTAAAATGTTATAAATAATTAATGAACATTTTGTTATAAACATTAAGCGTTTTCGTTATTTTACTCTAAACAACGCTAGTTAAACAATTGGATTATACAATTAAACAAGATTTGGGATTATTAGAGTAATCCATTGATATTTGAATGGAGCATTTAAAAGATTTGCGTGATAATATTTGAGTTGAGATGTGAACATTTAAAGTGTTTTGAAAAGGAGCTAGGCTCTGAGGTAACTAGCATATGCTAACATTGCTTGGACAGGTGCGTCAATTTGACGAAGCAAGCATGCGACACGGTGCAGGGTGTATCGCAGGTGGCCAGATAACTGTATGTTAGAGGCCAAGGTCATCTACATAGCAGCCTTGCGGTTATAAATAAAATGTGAAGTTCATGAACACGGAAACAAATGCTATATGTCTCGTCCCAGCTCCCTTATCCAGTCCAAAGTGCATTGTTATTATTACGTTCTTTGGAGCTAGAGAAAGCTGAATTTTTGTATGTGAAGTCTACAAGTCCTACAGGAGGACATGATTGCATTGACAATGGCTTCTGATTGCCACGTATATTTTGTTGTTAAATTTTGTTAAATTATTTTCTTTATGTGAAATAAATTATTGTGCAGTTTAAGTTTTCTTGTTTCGACTTGGTTCATTTTAAATATCATGGTGGAGGTTATTGTGAGGGCATACTATTAAGTGATCCAGTTGAAAACCCAGACCCGAGATTAAATTGAATAGGTAAGTAAAAGGTAAGTATGAACCCCCGTATATTTTGGTGTGTTCCACAATAATTTCTTGTTAACTACTGTGTTCTAATCTCGGTAGTATCTGTCAGTGCCATTTTCATTGATGTAGCTGTGCCGGTGCGATTGATTATTGGCAATCCGATTGAGGGGGCGGATATCTGACAGCCTACTATCCGGATTATCGGGGACAGTACCATCCCGGCATTTGCCCGAAGAGGAAGAGGGAAACCACAGAAAACCACTTCGAGGATGGCTGAGAGGGGAATCGAACCCCCTCTACTCATTTGGACCACCCGAGGCTGAGTAGACCCCGTTCCAGTCCTTATACCACTTTGCAAATTTCGTGGCAGAGCCGGGAATCGAACCCAGGACCTCCGGGGTGGCAGCTAACCATGCTGACCGCTACGCTACGGAGGCGACTGTAGAAAAAATCCCGTAGAAAATCAGACTCAGGATGGCCACTATCAGTGCGAGGGTTCGAACTGCCGGTCTTCCCAGCACAGTCAGCTGCGCCGCAGGGTACTACACCAGACGTTCCGGATGCGAAATAGCAAAAGGAGGAGCTGATGTGCTCCGTTCTGGTAACATTGTCACGTACAACTTCACCTAATATACCCCATGTGTGTGTTTTGTTTTTGAAAAGCATAACTTGTTGAAATTAAATTGGTACACAGAACACAGCACTTGCCAGTAATAGCCTCATTGCTTCTTCCAATTGCTCATCTTGTTTTTCCTTTAGGAGCCTGCTCGAGCCTCTTGGTGGGAACCCAACCTTCTAGCCAAGATTATTCTAATGAAATTGCACGTTTATTTTACGGCTTCCGAACAGATATGATAGTTAGTAATTTCACTTCATTTGGAAATCAAAATTCGAATTCCATTCTATGATATACTAGCACTGAATTAGACATAGCCTCCGCTGTAACAAAAGCGTGGCCACTATTCCAGGCACGTACCGCTCGCCCTTCTCTCCAGTGAGTGGTGAGCCTTATTACGTTTTGGAATGCACTGGCGGTAAGTGAAGTGTTATAGCATTAGTGCCCAAACAAAGAGCCGCAGAACCATCAAGCGCTTCCCCCAGGGACTCACATCTAGTGGGACGTGAGTTGGCGACCACGGGGCCCCAGCTGAGGCCGGTATTGCTTCCACTTACTTGTGCTGGGCTCTTCTCCGTCTTCTTTCCTCTCGACCTCTCTTGGTCAACTCTTGTGCTCTTCCGACCCCGACGGTATTAGGGTATCCGAGGCCTAGGGAATGTCTTCCTTTCCCGCCTTAATTGGCCCTTGTCTCAATTTTCCTGATACCATCCTTCTCTTCTCTTCTCTCCTTCTTCTCATGTTATCTCCTGCCTTCTGCTCAGGACCCTCAAGGGGGCAGGGTGTATGAAAGGGAGATATGGAACTGTGCCCATAATCAGTGGTATTTCCAGATCCTTTTAATTAGGCCGATTGAACTGCGCCCATAGTCAAGTCGGCCGTTAGCCCAAGTTCGGTTTAAGGGGAAGTGACGGACTGTCTCCCACCACTAGCTTCTGCACTGCTGAGAATAAGAGGTAGTCCCCCGTCCCGATAAGCAGCTGTACTACGGGCCTCCGGGGGTGGCAGCTAATCACACTAACCACTACACCACAGAGCCGAATAATAATAATAATAATAATATAATAATAATAATAATAATAATAATAATAATAATAATAATAATAATAATAATGAAAATCCACAGCCTTTTTCCAGTCATTGGACCGGGTCAGGGTTGGAATGAATGAAGCCCCCATTAGTGGCGAGGATTGGCATTGTGCCGGCTTCCGAAGCCTGTCGCACTCCTCTGGGACAATGATTAATGAATGACAGATGAAATGATATTCGAGAATGTTGCCGGGATGAAAGATGACAGGGAAAACCGGAGTACCCGGAGAAAACTCTGTCCCGCCTCCGCTTTGCCCAGCACAAATCTCACATGGAGTGACAAGGATTCGAAGCACGGAACCCAGCGGTGAGAGGCCGGCGCGCTGCTGGCTAAGCCAAGGAGGCTACACTAATAATAATAATACAACTCTCTCTAATCCGCCATAAATAACTACCCCTCTAAAAAATATAATAATCTTCTAAATGGTAAGATTACCTCAAACTAGATTATTAAACATTTGCAATATCAAAACTATTTTTAAAATATGGTTAGGTTGTCGAAAACATTCCAATGTACCAGTTAATGCTAATATTGCTAGATCAAAAATTAAATATTAGTCTGTTTTGAAAACTGTACCTGTTTTATGTATCCCAGGCCAACACTAATCTCTTTTCCGCAATCTGGACAGGGTATATTTAGTTGTTCGCAATCTGGACGGTTTTTGACTTGTTCGCAATCAAGACACAACCGATTTGAAATGAGTCACTTCAAATTCACACCACTCGACACAACATAATTCGGTAGAGGGGAGGAGGGAGGGACCCTACCTGACCGCTCTCAATGGACGCAGTTCCACTGCCACTTTTAAAGGTTCATGCTAATGACCAGGGTCATTAGTGAAGCTTGGGCGCAGTTCCATACAACCCGTATGTAGCCCCATCACTTCTGGTGCACCCTAGATATTGCTACACCCTCAGGGGCTCACGGCTCGTGAGTTCGAGAGTTGGCGATCCTGGGGGATTCCTGAGCTGGGTCCGTGTTTTCCCCATTTTCCACTGACTTTGGGGCGGGCCCTCTCCTCTTTCCCTTTCCTATCTGCCTTTCATGACTCTCCTTCCTTCCAAGTCCCTCAATCGTTATACTTCGAGGGTTGAGGGCATTTCTTTTCTTCCTGTGCTTTATTTGCTCTATCCATTTTGTGTTTACCTTTTCTTCTTCTAGTATGTAAGACTGTAGTTAGTAGTTATAGTTTTCATTCTCACCTCATATTTCACTCTCACGCAAACCATTAGGGGTCGATAACCTAGATGTAAGGCCCCTTAAAACAACAATTATCATCATCAAGCGCCACTATGTTCCTTCCATTGCATAACACTATCAGTGTGACGCGGTACTAATTACATTTACGAAAACATCTATTGATGATTGCAGTACATTTGTATTTGTCTGTTGGCACAGGATAGAGTAAAATGTGGCTTTCCACCAATATTTCATGGCTGTGATTATATGGAAGCTTTGAGGTATGAGTGGTGCCGAGTTATGGCCTTCAGCAGGGGCGTAAAACTCCTCGTAAACGTGGGGTGATCAACTTTTTAAACTGCGATTACCTACCTACCAGGGAATGTTTCTTTTTTAGTTTAAGGTTTTGAAACTTGAAATAACACGGTAATGTAGGCCTAACGCTACATTAAAAAAAACAAAGAAGATTTTTGTTCATTATTTCTAATTAAAATACAAAATACAATCGGAATATGAATACAAAACACAAAACTTATTTGTCAACGTCTAGCAAACGACCCGAACATTGACTTACCTCAGTTTTAAACCGGCTCTCTGAAATAATAGTTCGAAAATGCACCTTTTCGAATTGTAGTCGCAAGGCGACAAAGCTCATAACTTCTCGGCTAAGTTGGCGGCTCGGCGGGAAACGAGGGAGGGCGAAAAACAGACTGTTTGTTCGGTAGAATAAACAAATTACGTCTAAACAAGAATTGTTTCCGATTATCTTACAACACTTTTATATTTTTAAAGGGTACTTAAACATTTTGTCTTGCACCTAAAATTTGAGGGGGGCAATGCCCCCCCCCCCCCCCCTGCCCTCCCCGTGTTTTACGACCCTGGCGGTCAGGGTACAACTAGTTCCTGTGTGTACGGTACTGTGAAAGGTCAGTGTTATGGTTCTGTTTTACTCCTCACCTTGCCTAGTTTAACTCATTATAGTGGAGTCTTAGTGTTTTGCGGATATACACTGTACCCGTTTCCCCGACGTCTCGTCGGCCCGGCGATTTCAACGTGATATCGAAGACACGATTCAGGCGATATAAAAAATTGAAATCCGGGAAATATTTGTCCCACAAAAAAAAAAGCATCAAAAGCTAGGGCAGGCAAGAGATCTATTATCTCTGGCCAGTTAAAGGGATAGGCACAAAAGGTTGAACTGGGCAAATATTTCCCATCATTAAAATAGGATAGTATCATTACCTCGGGGGAAGTTCAACAACTACAGGAATAATTAGGAAAGTTTAAAATTATTGTCCTCATTTATTTTAGAACAGACGGACAAATAAATAAATTAACACTCCTACTGAAATGAAATGAAAATCCACAGCCTGCTTCCAGTCGACCGACCGGTCAGAGAATGGAATGAATGAAGCCCCCCATCTAGCGGCGAGGATAGGAACTGTGCCGGCTGCCGAAACCTGTCGCACGCCCCTGGGGGCAATGATTAAATGAATGGCAGATGAAATGAAATGATAGTGGAGAGTGTTGCTGGAATGAAATTGGTGACAGGGAAAACCGGAGAACCCGGAGAAAAACCTGTCCGCCTCCGTTTTGACCAGCACGAATCTCACATGGAGTGACCGGGATTTGAACCACGAACCCAGAGGTGAGAGTCCGGTATATTGGTTTTCACGGCCAATGAATTAAAACTCAGCAATTTTCTAGGTTTGTGCCGTGTCTTGTGTGGGGTTTCGCCTAGGACACAAATCTGGCTCATAAGCGGGCTCTTGGTGTCCCCGCCTGGACCCCCACAGGAGTAGCGAACTGTGCACTACCTCCCTTTTTATGAAGCGCACCTCCGCCCTTCACAGGGAGATCTAAAAACTCAAACAGCCATAACCTCCCTATGAAGGCTTCCAAAAATATGGTATATTGGCTTTCACGACCAGTGAATTAAAACTCAGCAATTGTTGTGTTTAATTCATTTATGACCAAAGGAAGCCGAGCAGTAACGGTTTTAGTGAATCGAGTCAAATATAAACCTGCCGTCCGTGCGCCCTTTTAAGCTTACGCCGGCTAAACCGTTAAAAATATCAACGCTTCCACCCGGCACCCAAGGCCATACGATAGTATTATTATTATTATTATTATTATTATTATTATTATTATTATTATTATTATTATTATTATTATTATTTCTTCCAACAATCTCCAATCAGGGAAAAATTAAATTACTCTTCGGAGCGAGTTTATGAGCTAGCGAGCGAACCTATCACTCCAGCTTCGGCCAGTATCAAACTGTCAAGTCGTGTCGAGTTAAGACTTCAGAGAAGAGTAGGCCAATAATTGTTTGGAGTTTCTCTGTTCACCTCGGCTTTTCTGAATTGCGCCTGAGACCTGCCGTCCGTGCGCCCTTTAAGCTTACACTGGGGAAACCATTAAAGATACCGAGCGAAGCCGGGGCAGGTTGCTGGTAGACTAATAACAATAAATGACCTTCAAGGAATTGGCATCACAAAGGAAGTTATACAAGTTCAACCATCATTTTGTGGGGAAAATGATTACGAGGACCAGTAAATGATGGACTGAAGTATGGAAGAAGATTCTTAGTGCCCAGATGAAGAGATCAACATCATCAGCTAGATAGGTTCTATCGCACTGGACCAATGCTAAACAATAATACTAATATTAATACGGTAATAATAATGATGTCAGAGGCGCCTAGAATCAAAACCCGCGAAGTCCACCGACATGAAAAATGAGATGAAGTTGCCTTTATATGAACTTACACGCGGGCAACCCAATGGTTACATTATTTTCCTTCAAAAGACGCTATTTCCCTATGGAAATGGGGGACAAAACTTAGGGTTAATTTCAAAATGCACTAGATTCAATTGAACTTCCGCCATTGTTAGTTTCGAAATTCACTAAGTCGTTTACAGCCAATCCGCACATAGAATTGCATTACCCAGGATTCCTTCATACTGACATCAGCTGTGTTGTGTTTTGTAATGTGTGGTTCGGTGTTTGCTAAATTTTAAATATATGCATAATTATAATTCAGGTCTGGTTTTCATTTCATACCTAATGTGGATGGTTCACGTTCACATGCTTTCCTTCTTCCCTTGTTATTATTCTTAGAACTGCCTTTCTTAATTTCCAAAACGTACATATTTACATTTCACTTTCAAAACCAGTTAACTCCTAATTAATCTTAAGAATTGTGTTACTTTCCATTAAGGGACAATCCTGTAATTTGTTGGAATGCATCGTTTCATGACAAAGTAATTAATAAACGAAATGTTCATATTCCAAGGATGTTATTTCATATGTTAACAGTTTTCTTCATTTTCCCACAAATTTTGTTTTGTGGACTTGGTAGGTTTTGATTCTAGGCGCCTCTTTGACGACGACGACGACGACGATGATGATGATGATGATGATGATGATGATGATCTTGATGTATAGGCTATCTACGCAGGGTCTTCTATCGGTATCTCATTTTCTGCAGCAACAGAAAACAGATATTATCTTGATTGTGTTTATTTGTTGGAAACAAACAAGTGGCCTATGAGTGCGGTTTGGTTGACTCAGCCAACTTTGTGGCTGAACAATGGTGTCTTGTTCGTGACCTACCTTTCTGCAGACATAGCAGCTTGGAGCATTCACCATAGAGCACAGTGATGCCAAGAGGTACAAATATGGGACACCATATTGTTTGTGGTCATCAAATTTGCAAATTTTCGAAGTAAACAAAACAATACCCAAGCTATACTTTAGCCTATAGTTTGATGGTTTTGGGGTGCATACACCGTTGGGAAAAATAGTGTAATGACATTTTTAAGACTTCAGATTGTGGGTAATAATATGGAATAGTACTGTCAATTTCAGATCTGCGAGTATTAACTTACTTACTGTGAGATTTGTGCTGGACAAAACGGAGGCAGACAGGTTTTTCTCCGGTTACTCCGGTTTTCCCTGTCAACAATTTCATTCCAGCAACACTCTCCACTATCCTTTCATTTCATCTGTCATTCATTTAATCATTGCCCCAGGGGAGTGTGACAGGCTTCGGCAGCCGGCACAGTTCATATCCTCGCCGCTAGATGGGGGCTTCATTCATGCCATTCCCTGACCCGGTCGGTCGACTGGAAGCAGGCTGTGGATTTTCATTTCCTTACTTCGTTGGCCGCACAAACCGAAGTCGGTTCATTGCCTCACTCTTTAGCTTCTTCCATTGGTCTCTGTTGCTAGCCATGTTCTCGTTGTCTCCCAGTGTCTCCAGGTCTTTCTTGACTCCATCCATCCCCCTCAGTTTTGGTCTACCCAGGGGTCTCGTACCTAGTGGCTTCCCTTCTAGCACTGTCTTCACAATTGTATCTTCTCTTCTCAGGACATGTCCCAGCCATCCAATTCTTCTGCTCATTATTACAGCTGTCACATCGGGTTCATTAAACAGCGTGTGGTTTTCAATATTTTTTTTTCTTCTCAAGATTTAATTTTCAGACACTGGCCCAAAATATTTTCTTAACACCTTGTTATCAAAAGATATCATTTTTCTCTCCATTTTCTTGCTCAGTGTCCATGTTTCCGCCCCATACATTAATACTGGTCGCACGATTGTCTTGTAGGCTACATGCGGAGTTTTCTTGTTTTCGTTAATAGCCAGCTGGTAAATAGTTTATTCATTGAGAAGAGACAGTATTAACTAAATGAAATAAAAATAACGAAGTACTTCATCAAAAACAAATTAGGAATACAGTTTACATATAGGCTTTAAGTATTATACACAGGCAACATTTTGGTGATATAGAATTGTTTTGAGACACAGGCCCAGCTGTCTCACTCTATGTGCACTAACTTATCACAAATTTCACACCTGACACATTATTCCCATCTCTTGTCTTCAGCCAAACTTTCTGAACAGAAAATACATTGTGCTTCCGCATTAATGGGCGCGCTACTGTTTGGAGCACTTAGGGTAGGTGAATCATCTCTAACGCTGAAACCATTTTCACTCTCGGATTAAGATGATTCTTCATTCCTTGGCAGTGGAGTGTTTTTTATTTTATTTTATTTTATTTTCTCAAACGATTCTTTCGTAGCCATAGCCAAAGCCCTGCGCGGATATCCATGGACAAACACGTGGATATCCGCAACATTTATCACCATGCGGATATAGTTTGCATGGCTGTGCGGATAACGGATAAGTTGCGGATAATGTTTGGAATAAATTTGCGGATAGTTTTTAGAATACAAGACAATCCGAACTTGTTGAAAATCATGTATCACAGCTATGTTTTCTTTCTTTTCGCGACAAATGTAAGATGATGATTTAAGCTTATCTCATTCAAATTATGTCATTAAGCATTATTAACACTCTGAACTGAAAAGGGTTGCAATTCTGACTGTATAACATTCATTTTAATTATACATATCCTAGACCCTAGGGGAACGACTTTCGCCTCAAATGTGTAAATGTGTTGCTTTAATGTATGTCTACCCCTTATTATTCTCGTTCTCCAACGGAGTCGGGGATGAGATGCGATGTAAGTCTTTGTGGCGGATGGTTTTTACGGCCGGATGAAATGTGTTGCTTTAATACTTCATCTAATTAAAAAATATTATGGTAATGCCAATAGATTCGAATAACAAACTTGCGGATGCGGAAAACAGTCTTGCGGATGCGGATAACAGTCGTGCGGATGCGGGGCGGATGCGGATAACGTTTTCCTTATCCGCGCAGGGCTCTGGCCATAGCATGTTCTAAGGATCTCCTGCAAGGAGAAGAAGGTAGAAGTGCTGGAGAACCGGCTCTTCTCCCACTGGTCTCTGTTCTGCTCTTTAGTTTCGTAGTAGGACACATTTGCCATGGAGCAAGGTCAGTTGTGGTAGTCGAGTGGCTTGCATTGACATAAGGGTGTGGTACTTACATTATTAGAAACCACAGATGTAAAGTGGAGAGTGGCTTTCCCACTGCAAGTGGAAATTTCTTCAGATATAACTGTTTTTCGACCAAGGTTCGTTTTTGTGGCTTGATCGCCAATAATAATAATTATAAATGTTATTGATTTTACGTCCCTTTCAACTACTACCGGCTTTTACAGACGTCGGAGTTTCGGAATTTTGCTCCGAAGGGGATTTTTAACGTGCCAGTAAATTTACTGACACGGCTTCCTCAAATTTGCGCACCCTCTGACTGCGCCAGGATTCGAACCTTGGAAACAGCAGGTTACCGCTTGTTACCGCTGAGCTACGCAGCCAGTCTGATCCGCCAGTAGATTGCAACAGGTTGCATTGTGTGTGGTGAAGTGTAAGAGATGATCAATAACGATAACATTATTGTTAATATTAATAGTAATAATAATCATAATATGTTGCTACCATTGCTATCTTGCGTTCTAGATCGCTTTCTCCACAACAGATTCATCCCACTGCTTTTGAACCCCAGCTTCTTAAAATATTTTTTAATTTTTTGTTTTTTTATTTTAGCGTATGGCTTTTAGTACGGGGAGTGTCCGAGGACATGTTCGGCTCGCCGGAGTTTGTAGCTGCTTCTATGCGGAACCCATGGGGTGAGCTACAAGTACCGTCGCGTACGGAGTGTTGTCTGGGGAGGAAAGTGAGAATGTAAGGACGAGGAATCGGAAGGTAGCGGCTGTGGCCTATACTGTAGTTAGGGACCTACCCCGGCAATTGCCTGGAAGGAAGATAGAAAACCACAGAAGACCATCTTCAAGGTTGCCGGCTGGGGGATTCAAACCTCCTCGCCTCCCGGATATGAGCGACTGCCTGCAGCGACGTCATAGCGACAACCACGGCTAACTCACCCGGTTTAAATCAAATAAGTTTGTAGCTTGAATCATTCCCTTGAAGTGTGCATAGTAAGGCTATTAATAACATAAATAAGCTAATCGAAAATAGTACAATATGCAACGAGCCTATAATGGCAATAATTAAGACACGAGCGTTTTAATTACCATTATAGGCAAGTTGCATACGACTGTTTATGTTCGACGATAATTATAACTTTATTATATGTTTTAACATAAATATTCATAAATATCTGTTGAGATTCAGTCACTTGAATTTTGTGATCGGAGTGCAAGCGCTGGGTTTGATATCTCCGTTTTCCAAGTTCTCTGACCGACTGACGCATGCGCTCTGTGTGCTTGGCAATGCCATACATATTCTTTGATGCCATATGTTTACAGCCTGTGGATGTGCACCAGCATTCAGTCAAACTGTCACCGAAGTCGTTTGAAAGCAATGCGCTGTGTAGAAATGGGAGTTGGGGATATTAAGGAACAGTGCTATTTCTTGTCTCATATTCGCCAGTTTATTTACGCGAACATATGGACGGTGCACTTTCCATGTCTGTAATTTATATAGACATGTTGGATTTTGAGCGCATACGCGAAGGTTTCCTTACCTAATTGGTCAATAAATGAGCTCTGATTGGCTGGAGAAACTGTATCATAATGAAAACTTGCCTCATTTTGATACAGTTTTCTGACACATAATGTTCACATTTCGACATCGAACATAAATATGTTATAGACACCCGCTGGGGTGCATCACCACCTCTAGCCTTGATTTGATGAGGAACGGAGTATAGGCTACAAGTTTGTGCAAGTATGGCATATCTAGCTGTAGCCACTCACTCATCATAAGATCCAGTAGAGCCACCACATTTTGGGGATGTTCAGTTCCGGGTTTTAACCCTGTTCAAAAAGGTCAACAAATTTTCTATGGCAAATAAAAAAGCCCTAAAAGGGGACGAGAATATTAGTCACCACAAAAATATAGGTCATCAGACGAATTCTACACACACCAAAGAACATGGGGCTAATTACCAATAAGTTCCAAGCTTCTAAAATGACAAATGCTTGATGCTCTTCAGTCGGTCAACATGATTGTACCCAAATGTGATGGGTTATTCCCTAATCCTGAAAAAAATTACATGAGATCAATAAATCCACTTGCATGACCAGTTTCGATCGTCAGGCGATCATCATCAGATCCATTACACTTAGGCTATAAAATCTATGTCTGAAAGCAAATTCCGGAGGTCAATCACCACTTCCAGTATCTCAACAATGCATCACACAGACCACAACTAACAAATATTGACGAGCTGCATTATCTCAACTAATAATAATAATAACAATAATAATAACCCCCGGCAATTTAGCCCTTGAAGGGCCTAGGTCTACCAAGCGACCGCTGCTCAGCCATTTAGCCAGCAGATATTGGGATGAAGCCTAGTCAGCACATCGGGTCCCTTCGGTCGTTAATCTTGGTTTTCGTGATGGGCCGCTGCCTCACTGTCAGACAGCTACTCAATTGTCCTCACGAGGCTGAGTGCACCCCGTTACAGCCCTCACGTCATTTTCTAAAATCCCTGACGGAGCTGGGAATCGAACCTGGGGTCTCCGGGTGAGAGGCAGGCACGTCACCCCGATACCACGGGGCCGGAATCTCAACTAATACTGCAACTAAATAAGTGTATATTATGTAAATATTTTCACCCATACGTTCAGACATAGATTGTATAGCCTAAGTGTAATGGATCTGATGATGATCGCCTGACGATCGAAACTGGTCATCCAAGTGTATTTACGAATCTCATGTTATTCTTTTCAGGGTTAGGGAATAACCCATCTCATTTGGGTACAATCGTGTTGACCGACTGAAAAGCACCAAACTTTTGTTTACTAAGGCAACACTGAAGAATGGTTTCAAATACCATAATCTTCTAAAATGAATTTACATCAATGAGAATGCTGTGTAACTCATAGTGACAGTAGCTCTCTGGTGGGAGAAAGATCATGTCCATAATGAGCAAGTCTGTTTCCAGGGTATCTTTGTCTCCCGATGAACACCTGGGTCCAGGGTTCTTAGCTCATTTATCATGTTAGGCATCACGCTGAAACTGTAATTAGCTCTTGCTAGGAGTGTGGGAGGGATCGGGGAGAGCCAATCACGTCGCATTCACCGCGCTTCATCACTAGACTCACAGCTCTTGATCCACACCAAATACCAAGAGTCCGTTGTATCCCAGCGCGGATAAACAAAACGTTATCCGCATCCGCCCCGCAACCGCGCGACTGTTATCAGCATCCACCCCGCATACGCACGACTGTTATCAGCATCCACCCCGCATACACACAAGTGTGACCAGCATCCACCCCGCATACGCACAAGTGTGACCCGCATCCACCCCACAACCGCACGACTGTTATCAGCATCCACCCCGCATCCGCACAAGTGTGACCCGCATCCACCCCGCATACGCACAAGAGTGATCCGCATCCACCCCACAACCGCACGACTGTTATCAGCATCCACCCCGAATACGCACGATTGTTATCAGCATCCACCCCGCATACGCACAAGAGTGATCCGCATCCACCCCACAACCGCACGACTGTTATCAGCATCCACCCCGCATCCGCACAAGTGTGACCCGCATCCACCCCGCATACGCACAAGAGTGATCCGCATCCACCCCACAACCGCACGACTGTTATCAGCATCCACCCCGCATACGCACGACTGTTATCAGCATCCACCCCGCATACGCACAAGTGTGACCCGCATCCACCCCGCATACGCACAAGAGTGATCCGCATCCACCCCACAACCGCACGACTGTTATCAGCATCCACCCCGCATCCGCACAAGTGTGACCCGCATCCACCCCGCATACGCACAAGAGTGATCCGCATCCACCCCACAACCGCACGACTGTTATCAGCATCCACCCCGAATACGCACGATTGTTATCAGCATCCACCCCGCATACGCACAAGAGTGATCCGCATCCACCCCACAACCGCACGACTGTTATCAGCATCCACCCCGCATCCGCACAAGTGTGACCCGCATCCACCCCGCATACGCACAAGAGTGATCCGCATCCACCCCACAACCGCACGACTGTTATCAGCATCCACCCCGCATACGCACGACTGTTATGAGCATCCACCCCGCTTACGCACAAGTGTGACCCGCATCCACCCCACAACCGCACGACTGTTATCAGCATCCACCCCGCATCCGCACAAGTGTGACCCGCATCCACCCCGCATACGCACAAGAGTGATCAGCATCCACCCCACAACCGCACGACTGTTATCAGCATCCACCCCGCATACGCACAAGTGTGATCCGCATCCACCCCGCATACGCACAAGAGTGATCCGCATCCACCCCGCATACGCACAAGTATTATCCGCATCCACCCCGCATCCGCACAAGTGTGATCCGCATCCACCCCGCATACGCACAAGAGTGACCCGCATCCACCCCGCATACGCACAAGTATTATCCGCATCCACCCCGCATCCGCACAAGTGTGATCCGCATCCACCCCGCATACGCACAAGTATTATCCGCATCCACCCCGCATACGCACAAGTATTATCCGCATTCACCCCGCATACGCACAAGTGTGATCCGCATCCACCCCCCATACGCACAAGTATTATCCGCATCCACCCCGCATACGCACAAGTGTGATCCGCATCCACCCCGCATACGCACAAGTGTGATTCGCATCCACCCCGCATACGCACAAGTGTGATCCGCATCCACCCCGCATACGCACAAGTATTATCCGCATCCAGCCCGCATACGCACAAGAGTGACCCGCATCCACCCCGCATACGCACAAGTATTATCCGCATCCACCCCGCATACGCACAAGAGTGATCCGCATCCACCCCGCATCCGCACAAGTGTGATCCGCATCCACCCCGCATCCGCACAAGTGTGATCCGCATCCACCCCGCATACGCACAAGTGTGATCCGCATCCACCCCGCATCCGCACAAGTGTGATCCGCATCCACCCCGCATACGCACAAGTGTGATCCGCATCCACCCCGCATACGCACAAGTGTGACCCGCATCCACCCCGCATCCGCACATGTGTGATCCCCATCCACCCCGCATACGCACAAGTGTGATCCGCATCCACCCCGCATACGCACAAGTGTGACCCGCATCCACCCCGCATCCGCACAAGTGTGATCCGCATCCACCCCGCATACGCACAAGTGTGATCCGCATCCACCCCGCATAAACACAAGTGTGATCCGCATCCAACCCGCATACGCACAAGAGTGATCCGCATCCACCCCGCATACGCACAAGTGTGACCCGCATCCACCCCGCATCCGCACAAGTGTGATCCGCATCCACCCCGCATACGCACAAGAGTGATCCGCATCCACCCCGCATACGCACAAGTGTGATCCGCATCCACCCCGCATCCGCACATGTGTGATCCCCATCCACCCCGCATACGCACAAGTGTGATCCGCATCCACCCCGCATACGCACAAGTGTGACCCGCATCCACCCCGCATCCGCACATGTGTGATCCCCATCCACCCCGCATACGCACAAGTGTGATCCGCATCCACCCCGCATACGCACAAGTGTGATCCGCATCCACCCCGCATACGCACAAGTGTGACCCGCATCCACCCCGCATACGCACAAGAGTGACCCGCATCCACCCCGCATACGCACAAGTATTATCCGCATCCACCCCGCATCCGCACAAGTGTGATCCGCATCCACCCCGCATACGCACAAGAGTGACCCGCATCCACCCCGCATACGCACAAGTATTATCCGCATCCACCCCGCATCCGCACAAGTGTGATCCGCATCCACCCCGCATACGCACAAGTATTATCCGCATCCACCCCGCATACGCACAAGTATTATCCGCATTCACCCCGCATACGCACAAGTGTGATCCGCATCCACCCCCCATACGCACAAGTATTATCCGCATCCACCCCGCATACGCACAAGTGTGATCCGCATCCACCCCGCATACGCACAAGTGTGATTCGCATCCACCCCGCATACGCACAAGTGTGATCCGCATCCACCCCGCATACGCACAAGTATTATCCGCATCCACCCCGCATACGCACAAGTATTATCCGCATTCACCCCGCATACGCACAAGTGTGATCCGCATCCACCCCCCATACGCACAAGTATTATCCGCATCCACCCCGCATACGCACAAGTGTGATCCGCATCCACCCCGCATACGCACAAGTGTGATTCGCATCCACCCCGCATACGCACAAGTGTGATCCGCATCCACCCCCCATACGCACAAGTATTATCCGCATCCACCCCGCATACGCACAAGAGTGACCCGCATCCACCCCGCATACGCACAAGTATTATCCGCATCCACCCCGCATACGCACAAGTGTGATCCGCATCCACCCCGCATACGCACAAGTATTATCCGCATCCACCCCGCATCCGCACAAGTGTGATCCGCATCCACCCCGCATCCGCACAAGTGTGATCCGCATCCACCCCGCATCCGCACAAGTGTGATCCGCATCCACCCCGCATACGCACATGTGTGATCCGCATCCACCCCGCATCCGCACAAGTGTGATCCGCATCCACCCCGCATACGCACAAGTGTGATCCGCATCCACCCCGCATCCGCACAAGTGTGATCCGCATCCACCCCGCATACGCACAAGTGTGATCCGCATCCACCCCGCATCCGCACAAGTGTGATCCGCATCCACCCCGCATAAACACAAGTGTGATCCGCATCCACCCCGCATACGCACAAGAGTGATCCGCATCCACCCCGCATCCGCACATGTGTGACCCGCATCCACCCCGCATACGCACACGCATCCACCCCGCATCCGCACAAGTGTGATCCGCATCCACCCCGCATACGCACAAGTATTATCCGCATCCACCCCGCATCCGCACAAGTGTGATCCGCATCCACCCCGCATACGCACAAGTGTGACCCGCATCCACCCCACAACCACACGACTGTTATCAGCATCCACCCCGCATACGCACGACTGTTATCAGCATCCACCCCGCATACGCACAAGTGTGACCCGCATCCACCCCACAACCGCACGATGTTATCAGCATCCACCCCGCATACGCACAAGTGTGATCCGCATCCACCCCGCATACGCACAAGTATTATCCGCATCCACCCCGCATCCGCACAAGTGTTATCCGCATCCACCCCGCATACGCACAAGTATTATCCGCATCCACCCCGCATACGCACAAGTATTATCCGCATTCACCCCGCATACGCACAAGTGTGATCCGCATCCACCCCCCATACGCACAAGTATTATCCGCATCCACCCCGCATACGCACAAGTGTGATCCGCATCCACCCCGCATACGCACAAGTGTGATCCGCATCCACCCCGCATACGCACAAGTGTGATCCGCATCCACCCCGCATACGCACAAGAGTGACCCGCATCCACCCCGCATACGCACAAGTATTATCCGCATCCACCCCGCATACGCACAAGAGTGATCCGCATCCACCCCGCATACGCACAAGTGTGATCCGCATCCACCCCGCGTCCGCACAAGTGTGACCCGCATCCACCCCGCATACGCACAAGTGTGACCCGCATCCACCCCGCATACGCACCATGTTATCAGCATCCACCCCGCATACGCACAAGAGTGATCCGCATCCACCCCGCATACGCACCATGTTATCAGCATCCACCCCGCATACGCAGAAGTGTGACCCGCATCCACCCCACAACCGCACGATGTTATCAGCATCCACCCCGCATACGCACAAGAGTGATCCGCATCCACCCCACAACCGCACGACTGTTATCCGCATCCACCCCGCATACGCACAAGAGTGATCCGCATCCACCCCGCATACGCACAAGTATTATCCGCATCCACCCCGCATCCGCACATGTGTGATCCGCATCCACCCCGCATCCGCACAAGTGTGACCCGCATCCACCCCGCATACGCACATGTGTGATCCGCATCCACCCCGCATACGCACAAGTGTGACCCGCATCCACCCCGCATAAACACAAGTGTGATCCGCATCCACCCCGCATACGCACAAGTGTGACCCACATCCACCCCGCATCCGCACAAGTGTGATCCCCATCCACCCCGCATAAACACAAGTGTGATCCGCATCCACCCCGCATCCGCACAAGTGTGATCCGCATCCACCCCGCATCCGCACAAGTGTGATCCGCATCCACCCCGCATACGCACAAGTATTATCCGCATCCACCCCGCATACGCACAAGTATTATCCGCATCCACCCCGCATACGCACAAGTATTATCCGCATCCACCCCGCGTACGCACAAGTGTGATCCGCATCCACCCCGCATGCGCACAAGTGTGATCCGCATCCACCCCGCATACGCACTAGAGTGATCAGCATCCACCCCGCATACGCACAAGTGTGACCCGCATCCACCCCGCATACGCACAAGTATTATCCATATCCACCCCGCATACGCACAAGAGTGATCCGCATCCACCCCGCATACGCACAAGTGTGATCCGCATCCACCCCCCATACGCACAAGTGTGATCCGCATCCACCCCGCATCCGCACAAGTGTGATCCGCATCCACCCCCCATACGCACATGTGTGATCCGCATCCACCCCGCATACGCACAAGTGTGACCCGCATCCACCCCGCATACGCACAAGTGTTATCCGCATCCACCCCGCATACGCACAAGTGTGATCCGCATCCACCCCGCATACGCACAAGTGTGACCCGCATCCACCCCGCATACGCACAAGTGTGATCCGCATCCACCCCGCATACGCACAAGTATTATCCGCATCCACCCCGCATACGCACAAGTGTGACCCGCATCCACCCCACAACCGCACGATGTTATCAGCATCCACCCCGCATACGCACAAGTGTGACCCGCATCCACCCCGCATACGCACAAGTGTTATCAGCATCCACCCCGAATACGCACGATTGTTATCAGCATCCACCCCGCATACGCACAAGTGTGACCCGCATCCACCCCACAACCGCACGATGTTATCAGCATCCACCCCGCATACGCACAAGTGTGACCCGCATCCACCCCGCATACGCACAAGAGTGATCCGCATCCACCCCACAACCGCACGACTGTGATCAGCATCCACCCCGCATACGCACAAGAGTGATCCGCATCCACCCCGCATCCGCACAAGTGTGATCCGCATCCACCCCGCATCCGCACAAGAGTGATCCGCATCCACCCCGCATCCGCACAAGTGTGATCCGCATCCACCCCGCATCCGCACAAGTGTGATCCGCATCCACCCCGCATCCGCACAAGTGTGATCCGCATCCACCCCGCATCCGCACAAGTGTGATCCGCATCCACCCCGCATCCGCACAAGTGTGATCCGCATCCACCCCGCATCCGCACAAGTGTGATCCGCATCCACCCCGCATCCGCACAAGTGTGATCCGCATCCACCCCGCATACGCACAAGTGTGATCTGCATCCACCCCGCATACGCACAAGTATTATCCGCATCCACCCCGCATCCGCACAAGTGTGATCCGCATCCACCCCGCATACGCACAAGAGTGACCCGCATCCACCCCGCATACGCACAAGTATTATCCGCATCCACCCCGCATACGCACAAGAGTGATCCGCATCCACCCCGCATACGCACAAGTATTATCCGCATCCACCTCGCATCCGCACAAGTGTGATCCGCATCCACCCCGCATACGCACAAGTATTATCCGCATCCACCCCGCATACGCACAAGAGTGATCCGCATCCACCCCGCATACGCACAAGTATTATCCGCATCCACCTCGCATCCGCACAAGTGTGACCCGCATCCACCCCGCATACGCACAAGTATTATCCATATCCACCCCGCATACGCACAAGAGTGATCCGCATCCACCCCGCATACGCACAAGTGTGATCCGCATCCACCCCCCATACGCACAAGTGTGATCCGCATCCACCCCGCATCCGCACAAGTGTGATCCGCATCCACCCCCCATACGCACATGTGTGATCCGCATCCACCCCGCATACGCACAAGTGTGACCCGCATCCACCCCGCATACGCACAAGTGTGACCCGCATCCACCCCGCATACGCACAAGTGTTATCCGCATCCACCCCGCATACGCACAAGTGTGATCCGCATCCACCCCGCATGCGCACAAGTGTGATCCGCATCCACCCCGCATACGCACAAGTGTGATCCGCATCCACCCCGCATACGCACAAGAGTGATCCGCATCCACCCCGCATCCGCACAAGTGTGATCCGCATCCACCCCGCATCCGCACAAGTGTTATCCGCATCCACCCCGCATACGCACAAGTGTGATCCGCATCCACCCCGCATACGCACAAGTGTGATCCGCATCCACCCCGCATACGCACAAGTATTATCCGCATCCACCCCGCATACGCACAAGAGTGACCCGCATCCACCCCGCATACGCACAAGTATTTTCCGCATCCACCCCGCATCCGCACAAGTGTGATCCGCATCCACCCCGCATGCGCACAAGTGTGATCCGCATCCACCCCGCATACGCACAAGTATTTTCCGCATCCACCCCGCATCCGCACAAGTGTGATCCGCATCCACCCCGCATCCGCACAAGTGTTATCCGCATCCACCCCGCATACGCACAAGAGTGATCCGCATCCACCCCGCATCCGCACAAGTGTGATCCGCATCCACCCCGCATCCGCACAAGTGTTATCCGCATCCACCCCGCATACGCACAAGTGTGATCCGCATCCACCCCGCATACGCACAAGAGTGACCCGCATCCACCCCGCATGCGCACAAGTGTGATCCGCATCCACACCGCATACGCACAAGTGTGATCCGCATCCACCCCGCATACGCACAAGTATTATCCGCATCCACCCCGCATCCGCACAAGTGTGATCCGCATCCACCCCGCATACGCACAAGTGTGACCCGCATCCACCCCGCATACGCACAAGAGTGATCCGCATCCACCCCGCATCCGCACAAGTGTGATCCGCATCCACCCCGCATACGCACAAGAGTGACCCGCATCCACCCCCCATACGCACAAGTGTGATCCGCATCCACCCCGCATACGCACAAGTGTGACCCGCATCCACCCCGCATACGCACAAGTGTGATCCGCATCCACCCCGCATACGCACAAGTGTGATCCGCATCCACCCCGCATACGCACAAGAGTGACCCGCATCCACCCCCCATACGCACAAGTGTGATCCGCATCCACCCCGCATACGCACAAGTGTGATCAGCATCCACCCCGCATACGCACAAGTGTGACCCGCATCCACCCCGCATACGCACAAGTGTGATCCGCATCCACCCCCCATACGCACAAGTGTGATACGCATCCACCCCGCATACGCACATGTGTGATCCGCATCCACCCCGCATCCGCACATGTGTGATCCGCATCCACCCCGCATACGCACAAGTGTGATCCGCATCCACCCCGCATACGCACAAGTATTATCCGCATCCACCCCGCATACGCACAAGTGTGATCCGCATCCACCCCGCATACGCACAAGTGTGACCCGCATCCACCCCGCATCCGCACAAGTGTGATCCGCATCCACCCCGCATACGCACAAGTGTGACCCACATCCACCCCGCATACGCACAAGTGTGATCCGCATCCACCCCGCATACGCACAAGTGTGACCCGCATCCACCCCGCATACGCACAAGTGTGATACGCATCCACCCCGCATACGCACATGTGTGATCCGCATCCACCCCGCATACGCACAAGTGTGACCCGCATCCACCCCGCATCCGCACAAGTATTATCCGCATCCACCCCGCATACGCACAAGTGTGACCCGCATCCACCCCGCATACGCACAAGAGTGACCCGCATCCACCCCGCATCCGCACAAGTATTATCCGCATCCACCCCGCATGCGCACAAGTGTGATCCGCATCCACCCCGCATACGCACAAGTGTGACCCGCATCCACCCCGCATCCGCACAAGTGTGATCCGCATCCACCCCGCATACGCACAAGTGTGACCCGCATCCACCCCGCATACGCACAAGTATTATCCGCATCCACCCCGCATACGCACAAGAGTGACCCGCATCCACCCCGCATCCGCACAAGTATTATCCGCATCCACCCCGCATCCGCACAAGTGTGATCCGCATCCACCCCGCATACGCACAAGTATTATCCGCATCCACCCCGCATACGCACAAGTGTGATCCGCATCCACCCCGCATACGCACAAGTGTGACCCGCATCCACCCCGCATCCGCACATGTGTGATCCGCATCCACCCCGCATACGCACAAGTGTGACCCGCATCCACCCCGCATACGCACAAGTGTGATCCGCATCCACCCCGCATACGCACAAGTATTATCCGCATCCACCCCGCATACGCACAAGTGTGATCAGCATCCACCCCGCATACGCACAAGTATTATCCGCATCCACCCCGCATCCGCACAAGTGTGATCCGCATCCACCCCGCATCCGCACAAGAGTGACCCGCATCCACCCCGCATGCGCACAAGTGTGATCAGCATCCACCCCGCATACGCACAAGTGTGATCCGCATCCACCCCGCATACGCACATGTGTGATCCGCATCCACCCCGCATACGCACAAGTGTGACCCGCATCCACCCCGCATACGCACAAGTGTGATCCGCATCCACCCCGCATACGCACAAGTGTGATCCGCATCCACCCCGCATACGCACAAGTATTATCCGCATCCACCCCGCATACGCACAAGTGTGACCCGCATCCACCCCGCATACGCACAAGTGTGACCCGCATCCACCCCGCATCCGCACATGTGTGATCCGCATCCACCCCGCATACGCACAAGTGTGACCCGCATCCACCCCGCATACGCACAAGTGTGATCCGCATCCACCCCGCATCCGCACAAGTGTGATCCGCATCCACCCCGCATACGCACAAGTGTGACCCGCATCCACCCCGCATACGCACATGTGTGATCCGCATCCACCCCGCATCCGCACAAGTGTGATCCGCATCCACCCCGCATACGCACAAGAGTGATCCGCATCCACCCCGCATACGCACAAGTGTGATCCGCATCCACCCCGCATACGCACAAGAGTGACCCGCATCCACCCCGCATACGCACAAGTATTATCCGCATCCACCCCGCATACGCACAAGTGTGACCCGCATCCACCCCGCATGCGCACAAGTGTGATCAGCATCCACCCCGCATACGCACAAGAGTGACCCGCATCCACCCCGCATCCGCACAAGTGTGATCCGCATCCACCCCGCATCCGCACAAGTGTTATCCGCATCCACCCCGCATACGCACAAGTGTGATCCGCATCCACCCCGCATCCGCACAAGTGTTATCCGCATCCACCCCGCATACGCACAAGTGTTATCCGCATCCACCCCGCATACGCACAAGAGTGATCCGCATCCACCCCGCATACGCACAAGAGTGACCCGCATCCACCCCCCATACGCACAAGTGTGACCCGCATCCACCCCGCATACGCACAAGTGTTATCCGCATCCACCCCGCATCCGCACATGTGTGATCCGCATCCACCCCGCATCCGCACATGTGTGATCCGCATCCACCCCGCATACGCACAAGTGTGATCCGCATCCACCCCGCATACGCACAAGTATTATCCGCATCCACCCCGCATCCGCACAAGTGTGACCCGCATCCACCCCGCATACGCACAAGTGTGACCCGCATCCACCCCGCATACGCACAAGTGTGATCCGCATCCACCCCGCATCCGCACAAGTGTGACCCGCATCCACCCCGCATACGCACAAGTGTGATCCGCATCCACCCCGCATCCGCACAAGTGTGATCCGCATCCACCCCGCATACGCACAAGTGTGACCCGCATCCACCCCGCATCCGCACATGTGTGATCCGCATCCACCCCGCATACGCACAAGTGTGACCCGCATCCACCCCGCATACGCACAAGTGTGATCCGCATCCGCACAAGTGTGACCCGCATCCACCCCGCATCCGCACAAGTGTGACCCGCATCCACCCCGCATACGCACAAGTGTGACCCGCATCCACCCCGCATCCGCACATGTGTGATCCGCATCCACCCCGCATACGCACAAGTGTTATCCGCATCCACCCCGCATACGCACAAGTGTGATCCGCATCCACCCCGCATACGCACAAGTGTGACCCGCATCCACCCCGCATCCGCACATGTGTGATCCGCATCCACCCCGCATCCGCACAAGAGTGACCCGCATCCACCCCGCATACGCACAAGTGTGATCCGCATCCACCCCGCATACGCACAAGTGTGATCCGCATCCACCCCGCATACGCACAAGTGTGACCCGCATCCACCCCGCATACGCACCAGAGTGATCAGCATCCACCCCGCATACGCACAAGTGTGATCCGCATCCACCCCGCATACGCACAAGTATTATCCGCATCCACCCCGCATCCGCACAAGTGTGATCCGCATCCACCCCGCATACGCACAAGTGTGATCCGCATCCACCCCGCATACGCACAAGTATTATCCGCATCCACCCCGCATCCGCACAAGTGTGATCAGCATCCACCCCGCATACGCACAAGTATTATCCGCATCCACCCCGCATACGCACAAGTGTGATCCGCATCCACCCCGCATACGCACAAGTATTATCCGCATCCACCCCGCATACGCACAAGTGTGATCCGCATCCACCCCGCATACGCACAAGTATTATCCGCATCC
Organism: Meconema thalassinum; assembly: GCA_946902985.2. NCBI lineage: Eukaryota > Metazoa > Arthropoda > Insecta > Orthoptera > Tettigoniidae > Meconema > Meconema thalassinum. The sequence continues at coordinate 97,706,975 of OX336389.2, forward strand.
ACCCCGCATACGCACAAGTGTGATCAGCATCCACCCCGCATACGCACAAGTATTATCCGCATCCACCCCGCATCCGCACAAGTGTGATCCGCATCCACCCCGCATACGCACAAGTGTTATCCGCATCCACCCCGCATACGCACAAGTGTGATCAGCATCCACCCCGCATACGCACAAGTGTGATCAGCATCCACCCCGCATACGCACAAGTGTGATCCGCATCCACCCCGCATCCGCACAAGTGTGATCAGCATCCACCCCGCATACGCACAAGTGTGATCCGCATCCACCCCGCATACGCACAAGTATTATCCGCATCCACCCCGCATACGCACAAGTGTGACCCGCATCCACCCCGCATACGCACAAGTGTGACCCGCATCCACCCCGCATCCGCACATGTGTGATCCGCATCCACCCCGCATCCGCACAAGTGTGATCCGCATCCACCCCGCATACGCACAAGTGTGACCCGCATCCACCCCGCATCCGCACAAGTGTGATCCGCATCCGCACAAGTGTGACCCGCATCCACCCCGCATCCGCACAAGTGTGATCCGCATACGCACAAGTGTGACCCGCATCCACCCCGCATACGCACAAGTGTGACCCGCATCCACCCCGCATACGCACAAGTGTGATACGCATCCACCCCGCATACGCACAAGTGTGACCCGCATCCACCCCGCATACGCACAAGTGTGATCCGCATCCACCCCGCATACGCAAAAGTGTGATCCGCATCCACCCCGCATCCGCAAAAGTGTGATCCGCATCCACCCCGCATACGCACAAGTATTATCCGCATCCACCCCGCATCCGCATATGTGTGATCCGCATCCACCCCGCATCCGCACAAGTGTGACCCGCATCCACCCCGCATACGCACAAGTATTATCCGCATCCACCCCGCATCCGCACAAGTATTATCCGCATCCACCCCGCATACGCTCAAGTATTATCCGCATCCACCCCGCATCCGCACCAGTGTGATCCGCATCCACCCCGCATACGCACAAGAGTGACCCGCATCCACCCCGCATACGCACAAGTATTATCCGCATCCACCCCGCATCCGCACAAGAGTGATCCGCATCCACCCCGCATACGCACAAGAGTGACCCGCATATACCCCGCATACGCACAAGTATTATCCGCATCCACCCCGCATCCGCACCAGTGTGATCCGCATCCACCCCGCATACGCACAAGTATTATCCGCATCCACCCCGCATCCGCACAAGTGTGATCCGCATCCACCCCGCATGCGCACAAGTGTGATCAGCATCCACCCCGCATACGCACAAGTGTGATCCGCATCCACCCCGCATACGCACAAGTGTTATCCGCATCCACCCCGCGTACGCACAAGTGTGATCAGCATCCACCCCGCATACGCACAAGTGTGATCAGCATCCACCCCGCATACGCACAAGTGTGATCCGCATCCACCCCGCATACGCACAAGTGTGACCCGCATCCACCCCGCATACGCACAAGTGTGATCCGCATCCACCCCGCATACGCACAAGAGTGACCCGCATCCACCCCGCATACGCACAACTGTGATCCGCATCCACCCCGCATACGCACAACTGTGATCCGCATCCACCCCGCATACGCACAAGTATTATCCGCATCCACCCCGCATACGCACAAGTGTGACCCGCATCCACCCCGCATACGCACAAGTGTGACCCGCATCCACCCCGCATCCGCACATGTGTGATCCGCATCCACCCCGCATCCGCACAAGTGTGATCCGCATCCACCCCGCATACGCACAAGTGTGACCCGCATCCACCCCGCATCCGCACAAGTGTGATCCGCATCCGCACAAGTGTGACCCGCATCCACCCCGCATCCGCACAAGTGTGATCCGCATACGCACAAGTGTGACCCGCATCCACCCCGCATACGCACAAGTGTGACCCGCATCCACCCCGCATACGCACAAGTGTGATACGCATCCACCCCGCATACGCACAAGTGTGACCCGCATCCACCCCGCATACGCACAAGTGTGATCCGCATCCACCCCGCATACGCAAAAGTGTGATCCGCATCCACCCCGCATCCGCAAAAGTGTGATCCGCATCCACCCCGCATACGCACAAGTATTATCCGCATCCACCCCGCATCCGCATATGTGTGATCCGCATCCACCCCGCATCCGCACAAGTGTGACCCGCATCCACCCCGCATACGCACAAGTATTATCCGCATCCACCCCGCATCCGCACAAGTATTATCCGCATCCACCCCGCATACGCTCAAGTATTATCCGCATCCACCCCGCATCCGCACCAGTGTGATCCGCATCCACCCCGCATACGCACAAGAGTGACCCGCATCCACCCCGCATACGCACAAGTATTATCCGCATCCACCCCGCATCCGCACAAGAGTGATCCGCATCCACCCCGCATACGCACAAGAGTGACCCGCATCCACCCCGCATACGCACAAGTATTATCCGCATCCACCCCGCATCCGCACCAGTGTGATCCGCATCCACCCCGCATACGCACAAGAGTGACCCGCATCCACCCCGCATACGCACAAGTATTATCCGCATCCACCCCGCATACGCACAAGAGTGATCCGCATCCACCCCGCATACGCACAAGTGTGATCCGCATCCACCCCCCATACGCACAAGTATTATCCGCATCCACCCCGCATACGCACAAGTGTGATCCGCATCCACCCCGCTTACGCACAAGTGTGATCCGCATCCACCCCGCATACGCACAAGTGTGATCCGCATCCACCCCCCATACGCACAAGTGTGATCCGCATCCACCCCGCATACGCACAAGTGTGATCCGCATCCACCCCGCATACGCACAAGTGTGATCCGCATCCACCCCGCATACGCACAAGAGTGACCCGCATCCACCCCGCATACGCACAAGAATTATCCGCATCCACCCCGCATCCGCACAAGTGTGATCCGCATCCACCCCGCATACGCACAAGAGTGACCCGCATCCACCCCGCATACGCACACGCATCCACCCCGCATCCGCACAAGTGTGATCCGCATCCACCCCGCATACGCACAAGAGTGATCCGCATCCACCCCGCATACGCACAAGTATTATCCGCATCCACCCCGCATCCGCGCAAGTGTGATCCGCATCCACCCCGCATACGCACAAGAGTGACCCGCATCCACCCCGCATACGCACACGCATCCACCCCGCATCCGCACAAGTGTGATCCGCATCCACCCCGCATCCGCACAAGTGTGATCCGCATCCACCCCGCATACGCACAAGTATTATCCGCATCCACCCCGCATCCGCACAAGTGTGATCCGCATCCACCCCGCATACGCACAAGAGTGATCAGCATCCACCCCGCATACGCACAAGTGTGACCCGCATCCACCCCGCATACGCACAAGTGTGATCCGCATCCACCCCGCATCCGCACAAGTGTTATCCGCATCCACCCCGCATACGCACAAGTGTGATCCGCATCCACCCCGCATACGCACAAGAGTGACCCGCATCCACCCCGCATACGCACAAGAGTGATCCGCATCCACCCCGCATACGCACAAGTGTGATCCGCATCCACCCCGCATACGCACAAGAGTGACCCGCATCCACCCCGCATACGCACAAGTATTATCCGCATCCACCCCGCATACGCACAAGAGTGACCCGCATCCACCCCGCATACGCACAAGTGTGATCCGCATCCACCCCGCATACGCACAAGTATTATCCGCATCCACCCCGCATACGCACAAGAGTGACCCGCATCCACCCCGCATACGCACAAGTGTGATCCGCATCCACCCCGCATACGCACAAGTGTGATCCGCATCCACCCCGCATGCGCACAAGTGTGATCCGCATCCACCCCGCATACGCACAAGTGTGATCCGCATCCACCCCGCATACGCACAAGAGTGACCCGCATCCACCCCGCATCCGCACAAGTGTGACCCGCATCCACCCCGCATACGCACAAGTGTGACCCGCATCCACCCCGCATGCGCACAAGTGTGATCCGCATCCACCCCGCATACGCACAAGAGTGACCCGCATCCACCCCGCATACGCACAAGTGTGACCCGCATCCACCCCGCATCCGCACATGTGTGATCCGCATCCACCCCGCATACGCACAAGTGTGACCCGCATCCACCCCGCATACGCACAAGTGTGACCCGCATCCACCCCGCATGCGCACAAGTGTGACCCGCATCCACCCCGCATGCGCACAAGTGTGATCCGCATCCACCCCGCATACGCACAAGAGTGACCCGCATCCACCCCGCATACGCACAAGTGTGACCCGCATCCACCCCGCATCCGCACAAGTGTGACCCGCATCCACCCCGCATGCGCACAAGTGTGACCCGCATCCACCCCGCATGCGCACAAGTGTGATCCGCATCCACCCCGCATACGCACAAGTGTGACCCGCATCCACCCCGCATACGCACAAGAGTGACCCGCATCCACCCCGCATGCGCACAAGTGTGATCCGCATCCACCCCGCATACGCACAAGTGTGACCCGCATCCACCCCGCATACGCACAAGAGTGATCCGCATCCACCCCGCATACGCACAAGTGTGACCCGCATCCACCCCGCATACGCACAAGTGTGACCCGCATCCACCCCGCATGCGCACAAGTGTGATCCGCATCCACCCCGCATACGCACAAGAGTGACCCGCATCCACCCCGCATCCGCACAAGTGTGACCCGCATCCACCCCGCATACGCACAAGTGTGACCCGCATCCACCCCGCATACGCACAAGAGTGACCCGCATCCACCCCGCATGCGCACAAGAGTGACCCGCATCCACCCCGCATGCGCACAAGTGTGATCCGCATCCACCCCGCATACGCACAAGTGTGATCCGCATCCACCCCGCATACGCACAAGAGTGACCCGCATCCACCCCGCATGCGCACAAGTGTGACCCGCATCCACCCCGCATACGCACAAGTGTGACCCGCATCCACCCCGCATACGCACAAGAGTGACCCGCATCCACCCCGCATGCGCACAAGTGTGACCCGCATCCACCCCGCATACGCACAAGAGTGACCCGCATCCACCCCGCATACGCACAAGTGTGACCCGCATCCACCCCGCATACGCACAAGAGTGACCCGCATCCACCCCGCATGCGCACAAGTGTGACCCGCATCCACCCCGCATACGCACAAGAGTGACCCGCATCCACCCCGCATGCGCACAAGTGTGACCCGCATCCACCCCGCATACGCACAAGTGTGACCCGCATCCACCCCGCATACGCACAAGTGTGACCCGCATCCACCCCGCATACGCACAAGAGTGACCCGCATCCACCCCGCATGCGCACAAGTGTGATCCGCATCCACCCCGCATACGCACAACTGTGATCCGCATCCACCCCGCATCCGCACAAGTGTGACCCGCATCCACCCCGCATACGCACAAGTGTGACCCGCATCCACCCCGCATGCGCACAAGTGTGATCCGCATCCACCCCGCATACGCACAAGTGTGATCCGCATCCACCCCGCATACGCACAAGTGTGATCCGCATCCACCCCTCATGCGCACAAGTGTGATCCGCATCCACCCCGCATACGCACAAGTGTGATCCGCATCCACCCCGCATACGCACAACTGTGATCCGCATCCACCCCGCATACGCACTAGAGTGACCCGCATCCACCCCGCATGCGCACAACTGTGATCCGCATCCACCCCGCATACGCACAAGTGTGATCCGCATCCACCCCGCATACGCGCAAGTGTGACCCGCATCCACCCCGCATACGCACAAGTGTGATCCGCATCCACCCCGCATGCGCACAACTGTGATCCGCATCCACCCCGCATCCGCACAAGTGTGATCCGCATCCACCCCGCATGCGCACAAGTGTGATCCGCATCCACCCCGCATGCGCACAAGTGTGATCAGCATCCACCCCGCATACGCACAAGAGTGACCGGCATCCACCCCGCATACGCACAAGTGTGATCCGCATCCACCCCGCATACGCACAAGAGTGACCCGCATCCACCCCGCATACGCACAAGTATTATCCGCATCCACCCCGCATCCGCACAAGTGTGATCCGCATCCACCCCGCATACGCACAAGTGTGACCCGCATCCACCCCGCATGCGCACAACTGTGATCCGCATCCACCCCGCATCCGCACAAGTGTGATCCGCATCCACCCCGCATACGCACAAGAGTGACCCGCATCCACCCCGCATACGCACAAGTATTATCCGCATCCACCCCGCATCCGCACAAGTGTGATCCGCATCCACCCCGCATACGCACAAGTGTTATCCGCATCCACCCCGCATACGCACAAGTGTGATCCGCATCCACCCCGCATACGCACAAGTATTATCCGCATCCACCCCGCATACGCACAAGTGTGACCCGCATCCACCCCGCATACGCACAAGTGTTATCCGCATCCGCCCCGCATCCGCGCGACATTTTTTTCGCATTCGCACGTTTGTTATCCTAATCTACTGGCCTTACAATCTTTAATTTTTAATTATATAATGCATAAATTTATTACTATAATAAAATAATAATGTTTTTGGTTTTACGTCCCTTTTAACTACCCTGGCTTTTAGAGACGCCGGGGTGCCGGAATTTTGCCCCGAAGGGGATCTTTAACGAGCCAGTAAATGTACTGACACGGCTCCCTCGCATTTGCGCACCCTCAAATGCCAGCTGACTGCGCCAGGTTTCGAACCTGCAACCTTGGGCTCAGCAAGCGAGAACGAATTTATTACTAAATCGACATATTTAAACATTTGAAGAAAAAGTCGTTCCCCTAGACTATGTAGCCTATGTCATGTGCTATGTTTGAATTGAATGTTATACAGCCATAATTGCAACCCTTTCCTGTTCGGAGTGTTAAATATGCTTAATGACATAATTTGAAAGAGATCAGCTTAAATCAGAGATTCCCAAACTGGGCGAATTCGCCCAGGAGTGGGCGATTTTAGCCCGCCAGTGGGCGAAACCGACAGAATGTGAAATCGATGGGTGATTTGAAAAAAATGGTGGGCAAATAATTCAGTTTTTTAATAAATATATATATATATATAAGGTGCGTTCATAAAGTAACGAGCAGGAGGCATAATTACAGAAACCAGTACCTGTATGTTAGAAGTATTGGCCCTGGCTGTTGAGGCACTTGTCCCACTGTGACACGAGGCGGTGAATCGCTGTCTCATAAAATTCCCTGGGCTGCGATGTGAACCAGTTCCGCACGTACAGCTGAACGTCGGCGTTCGAGGTGAATCGTTGGCCCCGCAGAGCCATTTTCAGGGGACCAAACATGGCGTAATCACAGGGAGAGAGGTCCGGACTGTATGGAGGCTGGCCGAGAACCTCCCATTTGAATTTCTGCAGGAGTGTCGCATGAGGTCGTGCATTGTCATGGAGCGACCACGGCGGCTATGGCGTTCACTGTCACTCGGCGGTCCTGGGTAATGAGTGCATCAACCAGCTAGACGTTGTCATCGGTAATGCAGGGGGTTGCCCCAGACAGGGCATCATGGTCTAACGACACCCGTCCTTCCCTGAAGCGCTTGTGCCACGTCTTGACCCTTGCAAGGGACATGCAGTGTTCGCCGTACACTTGTGACATTCGGCGATGAATGTCCGTTCCCCCTACTCCTTCCGCTGTCAGAAACCGAAATCTTTGCTCTTCGGTTGACGCCTCCATGCCACTGTTTGCAATACGACTGGCAGCGTTGGACGATTGATGCATGCTGCTGCTCGCTTTGTATCGTCACCTGACGTGCACGCATGCCCTCCAGCGACGGGCTGTGACCTTCAACGCTCTGGTCGAAAGCACACACCGTTACACACGCCACGATTAGCCGATGTAGTCACCGGTTTGCGCATTCCAGCCTCCGGCTCGTTACTTTTTGAACGCACCTTATACAATATGACCGAGAAATGTATGCCTATAATGACAAGGAATAAAATAAAAATGCAAACAAGTAATTTAATTATATCAAATTATGTTTCCTTTTTATTCTATTTACAATTACAGTAGTTTATCAAATTACATTAATTAGACATAGGTATTCATGTCGTTTAATTAATTAGATATAAACATTCATCTAGTTTTAATTTTAATTTTTTCTTTAATTCTTTTCATTGATTGTTATTCCTTTTTTAGACCTATTACTTGCAAATGTTTTATGTACACAATTAGGCTATATCTAAATAAAGAAGATGTACCTATGAAGAGAAAAATGTCCGTAAAAAACTCATTTCTCAACTTAGATGAAGGTATTTGAATGTATGTGTTAGTAATTTTAAGATTTGTCCGCTTTTTGAAATGAAGTGGGCGAAAGAAAATCGAAAGTGGCTTAAATCATCATCTTACATTATTTTGTCCTGAAAATAAAACATTACGGAAAAATATGTCATAAACAACCGGGTTCTAATAATGATATTAAACAAGTTCGGATTGTATTCTGAAAACTATCCGCAAATTGTCCCCAAACATTATCCGCAGCCTATCCGCTACCCTCACAGCAATGCAAACCATATCCGCAGGACGAAAAAATTTTGCGGATATCCGCATCCACGCAGGGCATCAGTTATGAGTAGGGCTATACACCCCCCAGGGACGTTATTTCACTTATTTTTCCAGGCTTCTCTCAGTCATCTTTTCTGTCAACCTTCCTTGGTCACCTCTTCTTCTCTTCTGACCCTGACGGTATCAGGGAATCAGAGGCCTATAAGAGGTTTTCCTATGTATCGCCTCAATTTGCCCTTGTCTTATCATTGCTGGGACTTTCTGCAAAAGGCCCAACAAGAGCTAGGTGGTATGTAGCCCTGTCAAGTTATTAGTAAGCCATCTAGAGCTCACGACTTGAGTGGTGACACCGAGGGATTCTTGAGATAAGTCCGGCTTTCCACTCTTTCTAGTGTCTTTGGAGCGGAGGCACTTCTCTCTCACAAGGATTTTGCAAGGAGACGGCCATGGCAATAAGTTGCCAACCATTCAGTCTAGAGTGTGATCGGAAAATCACAGAAATACACTATTAGGACAGCTGAGGTGGGCATCGAGCCCATATCTTCTCAGTTTCGTGTCACGAGGCTGAGGGAACCCAGAAACTTTGGATCCGGAGTCCCAATACGTAACCTTTTGTTTGAGTTGATCCAAATAAGTTAAAGTCATTTCCATACTTGTGAAGCTAAATACGTTTATATTTAACTGCAATATATATTCTGTACTTAATTCCGTAGGCAAACTTCCCTGGCACTGAGGCTCACTCTTCATTGACCCTTACTAATGATTTGTTTATTATTGTACAAAAATTTCTCTCAAGGCCGATTATTATCCCCTCTTACGATTGCTGGAAAGAGCGTAATGAGCCAAGATAATCCCAGAGTGTTCTCTTAATTCATAAGTGCATATTTTAAGAAACTAATTTAGATAGTTTATTAAACAAGCAGAATTGTTACCGGTACCATACTTATAAATCGAGTCGTTCAAATTATCTATTTATTTATTATTTTTAATTTTATAATTATAACTTTTTATTTTATAATCTCAATTTAGTGTTTTTTATTTTAATTTTTGCTGTATTTTATTTTAACTAGCGGACCCTTGCGAGAAATCTCTCATGTTCATGAACCACACTTTCCCCAGTATGAGAGAATTAAGGAGAAAGGTTGTTATGTTTTTACCTACAGCAACAGTATTTGCAAATCGCACACTTCTTATAAAAATTGATATTTTATGAAATTAGAATGCAATTCTTCACTGCTAATGCCATTTGTGTGCTGAGTCCATTGATTGACAGCTAAGCTGCTACACTCACCGGCTATTCGATATTATTTTATGAAATTCTACGGTTTGTGTAACTTACTCATTCCTTTGATTTACTGTTTCAGAAAACTACGCAAAATTATAAAGGAAAGTCCTCAGAATGTTAAAATGACATGAAACAGGCGTCACAGCGGCCAAAATGTGAAGTGGACAGCAATTATGGAGCGTATTTTCCTACAACAACAGTATCTGAAAATCGCACACTTCATACATTTGTTTTAAATTCATTTTTTAAAGAAATTATACCTATTATGAAATTATAGGGCAATTCGTCAATCCTAATGTCTATTCTCTTTCATTTGAATGCTCATTTGTCACGATCGGTCGCTTGTAAGCGCCGTATGAGGGATCTATACTACTGAAATAATATATATGATCTGTATATTTATGTTTATTTAATTGTTTAATTTTAATATTTCTGATTATATTTACTAATTAAAATTTTATCCAGCCCCATAAAACTAGACAGATGATATACTATTTGCGTATCAGAAATATTACATCAGCAAGAAATTTTGTTGTAATTAGGCTGAAAGTTTCAACTATTAGCACCTTTTATAATAGCCTACAAACTCTTTTTATAGTAGGTGGTTAATATATAGTCCGCTATCCTATAAGGGTTAAACGTGATGAATGCGTCTCTAAAGCCGCAGTAGTTAGAAGGGACGCATTATTAAAACGTTGCTGTTGATTCATTTAGGGGCTTCGCGATATCGTGGTCATGTTGCCTCGAAGAGAGAGACATCCATTAACAAAAAGCCCGACCCCCTGCACCACCCCCCGGGGTGGGAGGGGAGGGGTGGGGGTGACTTTGAAATCTTGAATAGGAACCCCTATATTTTTATTGCAAATTTGGATTATCCGTGAAAAAGTATGTAACTTTTGCATGAAACTTTTTTCGTTTCATGATAGATGGCGCTACAATCGGCAAAAATGAAAATGAGTAAAAAATTGATGGAAAATGGTAATAACTTACCTAAAAAAATACCGGGTGTGTTAGCCGTGGTCGTTACGGCATGACTGCTGGCAGTCGCTCACATCCGGGAGGCGAGGAGGTTCGAATCCCCCCGCCAGCAACCTTGAAGATGGTCTTCTGTGGTTTCCCATCTTCCTTCCAGGCAAATGCCGGGGTTGGTCCCTAACTATAGGCCACAGCCGCTACCTTCCAACTCCACGTCCTTACCTTCCAACTTCCCTCCCCAACGGTACTTGTAGCTCACCCATTGGGTGTCCGTCTCGAAGCAGCTACAAAAACTGGCGAGCCGAACATGTCCTCGGACACTCCCGGCACTAAAAGCCATAGCTAAAAAAACTAAAACAAGATGTTCAGTAAAGAACATATAGCCTACTTTCTCCTAAATGCATGGGTATTGTTATAACTCTTCGTCCTTTTCAAGGAGTATAATTGAATGTTGGTTGTAGTAGCTTGTTGAAATACAACGTGCTATAGGGATATTAAACATGAATATGAGGTGCCCTTTGCTAGTGCTACCTCTGTAAAAAAATTCATTCAATTCGGTTTCACCGTGTTTGAATTGATCTGGGGAATGGATTTGCACACATACATTGCCACTCTTTGCAAACTATTGGGCTGATGACCTTGTAGTCAGTCATTCCGTTTCCGTCAAGATGGCGGCGATATAAAACATGACACTGAGGTGCCTTTTGCTAGTGCTACCTCTGTACCAAATTTCGTTCAATTCGGTTTCACCGTGTTTGAATTGATAGGGGGAATCGATTTGCACACATACTTGGCCACCATCTGCAAACTATTGGGCTGATGATCTAGCAGTTTGGTCAGAATATGCTTCCCACATAAAGATTTGTTGTTGCAAAATTTGGTAGAGACTAGATTATTATGTTGGTCGTAATTACATTTTAGCCTTTAAAATTTGGGTGGCCGCGATTACGTTTCCGTCAAGATGGCGGTGATATAAAACATGACACTGAGGTGGCCTTTTCTAGTGCTACCTCTGTACCAAATTTCGTTCCATTCGGTTTCACCGTGTTCGAATTAATAGGGGGAATCGATTTTCACACGAAGATGGCCGCCATCCGCAAAATATTAGGCTAATGACCTATTAGTTTGGTCAAAGGATGCTCCCTCCATAATGGTATGTTGATGCAAAATTTGGTAGAGATCGGATGATTAGGTTAATCGTAATTTGATTTAAGCTTTGAATATTTGTGTGGCCGCCATTACGTTTCCGTCAAGATGGCGGCGATATAAAACATGACACTGAGGTGCCCTTTGCTAGTGCTACCTCTGTACCAAATTTCATTCCATTCGGTTTCACCGTGTTCGAATTAATAGGGGTAATCAATTTTGACACAAAGATGGCCGCCATCTGCAAACTATTAGGCTAATGACCTATTAGATTTGTCAAAGGATGCTCCCTCCATAAAGGTATGTTGTTGCAAAATTTGGTAGAGATCGGATGATTAGGTTACCGTAGTCGTAATTTGATTTAAGCTTTGAACATTTGGGTGGCCGCCATTACGTTTCCGTCAAGATGGCGGCGATATAAAACATGACACTGGGTGCCCTTTGCTAGTACTACCTCTGTACCAAATTTCGTTCCATTCGGTTTCACCGTGTTCGAATTAATAGGGGCAATCGATTTTCACACAAAGATGGCCGCCATCCACAAACTATTAGGCTGATGACCTATTAGTTTGGTCAAAAGATGCTGCCCCCATAAAGGTATGTTGTTGCAAAATTTGGTAGAGATCGGATGATTAGGTTAGTCGTAATTTGAATTAAGCTTTGAACATTTGTGTGGCCGCCATTACGTTTCCGTCAAGATGGCGGCGATATAAAACATGACACTGAGGTGTCCTTTGCTAGTGCTACCTTTGTACCAAATTTCGTTCAATTTGCGCTCACCGTGTTCGAATTGATAGGGGGGGACAGACATTCAGAGTACACACACTCACACACACACACACACACAGACTCACACACGCACATACACACACAGACAGACACACTTTTTTCGCCCTGTAGTGATCTCATAAGTCTACTTTCATTTTTTGCAAAAATCGAAAGTAGGCTAAAAATACCCTTCAGATTAGGAAAATCGAAGTAATTTTTGTGATATTTTTGAAAATGCTATCATGTGACACCGTGAACCTTCCCGCAATGCATTCTCACGTCAGTCTACTGTTAGCGTTACCCAGGAACAACGACGTGGACGTAGTAGTGATTTGTTCCCTTCGGGGTGCTTGATTACTTACAGCAATATTTTCAACTACAATTACCTAAGGACTAAATTCTCCCTATAATTCATTATCCAGTAATGCATTAAGGGAGTTACTTTTTTAAATCATCAAAATGAAATATTAGGCTAATGACCTATTAGTTTGGTCAAAGGATGCTCCCTCCATAATGGTATGTTGATGCAAAATTATCGCCATTCAACAATGGAGTGAAAGGAGCCCAATAGGGCACCAGACTCCTATCATTTTTCTATCGCTATAGCGATTATTGACCGAAAGAGAGAACTACTACTACAAGTACATTTAAACTCCATCGGAGCAACAGCCAATCACAGCACATCTCCAGCCAATCAGCGCACAGCACCTCTAAATTCAAACTCCCCGCTCCAGTGACAGACTTTACACTACAATTACACAGTCCATGAACACTCTACACAAATTTAAACCATAAGAGGCGGAAGCTGAGGCCATTTAAAAGCAATATATTGTTGCCAAACAATGACAAACCTACTACAGGTCTTTATATTTCATCTCACCTAAAGCACTGTTCAATTTCAACCTACTTAAGGTCTTCTACTTTTTCACTTTAAATTCGAAGCTGCTGTACAACTTAAAACCATTATACACACAGCAAAATCTCACATACAGTTTAACCATGGCGAGCGTAGCGATAATAATAACACCTACAGCATCGGCAGGTCCGAGCCTGGTCAACAAGGACCATAGTGCACTTCCTGACCCGAACATTAGCTGAGATGGTCTGCTCCTCTCATTTTAAATTATCCCCTAGGGGCTCACATCTAGTGGGACGTGGGTTGGCGACCACGGAGCCCCAGCTGAGTCCGGCATTGCTTCCACTTACTTGTGCCGGGCTCCTCTCTGTCTTCTTTCCTGTCGACCTCACTTGGTCAACTCTTGTTCTCTTCCGACCCCGACGGTATTAATGTATCCGAGGCCTAGGGAGTCTCTTCATTTCCCGCCTTAATTGGCCCTTGTCTCATCTTTTCTGATTCCCTCCTTCTGCGAGGGGTCAGCCTTCTTTTTCTTTTCATGTTATTTCCTGCCTTCTGCTCAAGGCCCTCAAGGAGGCCAGGTGTATGTATCCCCACCACTTTTGGTGCACCCTAGATAATGCAACACCCTCAGGGGCTCACGGCTGTCACCAGCCGGGAGTTGGCGACCCCGAGGGATTCCTGAGCTGGGTCCGAATTCCCCCTTCTGCCTTTCATGGCTCTCCTTCCCTCCAAGTCCCTCAATCCGCATTCTTCGAGGGTTGAAGCATTCCTTTTCCTCCTGTCCTTTATTTGCCTTATTCTCCTTTAGTTTTCCATTTCTTCTTCTAGTATGTAGGTTAGTAGTTAGTTTTAGTTTTAAGTTTGCATTTCATTTTCATCTTCACGATCAGCCAAACCATCAGGGGCCGATAACCTAGATGTTAGGCCCCTTAAAACAACAATTATCATCATCATCATCATCATCATCATTTTAAATTAGCACTGCTCCTTTAATTTAATTAGTCCATTGACTAATTAATTTAACAATTATTCTTATTATTCCTGCAAAAAATAAATCTTTGCACAACAAATACGCTGGCAATGGTTAGTGACATATCATTGTCAGTTGTAATATTTTATTCTATCAAATCATTATTATTATCATCAAGTCTTTCTCCTCAAAGCGGAGTAAAGGAGCCCGGTTTACGGGCACCAGTCTCCAACTTTTTGTTTCCCGCATTCACCTTTTTCCAAGGTGATATGCTCGCACGGCATGAGAGTAGTAGCTTGATTACTTTGAGTCTTTGGATGTCCCTCTTCGAGGTGAACAACTTTTACTGCAACTGATTTGTATTCCGATTTGTATTTTTCCAAATATTCCGAAAAACAGTTTTAAGTGCCTCACCCTGTAGTTCTCTAAATTGTCCTTCTTAACGAACGGCTCACTTTCAAATCCTAGCTGTGCGGCCATGTTTACATTCTATGTCTGAGTGGAGGCAGATCTTTCCCAGCTCGAGGCACAGAGTTGTCAACTCTCCACCGTAGCCACTGTGAGCAAGCAGTGAGCCTGGACAGAACTGCGTGCAACTGGGCAACACTGGAGACCCAACAAGCGAGCTGGACTGTATATAATAGCAGAGTTTCCCATGCAGATCCAAAGCACACACACAGAGCTGTACAGAACTGATAGCCAAGATGTCCATGGTCCCTGAAAATCCACAGCCTGATTCCAGTTGACCGACCGGGTCAAGGAATGAAATGAATGAAGCCCCCATCTTGCGTCGAGGTTATGAACTGTGCCGGCTGCCGAGGCCTGTCGCACTCCTCAGAGACAATGATTAAATGAATGACAGATGAAATGAAATGATAGTGGGGAGTGTTGCTGGAATTAATTTTTTGACAGGAAGAACCGGAGTACCCGGAGAGAAACCCGACAGCCTCCGATTTGTCCAGCAGAGATCTCACATGGAGTGACTAGGATTTGAACCACGGACCCAGCGGTGAGAGGCCGGCGTGCTGCCACCTAGGCTATGGAGGCTTTGTCCATGGCCCCTAAAGTAAAAAAAAAAAACACAAGCAGCATCAACAACAAGCAAGAACAAGAACAACAGAGACATTTGTTCCCTGGATTGAAGCAAATTGTTGCTATCTAAAAACGGTGGTGTGTGAAAATACACGTTTTATTACATGTATCTCGATCGCCAAGGAAGTACAGTATAGATTTTTTTGTTTAGTAAAGAGAAATGCTACAAAATTGAAGGAATATGTATTTTTTTTATTACCGTTTAGATGCATTTTCGAACAATACGTTTGTGAAATACTGGCCAAAGGAACATATGTATGGAGACAAGTTAGAATAGCCTTTTTGCTAAATTAGTCTACACAATAGGGCAAAATGAATTGAGAGCAGACGAAACTATGGAGAACAGATTTTGGACACCCATTCATTCAATTAATAATCTTCATTGGGAGGTCATGGTTACACGTACTTGTAACATTACTTCAGATCTCCGCATTCTGACCGGTAAGTGAATATGACGTTGGAATGATTGATGAGCACCTCGATAGCGGCTGTTTAATCGTCTGTAATATCAGATTTGGTCCGGGGCGCACCAGTCAGACGCGAGTTATTGATTAGGAGCATGTGAGGCCGCACTTCGAGCACGAACACTGGCAAACTATCAGTCCAGTAGGACTCCCACGTCTAGAGGACAAACTATCACCCCAGTAGGTCTCCTACGTCAAGAGGATAAACTATCAGCCCAGTATGTCTCCCACGTCTAGAGGACAAACTATCCGTCCGGTAGGTCTCCCACGTCTAGAGGACAAACTATGAGCCCAGTAGGTCTCTCACGTCTAGAGGATAAACTATTAGCCCTGTAGGTCTCCCACGTCTAGAGGATAAACTATCAGTACAGTAGGTCTCCCACATCTAGGGCACAAACTATCAGTCCAGTAGGTCTCTCACGACTAGAGGACAAACTAT
The DNA here is from genome assembly GCA_946902985.2 of Meconema thalassinum. NCBI lineage: Eukaryota > Metazoa > Arthropoda > Insecta > Orthoptera > Tettigoniidae > Meconema > Meconema thalassinum. The sequence continues at coordinate 97,723,533 of OX336389.2, forward strand.
CAGTCCGGTAGGTCTCCCACGTCTAGAGGACAAACTATCAGTCCAGTAGGTCTCCCATGTCTAGAGGACAAACTATCAGTCCAGTAGGACTCCCAGGTCTAGAGGACAAACTATCAGTCCAGTAGGTCTGTCACGTCTACAGGACAAACTATCAGTCCAGTAGGACTCACGTCTAGAGGACAAACTATCAGTCCAGTAGTACTTCCAGGTCTAGAGGTCAAACTATCAGTCCAGTAGGTCTCTCACGTCTAGAGGACAAACTATCAGTCCAGAAGGACTCTCACGTCTAGAGGACAAACTATCAGTCCAGTAGGTCTCCCATGTCTAGAGAACAAACTATCAGTCCAGTAGGACTCCCAGGTCTAGAGGACAAACTATCAGTCCAGTAGGTCTGTCACGTCGAGAGGACAAACTATCAGTCCAGTAGGACTCTCACGTCTAGAGGACAAACTATCAGTCCAGTAGGACTTCCAGGTCTAGAGGACAAACTATCAGTCCAGTAGGTCTCTCACGTCTAGAGGACAAATTATCAGTCCAGAAGGATTCTCACGTCTAGAGGACAAACTATCAGTCCAGTAGGACTCCTGGGTCTAGAGGACAAACTATCAGTCCAGTAGGTCTCTCACGTCTAGATGACAAACTATCAGTCTAGAAGGTCTCCCACGTATAGTGGACAAGCTATCAGTACAGTAGGTCTCCGACGTCTAGAGGACAAACTATCAGTTAGTAGTACTCTCACGTCTAGAGGGCACACTATCAGTCCAGTAGGACTCTCACGTCTAGAGGATAAACTATCAGTCCAGTAGGACGCCCACGTCTAGAGGACAAACTATCAGTCCAGGAGTTCTTCCTCGTATCGGAAACATACTATCAGCCCAGGAGTTCGTCCTCGTATCGGGAATATACTATCAGCCCAGGAGTTCTTCCTCGTATCGGGAACATACTATCAGCCCAGGAGTTCTTCCTCTACAGCATGTTTAGATCTACTTCTAGAGAGTTCTTACAGGCATTTGTCTTTCACGCGCGGCACTTCGCGTATTTCAATGTACTGTTGCCTACCACTGTTCCACTGTGTGCACTTTCTCGTATCATTCTGATATTATTTTGTCTTGTAGATATTTTTCGTCTTTTAGGGTTTTCATTTCTGTTGTAAGTGATTTCAAAAGAGTCGCATTTGACTTAGCTTCCTCACTCAACTTGTCATATTTTTGGCGCAGTAATGTCGACACTTCTTACACTTTCAGTCACTTGGTTTTTCAATTCATTATTCTGTTTCTTTAATTCTTAAAACATACCTCTGTTATCCGATGCGAGCACAATTTCCGTGTCCGGAGTTGAAGGTGGAATCAGTGTGTCATCCATGCTTGCTTCGGTGTTGGCAGCTCCTCCAGTCAATGTTCAACTGCTGACGACGATAATAATACTAAAGATAATAATAATAATGTTAATAATACGGTAATAATAATAATAATAATTTGTTTGTTTTGTTTCAGTCGATTTTACCATCCAGGTTGGTTTTTCCCACGGACTCAGCGAGGGATCCCACCATTACTACCTCTACGGGCAGTGTCCTGGAGCTGGGAACATCTGGTTTTGGGATACAACTGGGGAGGTGGGATCAGCACCTCGCCCAGGCGGCCTCACCAGCAAAGCGAACATGCGCCTCATGAGGGATGGGAAGGGAGGGAAAGATTGGGAGGGATAGGCAAGGAAGAGGGAAGGAGGCGGTCATGGCCTTACAGTAGGGACCATCCCGGCATTTGCCCGAAGATGAAGTGGGAAACCACGGAAAACCTCTTCGATGACGGCTGAGGTGGGAATCGAACCCCCTCTACTCATTTGGACCAGCCGAGGCTAAGTAGACCCCGTTCCAGTCCTGATACCACTTTTCAAATTTCGTGGCAGAGCCAGGAATCGAACCCAGGACCTCCGGGGTGGCAGCTAATCACGCTGACCACTACGCAACGGAGGCGACAATAATAATAATAATAATAATAATAATAGTGATAATAATAATGGTTGAATAATTTCCGCGCCGTCCTTCCCATCAATGTCTCGGTATAGTAAGCACGGAACCAGGTCACGGGAAAGAGGAAGGAACACTCGGAGGATGAGCGCTCATCCAAGAGCAAAAGAAAGCAGACACTTACACAAAAAGTAGTTGCTTACCACTTTCATTTTTAGCCAAGCAGTGCAGAGAAGCGACCGAAAGAACAGGTTGCGTAACACCAACATTTCCGTGACTATTCAGGCTAGAACGAAATGGTTTCATGAAATTTGTAGGGAAATATGTGTTGTTGTTGCTGTTGTTGTTGCTGCTTCAAATAGAGACTGGGGACATCTTCTATCAGCAGCTTCGTCTAGATCAGCTAGTGGTGTAGAGAAGAGGTTCTCAAAGTGGGGGGCGCCGGCTCTGATTGAAATAGTGTAATTTCATATTCTGTAACAAATATTGCTATCCTCATATTCATGAACCTATCATAGGCAGGAAGCTCCCAAGACAATTCAAGACTAATAACCTCTTACTTTTCCTGTCTTATTTCACAAGAGCTGACGAGTAGATTCTGCTATAGAGCATCCAGCGTTGAGAAAAGACTATGAGTCTTATGGGCTTTTACTTTTAACGGAAACCCCCCTACACTGGTTTTGTTACCTCACCTTTTATCAAGAAGGAACTCTGAACATATATTTTTTTCGTCGTAATAGCTTCCTACAATTATCTGCAAATTGATTACCTTTGTTATTGCATACAAGTATCGTCTACATTACGTCTTAGTAATTTAAAAATGTTCGAGGTTAGCACGCTGGAAAGAAGAGCCTCGTCCTGTGCTGCATGCTCGCCCGGAGTGGACCATATGCTCAGTTCCGCCGGCAACATAGGTTCTGAACCACTATCCCTCATTGGTGTTACTGTTGTGTGTCTGTTTTATTTTCTGTTCGATCGAATCAGGGCTGCCGACAGTGGGGTTCGAACCCAATATCTCCCGAATGCAAGCTCAGAGTTGCGCATCCCTAACCACACGGCTAACTCACTACAATATTTATTACAAATATTAATCTAAACAAAACAACAAGAATAAAATTGAAACAAACTAAATTATAGCCTACCTAATAACAAAAATGGTAAATGGTGATGATCAACAGTATTGCCGACGTAAAAATTGTTAATATCGTCAGCATATATCTGAGAAGGAAGGAAGGAAGGAAGGAAGGAAGGAAGGAAGGAAGGAAGGGTTGTGCTCTCGACATCTGTCAATCAGTAATGCGTCATATAACAACGAAATGTATGTCGTTATTGGTTCGCTTCGCGTACGGTATCCTCATTACTGGTCCAATCCGTTATCACCTGCAAAACTGTTCTTTCCTGGGCGTGCTCTATTTCAAGTAGCTGCAGGGGTTGGGTTGTGTCGCTAACTTATAAAAGCGCAGTACTCGAAGCGGGTGAACTTAACGTATGACGTCATTGCTACCTCTGCCTTCAGTTATAGGAGTACCAGGTAGAAAAGACTTTTGGAGGCGGGGCTCACATTACGTAGCTGCTGAAGAGCTTCCCCCTCCATACACGACTTCGGAAGGTCCAGCGACAAGGACAACGAAGCAAGTAGCAGCGAGAAAGAGAGAGAGAGACACTTCCCTTACCTGACGCATATGCGCAGAAGAAAGACAAGCTGTTGAGAGGCAAGGGAGCTGGAATCACTCTCCCCTACTTTGGTGCGCTTGCGCATTGAAACATTCTTTTCTACCTGGTCACTCTATAGCAACACTGTCGCCAGCTCCACAGTCTTTTCTCAACGCTGGATGCTCTATAGCACAAATTCAGAGAAAAGGTGTAACTGTAGAGTAACATTTCCCACAGAGCACCCTTTCACCCGCCACCCGCAGCGAAATCTCCTTACCAAACACTCAACAACCACAATACGCTGCTTGACAATGTGACTGCCACTTCCTTACAAAACTAGATTCTTCTGTTTCTGCCATTGTCGACGAGTGAGCATTGATATAACACGTGGAATTACGTCATCCGTGCTTGCCACGGTGGGTGAGTGGTCATCGTTTCGGACTACCAACCCCAAGCTTGCAGGTTCGCTCCTGGCCAAGGTAAGTAATTTTTGAAAGGCGACAGAAATCACGGTACGCATGTTTTACGTTGTTGGCATGTCAAATAACCCATTTAAATTCAGTAGGCCGTGTTCATATTGGAAAAATTAATCTCGGGAATTTCCGCCAACGAAAGTTCCTCCTTTCTCTACTAGAAAGCGCTATAGTATCAAGGAGCTTAGATATCTAACCTCCTTGACTTCCATAGCGTGCCAAGGAACGACAAAATTCGACATGCCATGCCCTCTGGGCGTCAAATAACAAAGCTTGCACCCAGCACCAGAGGTCATACGATATTATTATTATTATTATTATTATTATTATTATTTTCGACTCGAAATCAGCCAGGCCTTTGCAGTCAGTTCATAGACCGTGTGTGAACAGGTGAATTCTTTTGCGTCTTCAGTGGAAGTGGTTAGCCCAATTTACAATAAACTGGTACAAGTAACGCCATTGCCCATGGCTTAGGCTACTGGTAGTGGTAAATAGAGACGAAAAGTTGTTGAATTTTGATGTGCTTTAAGATTAGTAAATTGTGATATTATTATTATTATTATTATTATTATTATTATTGTAACTGGTAGTTGCAGTAATTAGCCGGCCCCGTGCTGTTGGGGTACTTAACCTGCCTCTCACCCGGAGGCCTCGGGTTCGATTCCCGGCTCCGTCAGTGATTTTAGAATTTGACGTGAGGGCTGGAACGGGGTGCACTCGGCCTCGTGAGGACAATTGAGTAGCTGTCTGACAGTGAGGCAGCGTCCTGGTCACGAAAACCAAGATTAATTGCTGAGGGGACCCGACGCGCTGACCACGCGTCACCCCAATGTATGCAGGCCAAACGGCTGGGCAGCGGTCGCTTGGTAGGCCTAAGGCTTCAAGGACTGTAGTGCCAGGGATAAAAAGTTGCAGTAATTGGACAGAAGCAAATGCAGTAGATCGTGTGATCCATCTTTTTTGTGCAAAGTAGCCTATGAGAAGTTCTAAGATAGGAAAGAATGATAAGGTGGGGGAGGGGGGTTGCTTGATAGATCATCATATTTCAGAAAGGGTGCGTGACGGAAATGTTTGAGAACCTCTAGAGTAGAGGTTTGCTTTCTGAGGTCTGGTTGTATGTTGGGAGGATATACACATCCATGAGAGGCAGAACTGAGGAGATATGGGCTTGATTCCACCGCCTCAGAAATCCTAGATTTTATTTCAGTGGTCAGTAGTATAATTCGCTAGACTTTGGATATTGCATCATCATGACCAGAAATTGCGTAATCCTGATGACGTCATGGGATGACGTCATGGGTCCTTAGAGCGAGCACGTGGTCCAGGAGCGAGCATGTGCAGTGCACGTGTTAGCGTGGGAAGAGGTTGACCCTTTGGCTTGTTTGTGCGATGGTGATAAAAAGTTAATGGGTGTTGACGTCATGGAGGATGTTTATTAGGATGCTAACTGTCATCTGACACCCATGCGAGTGTGAGCACCAAAACAAAAGGTTATTCGCGGGTAGTGGGGTAGTGTATGTTCTCTTGCAAGTCGCGTGTGTGCTTGAATACGTATGGCTATGTTGGGAAATGTTTGGTGGCGGGCGAGGACTAGGGTTGAGTGAGGGTTCGTTTAAATGCTATTTTTCCCGCTCTATTTGATGGTGAGGTAATTTTTTAAAATGGGTGGAATTTGGAAACGCAATTTGAGGTAAACGTGCTTTTTTGACAATTTGGCGAATTTAATGAGCTTGTAAGGCTAGAACGATGCATATAGGGTGTCGTAGGACTTGTGGTGAACCACCCCTTGCTATGGACGGGAGTATATCCACCCCAAAATAAATCTACCCTTACCCGGAGGTTAAGTAGTGGTTATTTTTGTATGCATGCGCACTTGAGGGCTTTTGTAAGAGAGCGGAATTTTTAAAAGATTCTTTATAGATGAGGCTTTTTAAAAAATTTATTAAAAAAACAAAAAACTAATAGGTCATTCGATTTTTAGTATCTCGCTAACCAATAATGCGATGTAAACATATGGGGTGTCATAGGACTCGTAGTGAATTCTCCTTTTGTATGAATGAGGTATGTCAACCCCCAAAATAAAAACTACCCTTACCTGGGGTGAAAGAGCAATTTTTGTATGTATGCACACCGGTGGCTTTTGTCAAAAGGGTCTAACTACACATTTGTTAATATTTTCTGAACCCAGGATGGGATTTTCCCATAGGCAGTATCCTAGCACTTGGGGTGACACCTCGTTTTTGAAAGTATCATTCATTTATTTTCTTGTCAAAAGGGCCTAACTACACTTTTGTTAATATCTCGTGAACCAATCATGCTAGGGACTTGTATGAGGGGTCCTAGCACTTGGGGCGACGTCCCCCTTTATGGGGTGAAACTACCCCCCAAAATTGAAAACTCAATATCTTGGAAACTATGAACCCTAAAATTAGGCGTTATAGCTTTAAAAATAGGTGATGACATAGGCTTTTACCTGGATTGGTCATTTCACCCCTAAAACAGTAAATAGTCATGTTATGGGGAAAAAACGTGTTAAACACCTAAAAATGATAAATGAACCTAAGATCTTTTGTTTTTGATGAAAAATAGCAGGGGGGTGAAAACTACCCCCAAATTGAAAAATCGATACCTTGGAAACTAAGAACCGTAAAATTATGTGTAATAGCTTAAAAAATTCGTTGTGACATAGGCTTTTACCCGGATAGATGATGTCACCCCTAAAACAGTAAATAGTGATTTTACAGTGGGGAAAAAGGTTTTAAACGGGTAAAAATGATAATTGAACCTAAGATCTTTTGTTTTTGATGAAAAATAGCAGGGGGGTGAAAACTACCCCCAAATTGAAAAATCGATACCTTGGAAACTAAGAACCGTAAAATTATGTGTAATAGCTTAAAAAATTCGTTGTGACATAGGCTTTTACCCGGATAGATGATGTCACCCCTAAAACAGTAAATAGTGATTTTACAGTGGGGAAAAAGGTCTTAAACGGGTAAAAATGATAATTGAACCTAAGATCTTTTGTTTTTGATGAAAAATAGCAGGGGGGTGAAAACTACCCCAAAATTGAAAAATCGATACCTTGGAAACTAAGAACCGTAAAATTATGTGTAATAGCTTAAAAAATTCGTTGTGACATAGGCTTTTACCCGGATAGATGATGTCACCCCTAAAACAGTAAATAGTGATTTTACAGTGGGGAAAAAGGTCTTAAACGGGTAAAAATGATAATTGAACCTAAGATCTTTTGTTTTTGATGAAAAATAGCAGGGGGGTGATAACTACCCCAAAATTGAAAAATCGATACCTTGGAAACTAAGAACCGTAAAATTATGTGTAATAGCTTAAAAAATTCGTTGTGACATAGGCTTTTACCCGGATAGATGATGTCACCCCTAAAACAGTAAATAGTGATTTTACAGTGGGGAAAAAGGTCTTAAACGGGTAAAAATGATAATTGAACCTAAGATCTTTTGTTTTTGATGAAAAATAGCAGGGGGGTGAAAACTACCCCGTATATGAAAGGAGTGTAGACTTATTGATGTTGCAGATTGGAAACAGTGAAAGTTATCACTTTTGTTTAATTAGAAATCTTGCTCGCCTTGTGCGTTCAAGCATCACTAGCACTCAGAGAAGGATTTATATATGTAGACGTTGTTTGTCATATTATCTTCTTGAGGATGAGTTAAATGTTCACTTTGCAGACTGTAAACAGTTTCCTGTTGCAAAAAGCATAATGCCGACTGATGAACAAAGATTTGTTAATTTTACAGAATTCCGAGTTAAAGATACAGTTCCATTTATAATATATGCAGACACTGAATGCGTTTTGTCTCCAATTTCCTCCTGTTTTCCAAATAGTGACATTCATAACTCTACTTTAACACATAAACATATTCCTTACAGCATTTCTTTATACCTTCATTGTAATTTCGATAGTGAATTGTGCAGTTTCAAGCTCTTTAGGGGAAATAATTGCATTGAATTGTTTGTAAAGGAACTTTATAGTATTGTGGATAAACTTCAAACATATTACTTATCGGTTAAGCCAATGTTAAAGATGACCGAAAATGAAGAAAGATTATTTTTGTCAAGTAAAATGTGTCACATTTGCGAGAAACCGATTGCAGTTAATGAACTCAAAGTACGCGATCATTGTCACTTAACTGGAAAATATAGAGGAAGCGCACACAATAGTTGTAATTTAAATTACAAAGTAACAAAGGTTTTGCCTATAGCATTTCATAATCTAACCGCCTATGATGGACATTTTATAATTAAAGAAATTTGCGAGAAACGTGATGGAGAGGTGTTACATAATCCTGGTCATATAAAATTGTTAGCGATGAATATGGAACGTTACAAAGGGTTTACAAAGTATGTACGGGCTAAGAATGGATTCATTCAGTTAAGATTTTTCGATACATATAATTTCTTGTCCTGTTCACTAGATCAATGTTCATCTTCGTTAAGCGAAGATTCAAAGCAAATAACACAACGTTATTTTAATGATGATGCACAGTTTCGACTTACTGCGAGAAAAGGTGTGTTTCCCTATGAATACGTCACGAGTATGGATGTTCTTAACGAAACTAAATTACCTGAAATATCCAAGTTTTATAGCAGCCTTAATGATCAAACAATATCGAATGAAGAGTATGAGTTTGCTCAATCGGTGTGGGAAACGTTTTCCTGTCAAACATTAGGAGAATACGCAGATTTGTATTTAAAAGTTGACACACTTCTTTTGGCGGATGTCTTTGAAAATTTTAGATCGAATGGCATGGAAACTTATGGCATTGATGCAGCTCATTTTTACACTGCTCCATCTATGTCTTGGTGTGCTATGAAAAAGATAACCAACGTTCAACTTGAATTGCTTCAAGATATTGATATGTTACACTTTTTTGAACGATCTATTCGAGGAGGAAATGTTCAGTGTATAACACGACATGCGATTGCTAATAATAAGTATATGAAAACTTATGATGAGAAAAAGCAAGAGTCCTACATAATGTACTTTGACGTTAATAATTTGTATGGATATGCGATGATGGAATATCTTCCAACGGGTGGCTTTAAATGGATTGCAAATGTTGAAGGCTTTGATGTTTTAACTATTGATGATACTTCAGAAATTGGATATATTTTGGAAGTAGATTTGACTTATCCTCAAGAGTTACATGACAAACATTCAGATTACCCTCTATGTCCAGAAAAGTTGACAAAGCTAATGGCTACCCTAGATAATAAAGAACGTTATGTTTTGCATTATAGATTGTTAAAGCAATGTATTCAACTAGGAATGAAATTAGATCGTATTCACAGAATAATTGAATTCAATCAGAGCCAATGGCTAAAACCATATATTGATGTGAACACAGAGAAACGAAAACAAGCCAAAAATGATTTTGAAAAGAATTTTTATAAATTGATGAATAATGCAATTTTTGGTCGTTCACTGATGAATGTGAGGAAGTTAAGGGACATCAAATGGGTCACCAAATGGCATGGAGCTCGTGGTGGTAGGTCTTTAATAGCTAAGGCTAATTTTAAACATAGAATTATATTCGATGAACAATGTATGGTCATCGAGATGAGTAGACTAAAGATTTTTCACAATCAACCAGTATATGTTGGTGCATCTATATTAGATTTGTCTAAATGTAAAATGAATGACTTTCATTACAATGTTATTTTAGCAAATCCTGAATCAAATGTGAGGTTGTTATACACAGACACCGATAGTTTTATGTATATATTCTATTATGATATTTATGAGTTCATGAAACAACATTCAAATTTGTTTGATACTGGAAACTATGAAACAAACAATCCTTTTGGCATTGTGAGACAAAATAAAGGTGAAATTGGTTTAATGAAAGATGAAAATGCTGGAAGGATTGTTGAAGAATTTGTGGGGTTACGACCCAAAATGTATGCAATAAAATTGTGTGATGAAATGAATAGCTTGTGTAAGGCTAAAGGCATTAAGAAGAGTGTGAGTAAAAGTAAGAATATTGATGAGTATCGAAAGTGTCTTTATAACAGAGAAAAAGTCAACAAAGTTCAAGTTTGTATAATTTCAAAATCTCATTCTGTATTTACTGTTCGGCAAAATAAGTTGGCAATTTCATCAAACGAAGATAAAAGACACATAACTGAAAACGGAATTGATACTTTACCGTTTGGTCATTTTTCTCTGAAAAATGATTAGAAACAAATTGAGATTAAAGCAGTTCATCTCACTTACTTTATTTCTTTCACACACACACTTTTATGCTGGTAATAATACTAATTTTTGTGTGTTCCTTTGCTTATGAAATCCTAGACTAGGAGTTCCACATTCGACATGATAGCGGAGTTTCATCTCCCATAAACTCGTCTCTGAGGTGGGTGCCAGAAAAGGCATCCAGCTGTAAAAACCACACCCTCACATAGACTTTCATAACTTCTTACGTTGAGGTTCATAACACTACGTTGATTGATTTATCGGTTTCCTTTTCACAATTCCTGTCTATACATTCCTCTTGAAGGTTGCAAGATGCTTGCAAGGTTCCTAAAATGCAATTAAATTTAATAAATACCTTAAGATGGTTTGATTTGTTTAATGATATGGTGTTAATAGTATTTTTAGGTTTTGACTGGCTTTGCATTAAGAATTGACTAACCAAACATGAGTTACCTATCAGGGAAACATTTTGGCCACTATGTTGGCTATTGACCAGTGAGTTTAGCTGTTTATCATTTTTTTAAATCATAAACAACAGAGGGTTAAACGTATAGATAAACCGTGTGACCATGTTTGTTAAACAAGACATTATACCAGAGACAATTAGAATACTTATGTAGAGTTTACCAAAAATAATGTTGTGTAACAGTAAATGCTAGTCAACAGTTATACACTTCTAAAAAAAATCATCATACAATACCTGAGAGCTCTTCTAAAATTATTGATGTGTAACATGATTCCACTAACTTGCTATGTATTTTTTGGCTTGGGGGTGATTTTCAAGAAATGCAAATGGAACTGAAATGCAATACAAACAATGAGCGTGCCTGGTGGCTGAGATTGATACCACGACGTACTGTCGGTTATGTAGCTATGTGGAATGTATATCAAATATGGTTTACTTCAAGGTCTGGAGATCCCTACAATTCCTACAATAAATGATCTTGAAATGGTCATCCTATGGTGTGAAAATATTTATTAGGTATATATATATATATATATTTACTGAAAACAATTATGATTTATTAAATGTTTATATGTTTACAGTATTGTTATTTAATGTAAGCACTTGAGGCACTACCGACCAATGGGAAGCAAAAAGTGGGAGCATATATGGGATGAAATGTGGGAGCAAAGCAAATATAAAAAGTGGGAGCAAATATGCTAACAAATATGTCAACAAATATGCCGGCAAAAGTATATACACAATTCAAGATAGTTGAAAGTAAAGTATATACACAATTCAAGTTAGCATATTTGCTCCCACTTTTTATATTTGCTTTGCTCCCACATTTCATCCCATATATGCTCCCACTTTTTGCTTCCCATTGGTCGGTAGTGCCTCAAGTGCTTACATTAAATAACAATACTGTAAACATATAAACATTTAATAAATCATAATTGTTTTCAGTAAATATATATATATATATATATATATATACCTAATAAATATTTTCACACCATAGGATGACCATTTCAAGATCATTTATTGTAGGAATTGTAGGGATCTCCAGACCTTGAAGTAAACCATATTTGATATACATTCCACATAGCTACATAACCGACAGTACGTCGTGGTATCAATCTCAGCCACCAGGCACGCTCATTGTTTGTATTGCATTTCAGTTCCATTTGCATTTCTTGAAAATCACCCCCAAGCCAAAAAATACATAGCAAGTTAGTGGAATCATGTTACACATCAATAATTTTAGAAGAGCTCTCAGGTATTGTATGATGATTTTTTTTAGAAGTGTATAACTGTTGACTAGCATTTACTGTTACACAACATTATTTTTGGTAAACTCTACATAAGTATTCTAATTGTCTCTGGTATAATGTCTTGTTTAACAAACATGGTCACACGGTTTATCTATACGTTTAACCCTCTGTTGTTTATGATTTAAAAAAATGATAAACAGCTAAACTCACTGGTCAATAGCCAACATAGTGGCCAAAATGTTTCCCTGATAGGTAACTCATGTTTGGTTAGTCAATTCTTAATGCAAAGCCAGTCAAAACCTAAAAATACTATTAACACCATATCATTAAACAAATCAAACCATCTTAAGGTATTTATTAAATTTAATTGCATTTTAGGAACCTTGCAAGCATCTTGCAACCTTCAAGAGGAATGTATAGACAGGAATTGTGAAAAGGAACCCGATAAATCAATCAACGTAGTGTTATGAACCTCAACGTAAGAAGTTATGAAAGTCTATGTGAGGGTGTGGTTTTTACAGCTGGATGCCTTTTCTGGCACCCACCTCAGAGACGAGTTTATGGGAGATGAAACTCCGCTATCATGTCGAATGTGGAACTCCTAGTCTAGGATTTCATAAGCAAAGGAACACACAAAAATTAGTATTATTACCAGCATAAAAGTGTGTGTGTGAAAGAAATAAAGTAAGTGAGATGAACTGCTTTAATCTCAATTTGTTTCTAATCATTTTTCAGAGAAAAATGACCAAACGGTAAAGTATCAATTCCGTTTTCAGTTATGTGTCTTTTATCTTCGTTTGATGAAATTGCCAACTTATTTTGCCGAACAGTAAATACAGAATGAGATTTTGAAATTATACAAACTTGAACTTTGTTGACTTTTTCTCTGCTATAAAGACACTTTCGATACTCATCAATATTCTTACTTTTACTCACACTCTTCTTAATGCCTTTAGCCTTACACAAGCTATTCATTTCATCACACAATTTTATTGCATACATTTTGGGTCGTAACCCCACAAATTCTTCAACAATCCTTCCAGCATTTTCATCTTTCATTAAACCAATTTCACCTTTATTTTGTCTCACAATGCCAAAAGGATTGTTTGTTTCATAGTTTCCAGTATCAAACAAATTTGAATGTTGTTTCATGAACTCATAAATATCATAATAGAATATATACATAAAACTATCGGTGTCTGTGTATAACAACCTCACATTTGATTCAGGATTTGCTAAAATAACATTGTAATGAAAGTCATTCATTTTACATTTAGACAAATCTAATATAGATGCACCAACATATACTGGTTGATTGTGAAAAATCTTTAGTCTACTCATCTCGATGACCATACATTGTTCATCGAATATAATTCTATGTTTAAAATTAGCCTTAGCTATTAAAGACCTACCACCACGAGCTCCATGCCATTTGGTGACCCATTTGATGTCCCTTAACTTCCTCACATTCATCAGTGAACGACCAAAAATTGCATTATTCATCAATTTATAAAAATTCTTTTCAAAATCATTTTTGGCTTGTTTTCGTTTCTCTGTGTTCACATCAATATATGGTTTTAGCCATTGGCTCTGATTGAATTCAATTATTCTGTGAATACGATCTAATTTCATTCCTAGTTGAATACATTGCTTTAACAATCTATAATGCAAAACATAACGTTCTTTATTATCTAGGGTAGCCATTAGCTTTGTCAACTTTTCTGGACATAGAGGGTAATCTGAATGTTTGTCATGTAACTCTTGAGGATAAGTCAAATCTACTTCCAAAATATATCCAATTTCTGAAGTATCATCAATAGTTAAAACATCAAAGCCTTCAACATTTGCAATCCATTTAAAGCCACCCGTTGGAAGATATTCCATCATCGCATATCCATACAAATTATTAACGTCAAAGTACATTATGTAGGACTCTTGCTTTTTCTCATCATAAGTTTTCATATACTTATTATTAGCAATCGCATGTCGTGTTATACACTGAACATTTCCTCCTCGAATAGATCGTTCAAAAAAGTGTAACATATCAATATCTTGAAGCAATTCAAGTTGAACGTTGGTTATCTTTTTCATAGCACACCAAGACATAGATGGAGCAGTGTAAAAATGAGCTGCATCAATGCCATAAGTTTCCATGCCATTCGATCTAAAATTTTCAAAGACATCCGCCAAAAGAAGTGTGTCAACTTTTAAATACAAATCTGCGTATTCTCCTAATGTTTGACAGGAAAACGTTTCCCACACCGATTGAGCAAACTCATACTCTTCATTCGATATTGTTTGATCATTAAGGCTGCTATAAAACTTGGATATTTCAGGTAATTTAGTTTCGTTAAGAACATCCATACTCGTGACGTATTCATAGGGAAACACACCTTTTCTCGCAGTAAGTCGAAACTGTGCATCATCATTAAAATAACGTTGTGTTATTTGCTTTGAATCTTCGCTTAACGAAGATGAACATTGATCTAGTGAACAGGACAAGAAATTATATGTATCGAAAAATCTTAACTGAATGAATCCATTCTTAGCCCGTACATACTTTGTAAACCCTTTGTAACGTTCCATATTCATCGCTAACAATTTTATATGACCAGGATTATGTAACACCTCTCCATCACGTTTCTCGCAAATTTCTTTAATTATAAAATGTCCATCATAGGCGGTTAGATTATGAAATGCTATAGGCAAAACCTTTGTTACTTTGTAATTTAAATTACAACTATTGTGTGCGCTTCCTCTATATTTTCCAGTTAAGTGACAATGATCGCGTACTTTGAGTTCATTAACTGCAATCGGTTTCTCGCAAATGTGACACATTTTACTTGACAAAAATAATCTTTCTTCATTTTCGGTCATCTTTAACATTGGCTTAACCGATAAGTAATATGTTTGAAGTTTATCCACAATACTATAAAGTTCCTCTACAAACAATTCAATGCAATTATTTCCCCTAAAGAGCTTGAAACTGCACAATTCACTATCGAAATTACAATGAAGGTATAAAGAAATGCTGTAAGGAATATGTTTATGTGTTAAAGTAGAGTTATGAATGTCACTATTTGGAAAACAGGAGGAAATTGGAGACAAAACGCATTCAGTGTCTGCATATATTATAAATGGAACTGTATCTTTAACTCGGAATTCTGTAAAATTAACAAATCTTTGTTCATCAGTCGGCATTATGCTTTTTGCAACAGGAAACTGTTTACAGTCTGCAAAGTGAACATTTAACTCATCCTCAAGAAGATAATATGACAAACAACGTCTACATATATAAATCCTTCTCTGAGTGCTAGTGATGCTTGAACGCACAAGGCGAGCAAGATTTCTAATTAAACAAAAGTGATAACTTTCACTGTTTCCAATCTGCAACATCAATAAGTCTACACTCCTTTCATATACGGGGTAGTTTTCACCCCCCTGCTATTTTTCATCAAAAACAAAAGATCTTAGGTTCAATTATCATTTTTACCCGTTTAAGACCTTTTTCCCCACTGTAAAATCACTATTTACTGTTTTAGGGGTGACATCATCTATCCGGGTAAAAGCCTATGTCACAACGAATTTTTTAAGCTATTACACATAATTTTACGGTTCTTAGTTTCCAAGGTATCGATTTTTCAATTTTGGGGTAGTTTTCACCCCCCTGCTATTTTTCATCAAAAACAAAAGATCTTAGGTTCAATTATCATTTTTACCCGTTTAAGACCTTTTTCCCCACTGTAAAATCACTATTTACTGTTTTAGGGGTGACATCATCTATCCGGGTAAAAGCCTATGTCACAACGAATTTTTTAAGCTATTACACATAATTTTACGGTTCTTAGTTTCCAAGGTATCGATTTTTCAATTTTGGGGTAGTTTTCACCCCCCTGCTATTTTTCATCAAAAACAAAAGATCTTAGGTTCAATTATCATTTTTACCCGTTTAAGACCTTTTTCCCCACTGTAAAATCACTATTTACTGTTTTAGGGGTGACATCATCTATCCGGGTAAAAGCCTATGTCACAACGAATTTTTTAAGCTATTACACATAATTTTACGGTTCTTAGTTTCCAAGGTATCGATTTTTCAATTTGGGGGTAGTTTTCACCCCCCTGCTATTTTTCATCAAAAACAAAAGATCTTAGGTTCAATTATCATTTTTACCCGTTTAAAACCTTTTTCCCCACTGTAAAATCACTATTTACTGTTTTAGGGGTGACATCATCTATCCGGGTAAAAGCCTATGTCACAACGAATTTTTTAAGCTATTACACATAATTTTACGGTTCTTAGTTTCCAAGGTATCGATTTTTCAATTTGGGGGTAGTTTTCACCCCCCTGCTATTTTTCATCAAAAACAAAAGATCTTAGGTTCATTTATCATTTTAGGTGTTTAACACGTTTTTTCCCCATAACATGACTATTTACTGTTTTAGGGGTGAAATGACCAATCCAGGTAAAAGCCTATGTCATCACCTATTTTTAAAGCTATAACGCCTAATTTTAGGGTTCATAGTTTCCAAGATATTGAGTTTTCAATTTTGGGGGGTAGTTTCACCCCATAAAGGGGGACGTCGCCCCAAGTGCTAGGACCCCTCATACAAGTCCCTAGCATGATTGGTTCACGAGATATTAACAAAAGTGTAGTTAGGCCCTTTTGACAAGAAAATAAATGAATGATACTTTCAAAAACGAGGTGTCACCCCAAGTGCTAGGATACTGCCTATGGGAAAATCCCATCCTGGGTTCAGAAAATATTAACAAATGTGTAGTTAGACCCTTTTGACAAAAGCCACCGGTGTGCATACATACAAAAATTGCTCTTTCACCCCAGGTAAGGGTAGTTTTTATTTTGGGGGTTGACATACCTCATTCATACAAAAGGAGAATTCACTACGAGTCCTATGACACCCCATATGTTTACATCGCATTATTGGTTAGCGAGATACTAAAAATCGAATGACCTATTAGTTTTTTGTTTTTTTAATAAATTTTTAAAAAAGCCTCATCTATAAAGAATCTTTTAAAAATTCCGCTCTCTTACAAAAGCCCTCAAGTGCGCATGCATACAAAAATAACCACTACTTAACCTCCGGGTAAGGGTAGATTTATTTTGGGGTGGATATACTCCCGTCCATAGCAAGGGGTGGTTCACCACAAGTCCTACGACACCCTATATGCATCGTTCTAGCCTTACAAGCTCATTAAATTCGCCAAATTGTCAAAAAAGCACGTTTACCTCAAATTGCGTTTCCAAATTCCACCCATTTTAAAAAATTACCTCACCATCAAATAGAGCGGGAAAAATAGCATTTAAACGAACCCTCACTCAACCCTAGTCCTCGCCCGCCACCAAACATTTCCCAACATAGCCATACGTATTCAAGCACACACGCGACTTGCAAGAGAACATACACTACCCCACTACCCGCGAATAACCTTTTGTTTTGGTGCTCACACTCGCATGGGTGTCAGATGACAGTTAGCATCCTAATAAACATCCTCCATGACGTCAACACCCATTAACTTTTTATCACCATCGCACAAACAAGCCAAAGGGTCAACCTCTTCCCACGCTAACACGTGCACTGCACATGCTCGCTCCTGGACCACGTGCTCGCTCTAAGGACCCATGACGTCATCCCATGACGTCATCAGGATTACGCAATTTCTGGTCATGATGATGCAATATCCAAAGTCTAGCGAATTATACTACTGTGGTCCAAATTTAGCACAAGGCAAGTCCCGGAATGGTTCTTAACGTATGATTATAACTACTCTCTCCTCAATCCTAGTTTCAATGACAATTAGCCTACACCCACTACTATAGGCATTACAATAGCAGACGTTATCAGGCAAGCCCCTACGTGAAACAACGACAACAATAATGATTTTCTGTGCGTGCTCTTATAACCATCTTTTAGTTTGTTTGAAACTCCTCGGTATAGCCTATTTGCTAAAGGGCTCCGCAATGCCAAAAAACTTCAAAATTTCCAAAATTAGGATATTGCGCCACAATAATCAACGCCCTATTAACTTTCTAAAGGTATATCGTATCTCATTCCTCAGGCTACTTTCCTTATACTCCCCCGTGGCTCATAATCACAAGATTCACGGTCACGTAAAACTACAATCTTCCTTATACTCTCCCCCCCCCCCCCAGGGGCTTACATCTCCTAGGACGTGGGTTGGTGACTACGGTACACCAGCTGAGTCCGGCATTGCTTCCACTTACTTGAGTTGGGCTCCTCTCCGTCGACCTCTCTTGGTCAACTCTTGTTCTCTTCCGACCCCGACGGTTTTAGGGCATCCGTGGCCTATGGAATCTCTTCCTTTCCCGCCTCAATTGGCCCTTGTCTCATCTTTCCTGATACCCTTCTTCTGCGAGGGGTCAGCCTTCTTTTTCATTTCGTGTTATCTGCTGCCTTCGGCTCAAGGCTCTCGTGGAGGCAGGGTGTATGTACCCTGGATATTGCTACACCCTCAGGGCTTCACGGCTGGTGAGTTCGGGAGTTGGCGATCCCGAGTGATTCCTGAGCTGGGTCCGTTTTGTACCCTTTTTCCTCTGACCTTGGCGCGGGCCTTCTCCTCTTTCCCCTCTCCTATCTGCCTTTCATGGCTCTCCTTCCTTCCAAGTCCCACAATCCTCATTCTTCGAGGGTTGAGGACATTTCTTTTCTTCCCGTCCTTTATTTGCCTTATCCTCTATTTGTTTACCATTTCTTCCTCTAGTATGTAAGTCTGTAGTTAGTATTAGTTATGGTTTTCATTCTCATCTCATCTTTCACTATCACCCAAGCCATTAGGGGCCGATAACCTAGAGGTTAGGCCCCTTAAAACAACAATTATCATCATCATCATCATCATCCTTATACTTTCCCACAATCGCGCGTCATATTAGTGAACCCACCAAAGTGCAGAAATATTTTAATTCCTATGAGACAATAGATAGGCCTACAATAAAATAAGAAGGAGGCTTCGTTAGAAGCAAAGACAAAGAGAACTGGAACAACAGTAAAATGGATGCTAGTGCTTCAAATGTAAGAAGATAAATCCTAGGGTATTGCCATTTAAAAAAAAAACAAAAAACAAAAACGGGAGAATCTTTGATTCCAATTTCTCGCTTAAATGTTTTTCTAGCTAAACATTTTCCCCTTTTTAACATAAATTTTCAACATACAAAGCTGACATCCTTACATGTAATTCCTCCTTATACAGAGTCTTTATATTTGCTTGACAAAGGCATTCTTGCTCACGCGCTCCGCCAGTGACGGCCCAGTTGCCGGCTGTCACGCGCGCATATGTACGGCAGAGTAGTCTACGGTGCTTAAAATCAGTATCATGCATTTTTACTCACCATGTTTACAGTAGATGCTGAAAATGTTCCCCATCCGATGCCAAACATAATTGGCATCTTCTTATGAAGTATCCGGTTACTTCTGTTAATTTAGCTTCAGTAAGGAAATAACGACCTTTACGTCTATTTTTGTTGTTTACTGAACCTGTATGTTTGAAACTCTTAGCCAGTTGTTTTGTTGTCTTATTTATAGGAATGGGTCTCCCTGGAAATTTCACTTGAAACTTTTGTATTGTTCGAGCGCACGATTTCCTGCACTTTATGTACGTATTGTGCAGATATACACGTTCTCGTAACAAATATTTCACATAAGGCATTACAGCACTATACACATTCACAATACAACACTATACAATAAGATATACGGTACACAGTAGCTTTATAAAACACCCAATTAGCTCGGAACTCACACGTCTACCGCAGCAAGAGCGTGGGAATACGGCCGGGGACCGCGCGCGCCAACCTGTAACAGCCGGCTATTGGCTGTGGAATGGCGGCCAAGGTCGAGCGGAATTGCCTTGCCAAGCAAAAATAAAGACCCTGTAAGTGATTTTAACGCGTTTTTTTTAAATTTAATTTAATTTACTTTAATTTTGCCACACGGTCAAGTCCATGAAAGTTATCTTAAAATTATGCAAATTTGCAGAGATTCTTGAAAATAAATAAATTGCAGGAGTAGAAATGGAGAAACCACGGTAAACGACTTCCAGCATAGCTGAGGTGGGAATTGAACCCATCTCTTCTCAGTTTTACCTCACGAGGCTGAGTATACCACTTTCCATCTCTCAGACCGGAATTAAATTTCTTGGCAGAGCCGGGAGTCGAACCCGGACCTCTGCGGAGACAGCCACTACGCAACGAGGCGGACTACGTTTAAATTCAAATTAAATTTAAGTGCTTTCATATTTTCTCGGAATACTTTCTTGTAGCCCAAAATATTCCTCCATTTTCATTCAAACAATCATTTATATAGTTTTAAAAGCCACATTAGTCGGAAGACAAGAGTTCAAATCTCGCTAAATCAATTTTTAGAGCTTTTGGGAAGTGTATATCTGAGCAAGATATGGTATAAGTAGTTATAGACTGGGAGTAATTGTATTTTCTGTTTGTTATTAAGAAGGGAACAGCAGGACCGTCAATCACCCCTTGTCCCGGTGAAACATTGCATACGTGTTGGCCAGGCCGCTTGATATTTCATCTGCAAATTCATTTGGCCCGTGGCGAAATTGCGCACTTTTGAATAAAGAAAGGAGTCTTAGAGCCGCAGCTGGGCGATTCACACTCGCCGTTCACCCATGAGCTCTTGGAGCGACGCCCGGCTGGACCCGAAGTGCTCGGCAGAGATCTCCGCAAACTCTGTGAACTACAACGCGTAGCGATTGTGGGAATCTCCTTAATCCACGCGACGACGACGTGGACCGGTGCGTCTACATGTCGGACACACGGGCGTACGGTGCTTCACATCCGCCGTTCACCCCAGGGACCCTTGGAGCGACGGCCGCCAGATCCCAAAGAATTCGGCTAAAATCTCCGCAGGGAGTAGCTGCTACCATAGGCCCTCTCGCTCTTGGGGAAGTAGTCGAAGTACCGGGTCATCATTTTATTTCCCGCATGTACGCGCCGCTAGGCCGGTGAAGGTGGCGTTGGCAGATGCGGCCGCTAGGCCGGTCAAGGTGGCCTTGGCGTTCTCCCCGCAATGAACACGTGCGCTGCGATCGGCAATGTTACAATAAGCTGCCAGTATCTCCGGCGTATTCAAGCTTGTGAAGTGCTAGTTGATTTGACCTAACATACAGTGCAGTCTCGGGGCAATTTTACAGTTTATGTGTTGACTTAAAGTGATGTTTTCTATACAACGACGTGTATTCATTGTGCTTTGTTATGCGAAGTGATGTTTTCTATAGAACAACGTGTATTCATTGTGCTTTCTTATGCGAAGTATTCTTCTGTTAGAGAGTGCCGTTTTCGATTCATTCGGAAATATCCTGGTATCCGTCCTCCACATAATATTCGCCAAGTTATAACGAACGTCACCCAGGAAGAAATTCACCGTGTGTCTAGAAACTTGTTTACGAGATGCCAGGCATGCTTGCGAGCTGACCGACAACACTTTGATCATTTCTTGTAAAACCAGGTAAGTTTGTAGATAATTATTTTCACTACAAATTGCTATTAAATGACTGTATGTTGACGCGAAGTAGTGGGGAGAAGTCGCGCACTTTTTACCGGCCAGCGAGCGGGTGTCAGCGCGAGAGCTTGCCGCGCCGTGATCGGTATCGGATGCGAGACTTAACGTGCACCCAGGTGCACTATGTCCGCATGACGAAAGGTTTTGCGGATGTCCGCATACACACAGGGCTTTAGTCTGTTATCAAGTGTCTGCTATACACCTGGTTTAGACTGAAGACAGTCAGCTTTGCCTGGCACTCTTCAACTGTCGCCACCACTCATGTTAAGTGCGTGTTGCAATGTGATCAGAGTCACATTGCTGACTGATTGCAGGATGGAGAGAAAGGATATGACTGTCTACACCGGAATATTGTCCTTCCTGGATATAACTGTCTACACCAGAATATTGTCCTTCCTGCCATGCAAGCCTTATGCAAGTCTCTCGTTTGTCGCAGATTGACGCCTGAACGTCCCCACCAATAATAATGAGTAAGGTTCGGAAGTTAAGGAAAAGTCATATTTTTCTCTGCGCTTATTTTGTCCAAAATTTGCAAAACAAGCGCGAATGCAGGACCACTGACCCCTTTTGAGACCATATTATTTTGCCTATAAATGCATATTTTGGGCAATTTTATGGTTTTTGTCATATTTTGCTCATTTAATGTAAAAAGTCATGTTTGGTTATATTTTAAGCATTTTTGATGTGTTCCACTCGGTATCTGGATATTTTTGTGGCACTCGGTAGCTGGACATTTTTGTGGGAGTGATTTCGGAAAAGAGACGGAAGTGGATGGGACGGAAGTGCATGGGACGGAAACAATGAGGGCGCGCGGTGGCGGAGATCGGTACAACGACGTACTGTAAGCCATGTGACTATGTGGAATGTAAATCGCATACGGTTTACCTCAAGGTTTGGAGGCCCCATTAAAGAAATTGCTTCAATAAATCATCTTTAAATTGTCGTTCTTTGGTGTGAAAATATTCATTATATCATATTTGCTGAAAACAATTACGATTTATTAAATCTTCATACTTTTGCTGTATTCTTATTTAATGTAAGCACTCGATACGTCGAGTGCTATATCGCATCAACCAACACTCCAAACAACGTAGGAATTCAGTATATTAACACCGACTACTAACAATAATTGAAACTTCGTTGGTCTAAACGTATCACTGGGAGAAACGCATTTAATATACCTACTGCACACCTAATTTTTAATCGCGCCTATACTTGGCAGTGCGCTATATCGGCAATAAGAGGCCACTTTCAATTACACTGCTGGCATGGGTTCACTAACTGGCCGGTATAAGCGCAGCTCGCATCAAGTATAGGCAGTGGATTGTTCCCGCATACAGTTGCAGGTATATGTCACTACTGCAGATGCATTGGAGAATTCTTTCATGTTTGCTGGCACAAGGTAGCACTATGAGTTCATTCTTTCAAAAATGCGAGGAAGTAGGCCTAATATGGAATTATTCGAATAACATGTCAGATGTTACACATCATATGCGACTACTGTAAGGCTCGTAATTTTTTGTTAAAATTTCGACTAGGTTCATGTAATCTGGCTGGAGTTTCAAACACGGGATTTGCAAAATGCTGCAGTAGATGTATTTTTCTCTGAATTTCCGGAACAGGCAGATTGCAGGTTTAGAAGACCTGATTCCGGAGGGAAAAAAAAATTGCGTGTCTCATCGAGTAAGATGCTACCCCAGGAGACAAATTTAGCGCAGAGCAGTTAGTAAACAATGAAACTCTTAGTTATCTTACGCCTAGTTCGGCCTTGATGAGTCCTATAGGTATTGTTGCTCTATTAGTTTACGTGATTAAATGTGTCTGCTGTATTTTCGCGTCAGTACTACTCCAATACTTGCTTAATATCCCTAGGTCATTTCCCGTTTTCTAGGTCATATTCAGTTAGTTTTTAGGGCATATTTGCTCGCAAAGTTTGTTCTTCTTTAGATCTTAAACATCCGAACCCTAATAATGAGATTTTCAGAGAAGCCTTAACCTTGCGACCAGGACGGGCTTGAACTCCAAATGTATGGGGATACAGGATGATGTATACCTCAATGCCATGTTCATTGTCAATGAATTGGCGCTATGGGATACACCTGACGATACGTTGCCATGACAGCTCTAATAGCTTTTTCCAGGCGATGAAGGTGACATCCCTGCACCAACGTTTAAAGGTTTGGTGCCTAGATCATGGACGTTTCAAGTGTAGGAAAACCCCGTTATTTATAGCGCGGTCCGATTTACCACGGATTCAGATATAACGAGAGTGAAAGTATGTCCTCCATTAAAAAAAAAAAAAAACGTACGGTATTACGGTATTATGGTACACGGTAGATTTTCATTTACACTTTAAGCAAACACACACTTACAGAAATGAAAACTGTCGACCAAATGTTCAGCCTACTTTTCTCATTTTGAAAAAATGATGAAAAAGTAGACTTCTGAGATCGATCCGGGAAAATGTGTGTCTGTCTGTCTATCTGCCTGTCTGGCTGTGTGTGTGTGTCCCCCCCTATCAACTCCTAAACGGCTGCAGCTATCGAAACCAAATTTGGTAAGAGCAAAGATCTATACCTGAATATCTCACGGCCATATTTTAAATTGACGTCAGTGCTACCAACTGCTGAAAAATTGCAATTGTAATTTGAGCTCTATGTTGGATATCTCAGAAGTTATGCATGCAAACTATTCCAAAATTGGCACACATATAGACAATAGCATTCCAGATTAATTTTCAGAAGACCATACATGCCAGTATTGCCAACATGATTCTAAGCCTGCCGATAAGTCCAATTTCAAAATGCATGTAACTTATATACTATAGATTGGATTTCAACCAGATTTCGTATGTACTATGTGTACTACAGCAGATATGACTATGCATATTCGTAAAAACAATCAGGGCTGCCAACTGTTTATAAATGCTCTCTCAATTTGTTGAATCCAAATATCAATATATCAGAAAGTATGCAAGTCATCATCTCTAAACTTTGCATACGTAGTACCTGACATTGTAGATTAATTTGGAGTAACTAATATACCTCAGTGCTGCCAACATGATTCTAAGCTTTCTGATAGTTTCAATTTATAATTACATGTAACTTCTGTACTAACAAATGGATTTTATCCAAAATTGGCACTATAATAGATCGTAATATTTCAGATTAATTCTGAGCATCACATTAGACTTCTGCCAAATTTTGTATGTGCATTCTATACATTAAGAGATGGAACTAAGTATATATTCAGAGTCACCAGGGCTGCCTACTGTAGTAAGTTACTCTATTACTCTATTACTTGATTTCGTCATTATTCTAGATAGGTCTAAATAGATTGGCATCAATCTGAAGTTTTAAGAAAAGTATTTCTTTAGTTCGTCACGGAACTACTTGTTACAGTGCTGTATTGTCATTAATTTGAAAGTTACTGCTGAGTACTGTATTATTTTACAGTAGGCTACATGTCTCTGCTTTTCTCTCAGTAGGAATATAAGGGCATGGTGGGGTCCATTGTTGTTCACGTCCGTACATTTCACCTGAAAGTAGCCTACACGTGACCCCAGGGTGGTGCAAAGCGAGCAACAGCGAACAGGCGACCGGACATATCTCTCTCCCGGTCAAGATACAACAATGAACATGGAATATAACCAAAGAACCGCCAGTAACAACGCCGGCAGAACTTTATCAATTTAAATAGCTGCTTGTGTTTGGCTTTTTAAAGCAGCAACACGCCAAAACTTCAAGTTGGAGGTTATACTTATTGGAGTGCGCTTATGTGAATTAATCATCTTTAAATATAAATTTAAGCAATATATATTTGTTTTGTTGCTTTAAAATGCGTAAAACCAAATTTATAACATAACTTGTAATACTTTGTCAGTTGTTGAAAAGGGGGAAATTCAAAAGAGATCTTTGCAAGGTTATGTTATTGTGCATAGGCCTACTATATATTCTGTGGAAAATAACATATTGTATCTGTTAAGCCATACGCTAAATAAATAAATAAATAAATAAACGTAAATAAATGAATAAATAAATAAATAAACAAATAAATATAAGTAAATAAATAAATACATATATAAATATAAGTAAATAAATGAATAAATAAATAAATACATAAATAAATGAATAAATACATACTGAACCCTTCAGTATCGCAGTGTTTATATGCAAGAATCTTTATCAAGGGGTCGCGCTCAGTTCATAGTGTGATATACGTTCGCCAAACAACATGCTCTACTGAGGGAAGGGTCATAGGATTAAAACTATATTTAAGAAAGGAAGTGACAAGACGTAAAATAATAACATAATTTAATGACTAATGGCGCATAAATGAATATAAATAACAACAATATTATTCCTCCCTGAATCTTCCCATGACAGAAATATATATAACTTTGAGGGATCAGACGGATCTCCTCCTCATAAAAATGTGGATCCAAGTTCCACCAACTTGCATCAGGATTTTATGTACGAGTAATGACTAACTACGAGGAATGAGTACTTGGATGACTGTTCGTTTACATCGGGTAACAGCCACGGTGCTTACGAACAATCATCTCGTAAATCAACGTTTACGGATATAGGACACAACACTAATAAAAACCTTTAAATTAATGCTGACACACACTCTAATATCTAATATTTACAGGAATCTCCCTCGAGACCCACTCCCAGTGATATGGCTCATCTGACAACTAGCTTGCCTGCAAGGTCAAAATGCTCAAATAAACAAACAAGGAAAACACAGCGCCGCACGTGACCACTCGGAGTCACTGACACAAGACTAAAAAAATAAACCAACAACAAACAAAAACACATGCCTCACGGCTGACATTATTTTACAAGAATAGAAAAAATTGCGATAAGATAACGCTTCGGAGATTATAATGATTCGTAGGCAACTCCCATTTAATTAAACAATTTTTATCATCGATCAGTTCTTATTCTGTATTTCAACTATTAATACGGAGCCAACATGTACTCCACTAATGACCTCGATGCAATCTGTTCAGCCCGCCTTGTGAAAACAGGTTCCCCCCTTTCTCTCAACTCTTGTCATCATCCAGCTCCAGTGTAAAAATAACTTGACCAACTGTCCCGTTATCTCGTAGAATCAACAGCAACAAATCTCAACCATATGCACATATGGCAACACATTAATCGATATAGTCACATACGCCCTCGCAAGGTCACGATATGGACTCGGCACCAAGCTGACAGAAATCAGTCTACGCTGAAATTCCCGCTTGTAATGACCAATAAAACACACACACACTCATTGCTGGGAATGACATAACACTTTTCACACAAGTCGGTTGAATCAGATGCTCACAAATTATTTAGGAATATTAAAACCTATGAGAGAGCTGAATGCTCTTTGCCACAACTCACATTGCTCCAAAGGCAATAAACTTAATGAATCTGATCAATAATAAACACTACAAAGATCCATTTACCCACCAATCTACTTTATGATTACCGTATATTATTTCAGTCCTACTTCTGAAACACAACATATCTCCGAGAGACGTTTCCTAACCGCATTGCGTAAACATATGCGAACACGGTCGTCCACATAGCCACGTTAATTAAAACAAACAAACAAGGACCTACGACTACGAACAATTGTGCGAGCTGTTTCCATGCAAAATGTGTGTCAGACCAAAACTAAATACACTACGTTAATCAACACAAGCAAGATATTTACAAAAAAATATGTCCCATATACCATAAGTTGATTTGTCAGATAATACGAATATTATTCAGTACTCATCCTCGGCCAGTCACCCGTCAGCGGACATCTGCAGCCATCTCCCTACTTAATGCTGCTTAGCTCGTCTCGAACATCTCAACGGAGTGTTGACAGTTCCAAACTTCTTCCAAGATAAGCGATGTCATCTCTCGTGCTGATGCAAAAAGTTATAGGTTATTACACACTCGATTTCTGTCTACTAAATTCACCGTTTAGGTACTTATTTCCCCAAAACAGTCTGTTGGCGAATTGTCGATGATACTGGCCCTACAAAATTAGTACTGTGACTATCTATCACACTGAATTTACAACACATTTGTCTTAATAAAAATCTGTGTCCTCATGACACGCAAAGTACAAGTGCCTACGTCCTCAGACGCGCAATACACAAGATGTCAACCTGTGTCCTCCGACACACAAAATAACGTCAGCCTACGTCCTCAGAAGCACAAAATGTAATGTAATGTAATGTCTTGGCTCTTCACGCCACTTATAAATGAACTGGCCCTAGGTATCGATAGAGGGGGAAAATATAAAAAAAATCTCAAAATAATAGTGGTACAGGAATGAAACAAATATCACTGGACTCGTAAAATTGCGCAGGTCAAGAATATGCCCATTAATTCTAGAATCGATCGTAGAGATGTTGTCTAGCCGATCTCCCGCGTTAATGCTAGCTATCGCGTGCCCCAGCTAGACTTGGCGCGTTCATAAGCATTCATCTCCTATTGGTTCCACTATTACGTTATTTTCGCGGTTTTTATCAGACCTCGGCCTAGTAGGAGTGTCCAGTAGTACCATCAGCCACTCACGTTACTGCATTATATTTTTTCTAGGCGCGAATAGTACAATGAACATGCCACAAGCGTGTCTCACCACGCGTCCCTTCTATTCTGAGGTAGCCAGCACCTGTCCTTCTGAATCATCGATAGGCTATTTCCTTTCATATTCCTTAAGTATTTAGCCTTTTGTCAAACTGCTGCAGGTATATCCCCACTGTCTCCAACAAATGCTTGAAGTTTCCTCATCTTTGTCTGGCTATTTCATGACGCTGGTGGAAATATTAATTAATTGTAGAAATAAAACATCGAATCATTTATCCATCAGAGGATAAAGGGTTCAATACATACATAAATAATTAAAAATATGTAAATAAATGAATAAATAAATACATAGATAAATAAATAAATAAATATAAGTAAATAAATGAATGAATAAATAAATAAATAAATACATAAATAAATATAAGTAAATAAATTAATAAATAAATAAATAAACAAATAAATAAATATAAGTAAATGAATAAATAACTAAATACATAAATAACTAAATAAATAAATAAACAAATAAATGAATAAATACATAAATTCATAAATAAATAAATAAACAAATATAAGTAAATACACGAATAAATAACGAAATAAATAAATACATATAAGTAAATAAATACATAAATAAATACATAAATAAATAAATAAATAAATAAATAAACGAATATAAGTAAATAAATACATAAATAAATAAACAAATAAATAAATAAGCAAACAAATAAATGAATAAATAAATAAGGGCATGGTCATGTTTATGAAAATATGGGTGGCAAGAAAGGGAGGAAAGGAACATTCCAATGATTTCTAGACGCCTCCTTCAAATTGCTTTTCCACAACATCTAAAGGTCAGTAACATTTTTCCGGGGTTGTAAAGCTGCATTTCCCGAGCATAACGGCATACAATGTGTACCTCAGTAAGTTACGAATGAATTCTTCATTCAGTTTGTCAAGTCTTGGAGAGTGAAAGTTTACCATATCGTGTTTTATTCATGTGTCACATGTTCTAAGTTTTAATTTAATGCAACGTTAAGTGCAGTAAAGTCACAAAGACGTAATCATATTCAGTGAGAGAAACACTTCAATTTCATGAATACAGTTGTAGTGCATTAAATGAATGGGTTTTTCCAAACCTAAGTACTGTAATTTGTTTCAACACGTTGATTTTAATAATTTGCGATATATCGCGATTCAGTGGGGGTTTAGGATTAGATTATATCCGGTTTATCCAAATAGCACACTACAGGGGCGATGCGTCATTAAGGGCACCTCTGGGCAGTATTGCATACATTTGTTTAATTAATGGTCTTTAGAAAGTATATTAGATTACAGTAATTCTAGTTAAAATAAGTTGTTTTCCCTTCTCGAATCTCTAAACAGATTTCATTATAGCTTACATAACTTATCCCTACCTTAGTCTCGTTCGGTGTATTATAACGGCGAGGGCCTCTCTACAAAACCTTCCATGTGAACTATGTGGTGTGAAGGGCCGGATGATGAAACAGTATACATTCATTCTGTAGAAGTACTACATCTTACCGTGTATAGATCAGCTGCATTCTGCGTTGTCGCAGTTGCCATTATAGGGGAATACAGCATTTGTCACACATGTCCAGCAATACAAACAAATATGTTTCTCGTTCTATCAGCCACCTTCATAATGCTCATTTAAATAAGTTTTAACAAACACTCCTGATATCCAAACCAACACAGCTGTGCTAATGAGCACTACGAAGTGTCTTCAGCCATTCTTGATGTTCTTTTCTCTATTAGATCATCCCTACTTAACTCATTTTCATATCCGTTGCAGACTCAGACTCATAGTGAGAGGAAGATAGCAGGAAGTCGAGGAATGGAGTCCATAGAATTAGGATGTCTCATATGAGTCGTCCAGTTGCAAAACTCATTTCCATGAAAAACGTTTCTCTGGACTTTGCCTCACGTATTTTTGTGTTTGTTGTTTTCTACTTTTTGCTTTGTGTTTGCTTTTGAATTTTACTTTTTGTTTTTCTTTCTTGGTTTCGGATTTGTGTTTGTTTTCTGCTTTTGCTTTTTGCTTTGTGTTTCTTGCTTTTTTGTTTTGTGCTTTTGTTTATGAAATTTGCTCTTTGCTTCGTGTTTTTGGTTTTTGGTTTTGTGTTTGTTTTCTGGAAAATCCAAATAAAACAAAACAAAATAAAATAAAACAAACAAAACCAAATAAAATAAAACAAAATGAACAAAACAAACTAAAAACAAAACTTAAATAAAATAAAACAAATCAAAAAACAAAACAATTTAAAACGAAATAAAACGAAATAAAATATAACAAAATAAAAAATAATTAAATTAAATCAAATTAAATTAAACAAAAAAATAAAACTAAATAAAATAAAAGTAAGTAAAATAAAATAAAAATAATCAAATAAATAATTTTATGAGAAGATCCTTATTCACAACATTAAAGCTGTGGAAGTGGGTCTCGACGAATTCTTCGCATGATAACCCCGAGGCAGGTACCGTCGTGAGATAAGAAACCTCGCTGAACGATGGCCCAAGACCATAGAATCTGATGGATTCTACTTTGAAGAACAGATTAACTTCATGTCGAAAAACTTTCCAAATAAAATGTTCTTTCAAAAACCATATTACTTATGAGACATCCCCTGTTTACTTTTGTTTTTTTGCATAAGTAATGGAACCACGTTTAAATTTAAACTAACAAAAACAATATTTTACATTTTTGTCCAGGAATAAAGCAGTTGTTTCATTTAAGAGCTTTGCGTCATCGTGTACGTGTAGCCCCGTGCACTTGGGTGTGTGTTGAATTCGTCTGATAGCCAGTGTCACAGGGATGCCTGTACTAGTGTGTGTACTGCATTTGTTTCTGAGGTAGAATTTAGGTTGGAAGCGGCCGTGGCCTTGAGTTCGATACCATCCTGGCATGTACCAGGAGTAGAAGTGGGAAACTTTGGAAATCCACTTATAGGACGGCTAAGTTGGGAATCGAATCCACTTATTTTCAGTTTTACTTCACGAGGCTGAGTGTACCCCGTTCCAGCCCTCAGACCAGAGTTAAATCAGAGCCGGTAATCAAACCCAGGCCTCTGCGGTGGTAGCCAAGAATGCTAGCCATTACGCATCTTGGCGTACTTACACTGTAGTACAGCGATCACAATGACAAATCTTATCAGACAGATTCTTCACACACCCAAGTACACGGACCTACATGACCACGATGTCGCGAAGCTCCTAAATCCATCAATCAACAACACATAAGTTACACATTGGCGTTCCAATAATAACGCTGCAACAATTGACAATCTAGCATAGTTAGATGGAATCTATACTTAGTATAAAACGAAGTCCCCGATTCTTGGATGTCACAGATAATCTCGAGAACCACTGGATGGATTTTGGTGCGGTTTTCACCATTCTGTAAACGATGTCTCGAGGAAGCTTTCTGTAGAAAATAATTTATTTATGATACAAGGAACCCAAGCAGTAACGACTTCGGTGAAAACGCCGAAGAAAAACCTGACGTCCGTGCGCTTTTTAAGCTTACGCTGGGTAAATCGTTAAAAATATCAATGTACTATGAGTGTAAGAATTGTTCAGCATGAATAGTTCTACAAAAAGGCCGGGAGAGCATATCTCTATCTTCAATACAACGCCCACTATAAGTGTTTTTACGTT
The DNA here is from genome assembly GCA_946902985.2 of Meconema thalassinum. Classification (NCBI taxonomy): domain Eukaryota; kingdom Metazoa; phylum Arthropoda; class Insecta; order Orthoptera; family Tettigoniidae; genus Meconema; species Meconema thalassinum. The sequence continues at coordinate 97,755,387 of OX336389.2, forward strand.
TTCATTTCTTCCAACAATCTTCAGAGAAGGGTGGTTGTGTTTGGAGCTTCCCTGGAAGTGCAACTCGGCTTTTCTTCATTTCGCCTATGAACTTTTCGTTCCGCTAAATGCACAGTCAAGTTAAGATTGGACGGATGGGGATTTGTGTTTCATGCACCTCGCCATTCTTCAATTACGTCTGACAGGAATTCGTTGCACATGCATCTCCATGATAATATAATTAATAGTCCAGTTAGTGATTTTAACCCATCATGCCGAGACAAAAACCGGATATAGGTCGTAATTCATTGACATCGAAAAAAAAAGCGCTTATCACGTAATGCATTCGTAATTGTTCCCGGGCGAAGCCGGGGTGGGTTACTAGTATAGCAACCGACTGCCATTTAGCATAATTGATTGACTTGAGTACTGACGGTCTGAGACTCAGCTCGAGGCCACTAGTATTATTAGGCCAATGAGAAACTCTGCTGTTGCACCACGGATGCTGTGAGAGGAGCAAAACCAGACTTGTATTGCGTTAGGATGTTCCTTTATGACATGATGAATATATTCATATCTATTGAAGGCCAGGTTCTGTTCGCGCACGAGAACATTGGCCATTGTGATTTTAATCTATCCTAGCTAGGTAATTCCGTTAGGTCTTATTGAAGGTAGCATCCGGCATATTCTCTGAGCACGCGCGGTACGCGGAAATTCTTTGTATAGAGCTGCTTCGCCAGGTTGAGAAAGGTGTCTTCCGCTGTCTCCTCGCAAGTGTGGAGCTCAGCAAGACAGTGCTGGCTGGACTACGTGTTGTTGTTAATCATTTAGGGGCTTTGCAACATCGTGGTCATTAGCCCTGTGTACTTGAATGCAGTGGTGGCTGGTGATAAGGTTGCACAACGACCAGGTTTATTCAAGAAAAATAATTAATACTGTAATGATATATTTAGTAAGGCCTCTTACACACGGGGCCACCTTGGCCGCACCACCACGTCTTTGCAATATTGTCTCTAGCCACCAAATACGCCACCAGCCATGAGCCAGTCTTGAAATGGAGGTGAAAGATGCAGCAGCACTTGCTGTTTTTCTATATATCAGGTTGCGTAGGCACCGAACACGGGGAAATAGAAGATTTTGGGTTCACCCACTTTTGCAGGATCGATCAACAAAAATGATATTTTGTAAGCTTCTCTGTATATTGATTTTAGACAGAATCCAGTCAAATTTTTCACCTTTCTATGAATGAACATTTTATCTTTTGATGAGCTACTGCAGTGTTTAAACGATCAACTGACAGGTGTGGACACAAATATGAGAGGTAGTAAACCTTCAGAGGAAAAACTCCCTGTTAACGTATTCATCAGCCGTCATGTCCCACAGAGCAGGTTTCGATTGCATTAAGGATATGAATTTATCTGTGTCGAAATCACTCTTTCCTGATATGATATCCATTTTTAAAACTAGCAGATGATCCACACGTCTGGCCTGGCCGCACAGGAAGTCGCGTCTCGTGTGAAAAGCTCCGTTTGACTCAATGTAAACATGAGGTGGCGCTGCCAGCTTGGCCGCGCCAAAAATCGCATTGCCCGCCACCAGCAAATCTGGCCGCGCCACCACGGGTGCCACCACCACCACGTGTGAAAGGCTACACTTGAATTAATGCAAAGACGTGGTGGCACCCGTGGTGGCCCCGTGTGAGAGAGGCCTAATAAAAGCCGTCCGTACGTTTCCTTTTATATGTCGGCCTATAGGAATTCATAATTTTGTTCTTTAACTCGCGAGGACTGGCTCTTGGGTATTCTTGCCCCGAGGTTTAAATAACGCTCTATATTTTCGTTTCGGTCAGCCCTAATTTCCTGTCGCTTACTGTACCTTCCTTCCTAGCCTTGAACTTCACCATGCAAAAGGAACATGTCCATAGTTTATTGAACACTCAAGTTATTTCTATATTATTTACGGCTGGGTCAGATTTACCCACGGCTTAAGTTAGTCGGGATAATCTAAAGTAAATAAGGGGGAAAATCCAAATATTTTGGTGCAGAACAATCACATAGCTCACGTTCTTGTTGATCAGAGTTTAGGGTCTAGGGACACCTTTATCATCGGCTCCTTTGATAAACGAAAATTGAGATTACTGCTTTACCGCCACTATCAATGCCAATTATACTGTTACTGGTGACAGCGGGGTGGAATTTTCAACTGAGAAATCACGTGGCGTCAGGAAGGGCATCCGGCCTTAAATCCCCGGCCAAAACCATAATGAGCCTGGTTGACTCCGGCGACCCCAATTTTTGGGAAAAGCCGAAGAAAGAAAGAAAGAAAGAAAGAAAGAAAGTTTGTACTAAATTTATATGACCAATGATGACTATAGTCATACTTCTTTCAATGCTCACAAAACTCAACACTTAATGTATAATGTATATTGGAGGAAATTGCCAAAATGAGAATAATCTTACTCTTGATCGAGAGCGAGGCATTATTTTATAAGCATTACACACACACACACCGGCCGCGATGCCCAAGAACGGTCGAAGCAAGGTGTCCAATACTTTGTGACAGGCCCCATACTGGGCTTCCTGTCGAACTATTCAGTGACGTTTAGTCCTTCGTTTTCAGTAAAGTATCAGATCTTCGCAGAAAAATGTCAACATACCAGGCAAATAAATAACTATCCGGTGTTCGTGGGATCCCCAGTGATCTTGACTGTCCCCACTGGAAATTCAATGTTGTTGTCTTTTTTTTTTTCGTTTTTTTATGTGTAACATCTTTCCACTCGGTATTTGGATACTTTTGTGGCACTCGGTAGCTGGACATTTTTGTGGGAGTGATTTTGGAAAAGAGATGGAATTGGATGGGACGGAAGTGGATGGGACGGAAACAATGAGCGCGCTGGTGACGGAGATCGGTACAACGTCGTACTGTAACCCATGTTCCTATGTGGAATGTAAATCGCATACGGTTTACCTCAAGGTTTTGGAGGCCCCATTAAAGAAATTCCTACAATAAATCATCTTCAAGTTGCCGTTCTTTGGTGTGAAAATATTCATTATATATATTTGCTGAAAACAATTATGATTTATTAAATCTTCATACTTTTGCTGTATTCTTATTTAATGTAAGCACTTGATACGTCGAGTGCTATATCGCATCAACCAACACTCCAAACAACGTAGGAATTCAGTATATTAACACCGACTACTAACAATAATTGAAACTTCGTTGGTCTAAACGTATCACTGGGAGAAACGCATTTAATATACCTACTGCACACCTAATTTTTAATCGCGCCTATACTTGGCAGTGCGCTATATCGGCAATAAGAGGCCATTTTCAATAACACCGCTGGCATGGGTTCACTAACTGGCCGGTATAAAGCGCAGCTCGCATCAAGTAGGCAGTGGATTGCTCCCGCATACAGTTGCAGGTATATGTCACTACTGCAGATGCATTGGAGAATCCTTTCATGTTTGCTGGCACTGGGTAGCACTATGAGTTCATTCTTTCAAAAATGCGAGTAAGTAATATGGAATTATTCGAATAACATGTCAGATGTTACACATCATATTCGACTACTGTAAGGCTCGTATTTTTTTTGGCGTATGGCTTTTAGTGCCGGGAGTGTCCGAGGACATATTCGGCTCGCCAGAGTTTTGTAGCTGGTTCTATACGGAAACCCGTTGGGTGAGCTACAAGTACCGACGCGTGTGGAGTGTTGTCAGGGGAGGAATGTGTTAATGTAAGGACGAGGAATTGGAAGGTAGCGGCTGTGGCCTTTAGTTCGGGACCAACCCCGGCATTTCCCTGGAAGGAAGATGGAAAACCACAGAAAACCATCTTCAAGGTTGCTGGCGGGGGTTTCGAACCTCCTCGCCTCCCGGATGTGAGCGACTGCCAACAGCCACGGCTAACTCACAATTCAGCGATGGATTGCTGAAACACTGCGGTTAAATGTGGACCAGGTGTAAGCTTTATAACTGAACGCCCAGTATAATGCAACTCGTCAATATTTGTTAGTTGTGGTCTATGTGATGTTTTGTTAAGATACTGGAAGTGGTGATTGACCTCCGGAATTTGCTTCTTTGGCGTGAATATGTGGTTGTTGTAAATGGTCCATTCAGCTTGTATTGTATAGGCTACGCATCTGGCTGAGTCTTGCGCGGTCCTAGTGAGAGCAGTCACCCTGGTCACTGTCGGCACTCGATGATATTGACGAGTTGCGTTATCTTAACTAACTTAATACTGCAACTAAATAAGTGTATACATTGTAAATATTTCCACCCATACTTTCAGACATAGATTTTATAGCCTAAATGTAATGGATCAGATGATGATCGCATGACGATCAAAACTGGTCATCCAAGTGTATTCATTAATCTCATGTATTTTTTCAGGATTAGGGAATAACCCATCTCATTTGGGTACAATCGTGTTGGCCGACGAAAAAGCATCGAACTTTTGTTTTTAGTTAAAAGAGATGTAAAACAGTTGGTTGGTTGGTTCCCCAGTTTAGGGGCTGCGACAACGTGGTCATGTAGCCCCGTGTACTTTGGGTGTGTGTAGAATCTGTCTGATAAGCGGTGTTAATTGTGATGACTGTATTAGTGTGAGTATCTTTTCTTGAATTCAAGTAAGGACTGCAGACTTTGAATTTTTCAAATAGTTCCTACTTTTGCCGCCAAACGCCACCATCAACGACTACTAGTTCAGAAATTAGCTACTAGACGCCACCGCAGTCGGCTCCTGGCGACTAATGTAGGAACCTAATAAGAGCGTTGTTTGCATTCTTAACCTATATAATTAAGCTTCACACAGGTGTTATTAGTGTAAGGTTCTTTAACATGCCATAAATCTATGACATGGGACCGCCGGCTTTACTTCCCCTCTGAAGGTAGGCATAACTTACTCAGGAATTTTTAACGCTCTTAAAAAATCTGACGACTTCGGCCGGGTTTGAACCCGCAATCTTGGGCATAGAAACTCAGCATGCTACCAACTATGCCACCGAGGCCGCCCAGATGTAAAACAAATAACGATATTGTTATTGTTCTGGAGTCGATGAACCCAGGGTGTTTAATACTGCATTTTGCCATGAGACCATAGACACTGGATGTTGAGTGACACCCCCGAGGAGCAGCTGGCTTCACCTACAGATCAACAAAACGCAATTGGATTAATACTTATAATCACAGGAGTGACTCCGCCTCAAGGCCTTTAGAAGGGGCACCCTGTATAAACATAAATTACTTTCATACCTGAAATACAATTCTCATTATCACATCCAGTCCCACATCTGCTTACAGACCATTGAAACATACTGTAATATAAATTCTCGGAAAGTGCCAGGTGCTAAAGACGACAGTGAGCTATTCGTACTCGCCCACAGAAGTTGGATGAGGACTCATTTCAGTTGAACGCTCCCTTCCTTCTGTTTTCTTCCATTTGTGGACTCTCACCCACTGCTGACACCTCAAGTGTTGTGCAGTGATGTTGCTCCAATGCGACACGTGGCCACTCACCCACTGCTGACACCTCAAGTGTTATACAGTGATGTTGCTCCAATGCGACACCTGGCCACTCACCCACTGCTGACACCTCAAGTGTTGTACAGTGATGTTGCTCCAATGCGACACGTGGCCACACTTGAAATGCTGTGGTTTTCCTCGTGATAGGCTGGACATAATCTGTATATAATAATAATAATAATAATAATAATAATAATAATAATAATATCGTATGGCCTCGAGTGCCGGGTGCAAGCTTTGTAATTTAACACCCAGAGGGTAGCTTGCATGTCGAATTTCGTTGTTCCTTGAATCACTATGAAAGTCAAGGAGGTTAGATATCTAAGCTCCTTGAACACTATAGCGCTTTCTAGTAGAGAAATGAGGAACTTTGTGTTGGCGGAAACTCCCGAGATTAATTTTGCCATTATGAACATGGCCTACTGAATTCATATGGGTTCTTTGACATGCTAACATCGTATGACATGCGTGTCGTATTTTTGCCGCCTTTCAAAAATCACTTACCACGGCCAGGAGTGAAACTGCAATCTTGAGATTAGTAGACCGACACGCTATCCACTCACCCACCGTGGCAAGGTACAATAATAATAATTATAGTTATAATAATACTGTAATAATAGTATTGATGATGATATAGGTCTTTAGGTCACTTTGAACTGCTGCGGCTTTTAGAGTCGCCGGAGTGTTGGAAAGCATTTGCCCTGAATCATTAACGTGCCAGTAAATCTACATCCCCCAGAATGTCGCAAAGTCCCTGGAGAATCAACAACAACAACAACAACTACTATCACAGGGCGAGACAGCTGTGTGCTCTCCTGACAGGCGGGCGGTGTGTGCAATTAAGGAGAAAATAGGAACTTGGTATCAAAGTTGGACAATTCCATTTTCGTCAGTTTTGAGATTTTCGTTCACTCTTATGTGACATTTTATGCTGAATGCGAATCTACAACTGTTCTGCTTCAAAAAAAAAAAAAGACAGAACATAGGGAGAATAGCATGTATTTGCTGAGTTCAGAATCAAAACATGGACAATTCCACCATAGTTCCGTTCCATAAAATGACAACTCCTTCAGCAGCCAATGAGAAACTTGCATTCATTCAATATGCTCCCAACATGCACTTCAAATCCATCATGGCTGATTGTTTAACCTGTAACGACGCTGGTAATATTCTAAACAGTGGACATTGTGAGTGGGATGAGCTGGAGAGTGCAGATTTTGATGAACTTGTTCTTTCTAAGGTGTAAGAAATACTCAAGGATTTCAGTTTTGTCAAAAGGCGTCTCAGTACAATTTGTTCATGTCATTTTAACTAAAAGACCGATTTTATATGGTTTTGTTGTAATACATTAGACATAATTACATTATTTTGAAACACAAGCCTCCGTGGCTTAGGCGGCAGCACGCTGGCCTCTCACCGCTGGGTCCGTGGTTCAAATCCCGGTCACTCCATGTGAGATCTGTGCTGGACAAAACGGAGGCAGACAGGTTTTTCTCCGGGTACTCCGGTTTTCCCTGTCAAAAATGTCATTCCAGCAACACTCTCCACTATCAATTCATTTCATCAGTCATTCATTTAATCATTGCCCCAGAGGAGTGCGTCAGGCCTCGGCAGCCGGCACAGTTCATTATCCTCGCCGCTAGATGGGGACTTCGTTCATTCCATTCCTGACCCGGTCGGAGACTGGAAGCAAGCTGTGGATTTTCATTTTTCACATTATTTTAAAACACCCTCAGTCATTAGAAGTGTAGTTGCAGAAAATAAAATTAACTCATTGATATCGATTTCATAATTATTTGGTTTCAAAAGAAAACAGATTCAATTTCAAAATGGCTCCCTTTGGTTTAAAAAACAGACAACTCCATGACTTGGTTTCATACATGGCCAACTCCACTAATTAAATTATAATTACGGCTTAAATACTCATTTAATTTTAATAATGAGTATGAAATAATGTTTATGTGGCCTAAAAGAATGAAATAAAAAATCACCATGATACTGTCAACCATATTGTGGATTTAGTTTTTCACCTCTCCTGTAAAAAAGCAAAAAAAAAGTTGTCCAACTTTGATACCAAGTTAGAGACGTAGTTGTTGTTGTTGTTATTGTTGTTGATAATGCAATTTAGGGGCCTTTTGTCCTGCCAGAATGAGAATGTTGGAGACATTTTTCCAATGGACATAAAAAAACAAATTCTTGAGAATAATATATAATTCTCAGCCAGGTCTATGGAAAAATACAACTGCTCTGTAAAAGACACCTGATTTCGTTACCATGGAATACATATCTTTCAAAGAAACTCCTAACCAGAAAGGAGGGAGTGAGGGGGTCCACGAAAGCCATCATGCACCCCACCTCCTTCTTTAAGCTCTCAGGTTTATGATGATTTTACGCGCACCCTCGGGAATCTGAGGTATTATTAAATTATTGTAGGTGGGCCCTCTACCGAATGTAATTGCACGGGAGATTAATGAATTTAATTGCGAGTAAAATATTTGTTATTAAGCTCTGTTCTTCTGAACTCTAGAACTATTGCCTGCCAGAGACAGAATGCGGCTCATCCCTATGAGGTCATAGTTGCGTAACGTCTGAACCCAGGTGCGTGTTCATCTGCCGCCCACTGGTATGGCTCGCCCGCTGGCCGTGCCTTCTTCGTACAGGTGTGCTCAATGTTTAGCGCAGCACCAACAGACCGGGTGTCTCCTGAGGGAACAGGTACCAACACACAGAGTGTCTCCCGAGGCTAGAGGTACCAACACACAGGGTGCCTCCCGAGGCTAGAGGTACCAACACACAGGGTGTCTCCCGAGGCTAGAGGTACCAACACACAGGGTGCCTCCCGAGGCTAGAGGTACCAACACACAGGGTGTCTCCTGAGGCTAGAGGCACCAACACACAGGGTGTCTCCCGAGGCTAGAGGTACCAACACACAGGGTGTCTCCCGAGGCTAGAGGTACCAACTCACAAGGTGTCTCCTGAGGCTAGAGGTACCAACACACAAGGTGTCTCCTGAGGCTAGAGGCACCAACACACAGGGTGCCTCCCGAGGCTAGAGGTACCAACACACAGGGTGCCTCCCGAGGCTAGAGGTACCAACACACAGGGTGCCTCCCGAGGCTAGAGGTACCAACACACAGGGTGTCTCCCGAGGCTAGAGGTACCAACACACAGGGTGTCTCCCGAGGCTAGAGGTACCAACACACAGGGTGCCTCCCGAGGCTAGAGGTACCAACACACAGGGTGCCTCCCGAGGCTAGAGGTACCAACTCACAAGGTGTCTCCTGAGGCTAGAGGTACCAACACACAGGGTGTCTCCTGAGGCTAGAGGCACCAACACACAGGGTGTCTCCTGGGTGCCTCCCGAGGCTACCAACACACAGGGTGCCTCCCGAGCCTACCAACACACAGGGTGCCTCCCGAGGCTAGAGGTACCAACACACAGGGTGCCTCCCGAGGCTAGAGGTACCAACACACAAGGTGTCTCCCGAGGCTAGAGGTACCAACACACAGGGTGCCTCCCGAGGCTAGAGGCACCAACACACAGGGTGTCTCCTGGGTGCCTCCCGAGGCTACCAACACACAGGGTGCCTCCCGAGCCTACCAACACACAGGGTGTCTCCCGAGGTTACCAAAACACAGGGTGTCTCCCGAGGCTACCAACAATCAGGGTGCCTCCCGAGGCTATAGGCTACAGGCTGTTTAGCACCCTACCCCCCCCCCCCCCCGCCCTTCTCAGGGGCTCACGTCAAGTGGGACGTAAGTTGTGAACACGGGACCCCAGCTGAGTCCGGCATTCCTTCCACTTACTTGAGCAGGGCTCCTCGCTATCATCTATCCGGTTGACCTTCCTTGGTCAAATCTTTTTCTCTTCCGACCTCGACGATATTAGGGTATCTGAGGCCTAGAGAGTCTTCCACTTTCCCAGCCCATCGTTCCTGGTCCCTCATTCTTCGAGAGGTCAGACCTCTTCTTTTTCGTTCTGCTGCCTTCTGCTCAAGACACTCAAGGAACCGGGATGTACGTAGCCCCACCACCTATGGCGCACCCTGGATAGTGCTACAACCTCAAGGGCTCACGGCTGGTGAGTTCAGAAGTTGGTGATCACGAGGGATTCTGAGCTGGGTCCGTTCTTTTCTCTTTTCAATTGCCTTTGGGGCGTAACCTCTCCTCTTTCCCCTTTCCTATCTGCCTTTCATGGCTCCCTTTCCTTCCAAGCCGCTAATTTATCTTATTCCAATTATTGTTTTCCATTTCCTCTATTAGTAGCCTATACCTTATAAGTCAGTAATTAGCTTTATTTGCTATTACCCTTTCACGAATTGATTGCCGGCGGTCGAGATGGGAACAATTCCCTGTTTACTTGTGTCGCACGTCAGCCTACTTCTTTGACAGGTACAGTTGCGCGAGTAGGGTATGACTCAGCTCCAATAGTCTCAGTTATCTTTGACTGTCCGTGGTGACATCAGCTCCTGCGACGCACAATGCTGCTTGTCTTATGTGCAGAACGAACTCTTGTCATTGCTGTGTTCCCCGCTTCGTCCCGCGGGGCAGCTGCTACAATCAACAACAAACACTGGCGCAGCCACGCTCAGCGGCAATCAAATCTTAAATGGGTAATAATAAGTGTGTAGTTAGTATTAGTTATAATTTTCATTTTCATGATCTCCCAAACAATTAGTGTCCATAACCTAGATGTTATGCCCCTTAATATAAAATAATGATCATCATCATCATCATCATCTGGCAGCTTCAAAACACCAGACACCTTCAGAATGATTCCTTGCAGTGACGTCTAGGCGAAGTACTTGGCTATTGTGGTGCACCGTTTCCTCCTGGCAACAGCCAGAGATACAGTTACCGGCAGTTAGGTCTGCACTTCCGCATCCCACTCCCCCGGTATACTACTGCGGCGTAAAACATATGTCACACTGAGCGTGTCTGTGTCCGATTGTGAGAACCTCTACGACTGTGCACAGCTAGCTAACGCCGCTATCTGTACGTGGACACCGCGAACGTCAGGCTTACGATCTCGGTGAAACATTGCATACGTGTCGGCCATTCCCAAATTCATTTGGGGCATCCCTAGGGAATTCGAACTTGTGAGACATGGAACGACCCATGTGGGTGTACAAAAGAATTCTCATATCAAAACTCAGTAATTTTTCTAGGTTTGCGCCGTGTCTTGTGTGGGGTTTCCCCTAGGACACCAAGCTGGCTCATAAGCGGGCGCTTGATGTCCCCGCCCAGACCCCCACAGGAGTAGCGAACTGCGCGCTACCTCCCTTTTTATGAAGCGCACTTGCGCCTCTTTACTGCGAGAACTAAAAGCTCAAGCAGCCATAACCTCCCTATGATAGCTTCCAAATAGATGGAGTATTGGCTTTCACGGCCAGTGAAAGTTGCCTCCGACCAAAATCACTACATAACTTACACCACTCATACAAATGTGTTGAGATAATCACGCCTGGGAGATATTCTTATCACCTAACGATATAATCAGATTAGCGGTAAGCTTAGTATCGACTCACAAAGCACTTTTCATATCTTGACTTGCCTTGTCTATGTTGAATGCAGGGGGAATTAGCTGTTTAAGATTGAATGATCGGTGGGACTGAAGAACGTGTACTTTTGTAGGCTATTTGTTTTTAAATCGGTTCCTATTTCGGGGTTTTTGGTTCCGGCGTGAATATGACAACTTAGTAGTTTTAAGAACGGTATGGGGAGTTGGTTCTGGGTAGGTTTTCGTTTGTGTAAAGGTTTATGTGGAGCTGAGATGTGTTGGAAAGTTAGGTTTACGTGCACAATTGACAGGTTCAGTTATTCTTATTTACTGTGTTGTAATAGTGGCTTGGTTTAGAATAAGCTGTACAGTTACTTGTGCTGGTCTAAGTCTCGCGTCTTTTGTTGCGGATTGGTGTCAAAACTATTGGAGCAAATTCCAGGAAAATTCGTATTTATGTAGAAAACACATCTAAAATAAAACTAACCTCTAAATTATTTATATGAAACTAAGGGGTGAGGAGCAAAGTGACCAAAGTCGGACCCGAGTCCCTAAGTCGGACCCCTGCATTATTTTGTTTGGACAGTGCTGCCGCATGGTGGCACAATAATGAATGTGAAGCTGTGAAAGGAAATGTTATGTTGTGGAAGTGGCAGCACTGGACTGAGGAGAGTATCCCGTCAATTCCGCCATTACTGGTTTTCATGTGAGTGGATGTTTTTACACGTGCTCATGGAATAGTGATTCTTTTATATTTCAAAGAGGGTAAGTCACATTGCGTTTACTGTACTGTCTTTAGTAAGCGATACACTTGATAAATGTTGTATTTGCTTGTCGAAATACCTATTCATTTTTTTTTCATAGCCTCGAAAATATCAAGTACAAGATGTCTTAAGTAGGACCCCCGCGGCTTTCCTAAGTCGGACCCCCTAAAAATCCTAAGTCGGACCCCTAATAACCCTGAGTTGGACTCCTGAAATTAAAATTAAAATTTCTTGGGTTTTATTTAAGCCATTCAAAATATTGTTTCAGATGACCCAAAAAAATATCAGTCCTTGCGTGAGAAAATGGGAAACTCTCAAAGTGGTCGGTTTCTGGATTTTGTTATGATCCTAACAAGACATTATATAATGTAAAAATAAAGTATTTTCACGTTCTTCATTACTTTTCTAGTGGTTTTATGTAATTTTACGTTCATTCTTAAGAGGGGTCCGACATTGCCATACTTTTTCCAAGACGTCATTTTTGTTACTTTTAATGAAAACATTTCATAGGAAAAACTGGGCTGTTATAAGTTAATCTGAACCAGATACAATGTTATAAAACATATCAAAGAACTCATCTAGCTAAAAATAAAAATTAAAAAAGAAGAACTTAATAACAATACAGGTAAAAAACAAAATGGGGGTCCGACTTTGGTCACTTTCCTCTATCCATAATTTGAAAAGGCAATTCCAGGTGTGAGAAGTGAAATGCGATCAATACCGTGGAGAGCGAGTAAGGGGCTAGGACTTACGGGCCCCTCCGTATTGTTTCGTCCAAGTGACATAATTTAAATATCAAATTTGCCTTTCTTTTATCTTTAAGGCCCACTAAAAGAAATGATTTTTTAATTTTATTTCTTTTTGGAACGTACCGGTACTAATTTTGTTCATTGTGAATTTGCAATGTCGTTTCTGATGTATCTCACCGAAAATGTTCCTCTCGCTCATCACAAGAACAAGTTCTACGCTTTTCACAATTTTATGTACTAAAATTCGATTTTTCGTAGGTTCATAAATGTAGCTTAGTGGCTATTAGATCGAGTTGAAATGTTAATTAGAAACTTTCCTCTCCCCATAAACAGTGGAAACTGGTCGCGAAGATATAAATATTATGGTTGTTTACATGTTCTCATTATAATATTTTGTAGCATATTCAATTGATTCAGATACATTGAATATAATAAAATGTCAAATTTGTTGGCAAATACGTAAAATTGACTAAATTTGTCTACCCTGGGGATTTCTACTTTTGCGGATCCCTCTACAAGACCGGCCTCCAGGACTACAGCCCCGTTTGCCCCTCCCGCTCGTCGGGACTGTTTGTGACTCATTACTAAGGTTCGGAAGTTAAGGAAAAGTCATATTCTTTTCCTGAGCTCATTTCACCCGAAATCTGAAAAATAAGTTTGAATGATGGGACCCTGACCACGTTTAAAACAATTTGATGTTGCCTATAAATGCATTTTCGGCCATTTTTATTGTTTTGGTCATATTTGGCCTATTTTAGTGATTTGGTTATAATTTTAGCATTTTCGTTTAAATTGAGGCGTCGTTAACAAGGTACATGTCGAATTTCAAACACAGGATTTCCAAATAGTGCAGTAAATATATTTTTCTTTCTTTTTCCGGAACAGGCAGATAGCAGGTTTAGAAGACCTGATTCCAAGAAGGCGCTCCTCTACAGACGTCTTTTAGCACATCTTTCTGGACAAGTTAGATTGCGACACTGTACGCATGAGATCACGGAACATGACGATAGTGTGCTTCCGCCTTTCAACAGGATGTCATGCTTTGGGACTTAAGACGTTTACTGTATGTTAATGATACTCTACCTATCCCAAAAATTCATGTCATATTTCATAGTTTAGGTCAAATTTTATAGTTTTTAGGTCATATTTACCTAGTTTTTAGGGCATATTTGCTTGCATATTTTGTAGTTCTTTAGGTCTACTCATTGCAGATCAGCCGTTCTATCAAGAGCTTTGCAATACCAGTGCGCATCGGCCAGGTGACGGTCTAAGACTAAGTGGAGTGGTAAGTACAGCAGCAGTCAGTGCCAATAGCAATGTGAGTGCACTGACTTCGAGTCGCTGCTTCTCCTCCCGACCAGCTACTTCCCCTCTTGATCATCGAGCCAGAGCTCATGCTAGAGCGGCCTTAGAGTACTACCGCTAATTTGATTATATTGTGAGGCAATAATAATGTCTTTCTGACGTGAATGTCTCAATACAGTAGTAATGCATGTCGATCAATCGATTAAACATTTAAGAAATAGCACTGCACATAAAACGTGGAGTGAGTCCATACAAACGCTTCATGAACTATGCTTCTGACTAGGACTAGGGATATTACATTCTTTTCAGAACTACCTTTGATGCATTACTGTCTAATTCCACTGGTATTTTTAGCCTACTTTTCAAATTTTGCAAAAATTAGGAAAAAGTAGACTTATGAGATCGATCCGGGAAAATGTGTGTCTGTCTGTCTGTCTGCCTGTCTGTGTGTGTCCCCTATCAACTACTAAACGGCTGCAGTAATCGAAACCAAATTTGGTATAAGTAAAGATCTATACCGAAATATCTCAAGGCCATATTTCAAAATTATGTCAGTGCTACCAACTGCTGAAAAATCGCAATTGAAATTTGAGCTCCATGTTGGATTTCTTGGAAGGTATGCAAGGGAGCTATTCCAAAATTGGCACAGATACATAGATAATACTATTTTAGTTTAATTTCTAGGAGGCCATACATGACAGTGTTGCCAAAATGATTCTAAGCCTGCTGATAGGTCCAATTTTTAAATGCATATAACATCTACACTATCAAATGGATTTCAACCAAATTTCGTATTTGCTATGTGTACCATAACATATATGACTATGCGTATTCTTAAGAGCGACCAGGGCTGCCAACTGTTAATAAATGATGTCTCTATTTTTACCCTAATACTGTATCAATCAGAACGTATGCAAGCCAACATCTCTAAACTTTGCACACGTATAGTACCTGACATTCTAGATTAATTTGGAGTAACTTATATACCTCAGTACTGCCAACACGATTCTAAGCCTGCTGATAGGTCCAATTTTAAAATACATGTAACTTCTATACTAACAAATGGATTTCATCCAAAATTGGCAGAACAATAGATCATAATAATTCAGATTATTTATGACCAACACAAATGTCATTGTTGCCAACATGATTTTACACACGCTGATAGATTCAATGTCTATCTGCATCAAACACCCATGCTATCCATTGGACTTCGACCAAATTTTGTATTCTGTACCTTAAGAGATGGAATTAAGAATATATTCAGTCACCAGGGCTCCCAACTCTAGTGCTCTATTGTGCTCTATTAGGCTATGTTATGACGGGTATATTTCGAACTAATTAGAAATTTCGATTTACCAACTTAATTTCGTCATTATTCTAGATAGGTCCATATAGATTAATCATTGGCATGAATCTTACATTTTAAGAAAAGTAGGCTCTTTAGCTCGTCGTGGAACTTCTTGTTCGACAAAGGATGTGTTAACATTGCTTTCTTGATGTAGATTCCAATGCTGTAAGTAGGCCTACTTCATTCTTCGTGAGAATGACATTGGTGTAATGTACTCTACTATTGGTGATTTAGTGAGTAGGGCTGTCCTCCATTTTCTGTCGTAAAACTTTTCTGACCCTTTTTCGGTGGTCGGGATATGACCTAGATGTTGCTTTCCGTTACACGGGTAATGAAATCCAGTCTCATATAATTGTGACCAACTCGTGGTGTAGGGGCTAGCATTCTCCGCTGTCGCCCTGGAGGTCCGGGATCGATTCCAGGCTCTGGCAAGAAATTTAATTCTGGTCTGAGGGCTGGAACGGGGTACACTCAATCTCGTGAGGCAAGACTGAGAAGAGGCGGGTTCGATTCTCACTCCAGTCATCCTAGAAGTGATTTTCCGTGATTTCCTATTTGTAACTCCAGGCAAAAGCTGGGATGGTTCCTAACTTCAAGCCACGACTGCCTCCTCCCCAATCCTCGCCTAAAATACAAATACTAATACACACACTTATACGAACACAACATCAATACGCCTGGCTGCGTGGCTCAGGGGTAACGTTCTCGCTTGCTGAGCCCAAGGTTGCAGGTTCGAAACCTGGCGCAGTCAGCCGGCATTTGAGGGTGCGCAAATGCGAGGTAGCCGTGTCAGTACATTTACTGGCACGTTAAAGATCCCCTTCGGGGCAAAATTCTGGCACTCAGGCGTCTCTAAAAGCCAGGGTAGTTAAAAGGGACGTAAAACCAATAACATTATTATTTACAACATTAATACAGGTTATCAGACAATTTCTGAACACAAGGCTGAGATGACTTCGATGGCAAAGTCCCTAAATGAAACAAAACATATCAATATTGTAAATATACATTATTAGTGTCGCATTACAGGTTGTTTGAGATCTACACAACTTGAAAAGGTTTACGGTCTAGCAGGTATTTCACCTCCGGATATCATTCGTGAGTCTGCTGCCAGACTAGAGAACCTAAGGCATTAAACCAGAGGACCCATAATTTGCATGGATATCTTCCGGCAACTTCGAGACTCAAATCAAGAAAAAGGTTTTCTTCCTTCTACAGCAAGCCTAACTGAACCACCTTCAAAATTCAGAATAAATTCATGGCGTTCCAGATAGAACTGCACTATAGGATGGATGGTAGCATCTGAAAGCTTGCCTCCAGGTTATGAGGAAAACTGGTCGACATGGAATGCACTAAAAAGGTTCGGGAGTTGGCGATCCCGAGAGATTCCTGAGCTGGGTCCGGTTTTCTCCCTTTTCCCCATTACCTATGGGGCGGACCCTCTCCTCTTTCACTTTCTTATCTGCCTTTCATGGCTCTCCTTCCTTCCAAGTCCCTCAATCCGCATTCTTCGAGGGTTGAGGGGATTTCTTTTCCTCCTGTGCTTTATTTGCCTGATTCTCGTTTTGTTTTCCATTTCTTCTTCTAGTTTATAAGTTAGTAAGTTTTAGTTTACATTTCATCATCATTCATCATCATCTTTCTTCTCTTTGACTCTACGTGACCTTAGGCTACTTTGTGGTAGCTACGGGGAGGGGTTTTGCGTGAGGATGCTTCCCTAGCACGTAGGAAACGTGGTTCTATTTTGAACCTGCAGGTCATTCTCGTCCTTGACATCATCCACTTATATAAAATAGCATTCAGATTTTCATAAATCCCTGGCTACAACGACATTGTTTGAGGTCCTTGATGTAGCCTATTGCTCACCATTACTCCAGTCTTGAACATATTAACCTTTAATTGACCATGTGTGGTCCCTGGGACCTGTGACGTTATTTATATCTTCGTAAGTGGAGTACTGCCGATTGACTCCCCCCTCCCAGTACCTTCCTGCAGTGTCGCCAGTCAGGCTGAGGTGAAATGACCTGAACGTGCGGTCTTTCGATAGGTATTTAGTTGTTCGTGGTCCGTGGGACCACACGAGGTCACCTACGTAACTTTTAAAAAATGACTGATTTTAGTCTGTGTTTATTCTGATGAAACGTGGCATAATGGACCATTATAAACCTGGACCAGTTGGAATAATGTGCAATCCACGAATTTTGAGAATGTGGTGTGATATTGGCTGCAAGCGGATGAAGAGATACAAAAAATGTGGCAGACTCCGAAGAGGATATGGTTACCAATCTACAGCATGCTTCAGAAGACGAATATTCAGACCAAGATGACGAAGAATATATACCTAGTGATCAGGACACAGTTCCCGAAGTAAGCGCATCAGACAATGAAGGCGCCGAAAACGAAGGTGAGGACGCGGCAATTGAAAAGAGCAATACACGGGGACAGTCTTTCTACTATGGCGCTCGGGATTGCCCGCAATATAAGAGAAAATCTAGATCCCAACAATAAGTGGGAGGGAAAATATTGACCACCACAAACGAAAATGTTGCTATGTGTGTCCAGTGAAGAAGAGAACTATTATCAGCCCACCTGCGTTACGAATGAAAGCTACCAATCTGTTTAGCGCACAGTAAATAAAAGTGTTCAATGGCTGCGTCAGGGACAAGAATTAGGGCATCTCGACCCCTTGCAGGATTCTTTTCATTGTGTTTGGAACCAGTTTGAATTTTATTGTTATTTAGATGATATATTTGTGTGTTAAAAGACATTACATTTAATTGCCAAACTTGAAAGTTGGTATTTTTTACTAAGCAAAGACTGAAATCTTACAATAATGGTAACAATGCGTTTAAAAGTCTCAATATACTATATGTGCGTCTATATCTTGTTTTATTTGCATCATTATGAATGTAAAACCAATGTTATTTTAATCAGTAAAAAGAAAACAAAATCATTTTACAAAATATATTGTCTTAAATTCCGTGGTCCGTGGGGCCACGCGAGGTTATTAGTGTGAGTTTTTTCCACGAGCTCAATCAAGGGTTAATGACATTTCAGTGAAACACAGTTCGTCGGGACTTTCAACCCTTGCCGTTTGTTCAGCGTAACGAAGTGGTGATTGAAGAATTTCGAGCCCTGAAGTGTAAGAAAATGGGGTTTGTCTTCAAGTGTACGCAATACTTTTGCTCAATGAGAATACAGTACTTAAGGTATATGTCCAATTCCCAAGAGGGGCATGTGACCTTGATTTTCCACCATTCCAACAATGATCACCATCACCACCTCAATAAATAAGACAATGCACATCTTCAGCTAATTCTTAGGAGTACTCCTTAGGCAGATTATTCCTATGAAACAGAGAACAATGTGGTATAGTTATTCAATAAACTAACCCCTATATTTCAATTCACAAGCTGCCACTGGGTTTCTGCCCACGTGTGAGAGATGATCTGATAACCCAGCAGCTTATTCTCTTGCTCCATCCGGGGGGCGTGGTGGCGCAGCGGTCAAACTGTTGGCCTCTCACCACGGCAGACCGGGTTCGATTCCCGGTCAATGCATGTGAGATTTTCAAAGTGAAATGCCATGCCCTGTGGTTCGGATTCCACGTAAAAAGGAGGTCCCGTGGCTTATGATCCCGCGATTAACGGTCACGTAAAACTACAATCTTCCTTCCTTTGTTGCACCATCTCAGCTGGCAATCAGTATTGAAAATGAACTTCCTGCCGACCGACCGGGTCTGTGATGGAATGAATGAAGCCACCATCTAGCGGCGAGGATATGAACTGTGCCGGCTGTCGAAGCCTGTCGCACTCCCCTGGGGCAATGATTACATGAATGACAGATGAAATGAGATGATAGTGGAGAGTATTGCTGGAATTAAATTGTTGACAGGAAAAACCGGAGTACCCGGAGAAAAACCTGTCTGCCTCTGTTTTGTCCAGCACAGATATCCCATGGAGTGACCGGGATTGAACCACGGACCCAGCGGTGAGAGGCCGGCGTGCTGCCGCCTAAGCCATGGAGGCTTTGCCAATCAGTATTACACATGTAAATATTTGTCGAGTTATGTACAGTGGTACTCAGTTACCAAGTGTACAGAAGTCACACATGTTCAGGGCTCCGCCCGTTAGTACAACACCTCATCAATGGAATACGATGAAGTTGACACCACATGAGCTGGGAATATCGCAATGTCTTTTATAACAGAACACCTGAAGCAATGAACCTTCCGAACAAAATTAGGCTCAAATAACAATTCATTCACACATTTTGGGATTTCTTGTGTCAATTATAATCAATATTACGAAGGTACAGGGTGTTTCGCAGAGATCGCTACGTAATGAATTCTTATCCTACCACAGCTCACTGGAGTTTGTGATGCTTTTTGTTAAATTAAATGTAACCGTTACAATATGCAATAATTCTGCTTCCCTGTGGGCTAGGGGCGTATATAAGGGGGGGGGGGAGAACTGTGGGGGTTCCACCCCCCCCCCCTCTTCCTCCCCTGCCCCGAAAGCCAATAAAAATTAAGAATGTGTTGCTTTGGTAAAAGCATAAAATAAATGTAAATTTGGTTGTACCCTAATCTTAGCTTACAGGCTAATTTCTAAACAATATTAAGATTGAAATTTAGACTACCTCGTGGTGTAGTGGCTAGCATTCTTGACTGCCGCCCCGGAGGTCCGAATGCGATTCCTGGCTCTGCCAAGAAATTTTAATTCTGGTCTAAGGGTTGGAACGGGGCACACTCAGCCTTGTAAGGCAAAACTGAGAATTCCAGAGTACGGTACTTTTGGAAAATAAATTATCAATTTGTAAAAATTAAAAAAAATATATATAAAAAAACTGTTTACCCTTCTGCTTGATAAATTGACAAATATTTAGATATTTGCATTCATACTCCATAGGCCATAATAGGGAATTCATTTAGTATAAAATTTTATTTTGTGATGTGTAGTATTAAACAACTTTTTAGCCTACTTTCGATTTTTGCAAAAAATGAAAGTAGACTTATGAGATCAACACAGGGCGAAAAAAGTGTGTCTGTCTGTGTGTGTGTATGTGTGTGTGTGAGTCTGTGTGTGTGTGTGTGTGAGTGTGTGTACTCTGAATATCTGCCCCCCCCCTATCAATTCGAACACGGTGAATGCGAATTGAACGAAATTGGTACAAAGGTAGCACTAGCAAAGGACACCTCAGTGTCATGTTTTATATCGCCGCCATCTTGACGGAAACGTAATGGCGGCCACACAAATGTTCAAAGCTTAAATCAAATTACGACTAACCTAATCATCCGATCTCTACCAAATTTTGCAACAACATACCTTTATGGGGGGAGCATCCTTTGACCAAACTAATAGGTCATCAGCGTAATAGTTTGCGGATGGCGGCCATCTTTGTGTGAAAATCGATTCCCCCTATTAATTCGAACACGGTGCAACCGAATGGAACGAAATTTGGTACAGAGGTAGTACTAACAAAAGGCACCTCAGTGTCATGTTTTATATCGCCGCCATCTTGACGGAAACGTAATGGCGGCCACAAAAATGTTCAAAGCTTAAGTTAAATTACGACTAACATAACCATCCGATCTCTACCAAACTTTGCAACAACATACCTTTATGGAGGGAGCATCTTTTGACCAATCTAATAGGTTATTAGCCTAATAGTTTGCGGATGGCGGCCATCTTTATGTCAAAATTAATTCCCCCTATTAATTCGAACACGGTGGAACCGAATGGAACGAAATTTGGTACAGAGGTAGCACTAGCAAAGGGCACCTCATATTCATGTTTAATATCCCTATAGCACGTTGTATTTCAATAAGCTACTACAACCAACATTCAATCATACTCCTTGAAAAGGACAAAGAGTTATAACAATACCCATGCATTTAGGAGAAAGTAGGCTATATATTCTTTACTGAACATCTTGTTTTGTATTGCCACTAATTGTAGGCTCTATAAACTTAGAATTTTACAATTAACTGTTATCTAAATAATTACTCAATGTTATATGCTCCAAGATATTGGTTGATATTTCTGGGTATTTTGCGGTGACAATCCCCTGAGAATACTCCAAATTTTCAGGACAGACAGCCCCAAGCTCGATTTTTTTTATATACGCCCCTGCTGTGGGCTACTGTATAAGCAGAAATGATCTATGGTACAAGGTGCCATATTGAAATTACCATAACAAGGATTTGTAATTTATCTATATTTAAAAGAAATAATGAAAACTAAAGCAGGAATCGCTGTGACCCAGAAGCTAACCCTGGAGGTGGGAACCCAGCCCAGGCTAGCCAATGTTCTGCTTACCTCTAATTTACCTATTAACAAAACGTTTTGTTGGCAATCAAGATGCTATTTCGTGGTTCTTAATCCTCTCACTAATATTACAATTATTAAAATAAATGCATATTAAATAGCATACAATGAACTCATTTCCAGAGAAACACACTGTTTGTTGGTCAGTGACAAATCTTATTATACAATAAGAGGTGTATGTTTCACAAAACTCAAGCTCCTAAACCAGAGGGAGTTAGAAGGTGTGGTTTGTACCAAAATCTTCCAAATCGTCTCAATAGTACAGGAAAAATCTTGTATTTCTTTGAAAGTCAACGGAAATATATTTATTTGTGTATAAAATGCTTTTAAACAAATAAATAAGACGATAGCCCCTGGCAGAACTGTGTCGCGTACAGCCCACATAGCACTTGTGCCGGGCGGGTAGTCTGTACACATGGGGCGCACACAACCCATTATGCGAGAGTTCGCGCACGGGTCCGCTAGTATTGGGAGAGCGTGGGTATGAATCCCACCTTGGCCGTTCTGAAAATATATTTTTTTGTAGTTTTCCATTTTCACTCACAGGAAGTATCGGGACGGTTCCTTTCAACAGGTCCACAGTCGAATTCCTTCCCACTCTCTTCTCTGACATATTCTTGAATAGACCCAAGTTAGCGGTCCGCTGGGCGATTGGCCTGTCCCCATCACCAGTTGGATCTGCTGACAAAGTGTGTTTAGTTCCGAGACACTGTCCTTATGGCGGTAGAGGAACGATCCCTCGTAGAGTCCGTGGGTGAAGCCGAGCATGGAGGATAAGTGATTAAAACAAATTTATTGGATGTGTGCAACTACGATGCGTGACGATATTTGAGCGTGACAACGTATTCTCGGACTGATTTGTTTAAATTATCGCTCTTGCAAAATTTCAACTTCGTAGTGTATATTTTTTAATTATGTATTTTGCGGAACAGAAAGTTCACAGACGAAATGAAGAAAAGCCGAGTTGCACTTCCACGGAAACTCCAAACACAACCACTCTTCTCTGAAGTCTTAACTCAACACGTCTCGACAGTTTGCTGCTAGCTGTATCTGGGGTAATATGGTCGCCCACTAGCTAGGTTTATACTGGGGTGATAGATTCGCCCCTAGCCAGCTCGTAAACTGTCGCCTCAGTATTTGAATGGAGATTGTTGGAAGAAATGAAAACGTAAAAACACTTATAGTGGGCGATATATTGAAGATAGAGATATGCTCTCCCGGACGTTTCTGTAGAGCCTTTCATGCTGAACAATTCTTACACACATAGTATATAGATATGTTAACGGTTTGCCCAGCGTAAGCTTAAAAAGCGCACGGACGCCAGGTGTTTTTTTTTTTTTACTTTTTCACTGAAATCGTTACTGCTCGGCATCCTTTGATCATAAATAAATAATTTTCTACAGAAATCGTCCTCGAGATGTCTTCTACAGAATGGTGAAAACCGCATCAAAATTCATTTAGAGCTTCACCCGTGACATCCAAATACGACAGTAGAGACACTCGATCGCAGGAAGAGAAGAGAGAGAGAGAAGGAAGGAAGGAAGGAAGATTGTTGTTTTACGTGACCGTGAATCTGGTGATTATGAGCCACGGTACCTCCTTTATTACGTGGAATCCGAACCACAGGACATGGCATTTCACTTCGAAAAGAGAGAGAGAGAGCGTTGCAGCAGAAGATAGATACAACGATATCATCACCATTCACTGTAACACTTTTTCACGAATGTCACTTCATTCCAACAATTTATTTGACGTTGTCACGTCAAATATTGAACGAAACCTTTGGCTCTAAAGAACATAAACAAATTTTAAAATTAAACTATAATAACTGTAACAGTGGCTCTCATCCCCCCCTTCCCTTTTGATAACCCAAGATGTGATAATAATAATAATATCAGCGTATCAAAATAATTAATTAACATACAGAAAAGGCCTAATTTAATTAATCGCTAGGTCAGCTGAGTTCACAGCAAAAAAAAAACCTAGGAGTGAATGTTCCAAATTTTCGTGGTATTCAAGAACACCCTGATTTGATTTAGGAAAAGAGATCAGGCGGGACGAAGCTAATGTCAAGACCAGCTTGTTGAGTGGAAGGCTGGATGCGTACCTCAGCAGCCCGTATTAAAATGACCCTGCCAAAGATGAAGAAGGAAAAGGGGAATAATCTTCCTAGTGACTTCATGCAATAAATAACATGACAAATCAAAATAAGCTAACATGTATTGAACATTAAGATCAAACAAATTACAAGATAAACCTTCCACCACTAAAATTAACCATCTGACAAATATGATCTAATTAAACACCAATGAATGACTTAACCTAAACAAACCAGACACTTGCCCGCTTGGCAAGATTACACACATCTACATTTGTGATAGAAATGAATTTGATTAGAAAGATTCCCCTGACGACAAAACTAAAGGAATAACAACATGAAGTTAGACTCTGTGCCACTTCTAAAACAATGTTACATAAGCAACTTACGCGTTCCTTAGTGAACGAAAGCGTCTGAGAAGCTTCCGAGTCCAGCACTGACTGTCTTCTGAAGCCTATCTGACCAAAGTTAAATCCACGAGGTTCCCATCCAGCTAACGGGAAATAGGGCAATAATAACCCACCCTGCAGTAATTACATATAAAGGTACAACCAAGTTATACAAACCCTTCCAAAATATTACCTACTAATATACTAAAATAAAAATGTCAGTCCGCTCAAAATATGGTCCACCGACACATGGCCTTAACGACATAGCAAATGACACAGTTTAATGTTCCATCGAACGGTTGCCCCTTCTAACAAATTGAGTTCATACCACCTGGTGTATTTCAGTCCTTCCGTCAGCAAACTTCTCCTCACACTGTCTCTGCAGTCACAGATCGCACCCTTGTATTCCAGCGTACCCCCACCACCCTACTCAGGTTACTGCGTAGAAACCTTCTAGGAGTTGGGGCGTCACACAATGTTCTTGCAAGGGTGTTCTTAGAACAAGGCTTGGCGAATGTAGCTGACAAGAAATGTTCGCCTTTCAAAAGTTCACGGATCAAAGCTTGACTTATCTCCCTCTACAAGTGTCTATCAGGGATAATACTTTAAGTGACAGTTCGCACAAAGGGGTCAAATCCTGGCAGAAAGGGCTTGGCGAACCATTTCACTAACAGTCAGGCGCCAGTTTGGCGAACGGAATTCTCAGAAGAGGCCTGGTGTATGCTCTATGATAATCCGGTCAGACCTGGAGCTCTTACTGCGTCTCGAAGATAAGATGAACATGTACTGATTTGCAAAATCGGTACATCCTCCTCCTCCCAAGGAAGACCACGGGGAGATGACAAACAGGGTGATGGTGTCCAGCTGGTCTCTTGGCAGCTGAAGAGGCTACTCCAATCTCCGCCAGCAGACCTTGAAGTAGATCTCCTCGGGTAGAATGATGCCATGGGACCTAGATGGTACCTCCAAACTGGGCCCCAGATTGGTAGTACACGTCCCACATAGTGACCACTGAAACACACATCAGAACAGCAGCGTATGGTCCAAATACAGTTCCCTTAGAGGGAACGAGCGTTCCAAGCCAGTCAACCAGCCATAACAGCTGAAGCTATCCCAGGAAGGATAAAAAAAAACATATCACACGAAGCATTAGTGTGCCATCGAAGTTCACTTAAGAGTCTTTCAAGTCACAAGGGATACTTGAGGCTTCAAACAAGGTTCTGCGCAAAGACAGGGGTTTCCAGGGCATAATGAAAGGTCCGCTGAAGTATTAAAATCACACGAAAGGGGCAACCAACTATACGATATGACTGACGTTAACAAGGTTAATTGAAAGTTCACTACAATACTTAGCAAGAATAACCAACATTTGACTAAGGTGTACAGAACCCAGAATTTTTCTTTAGAATATGCAAATCAAAGGCACCTACAAACTTGCCCACCAAAAATTTTAAACAATTTTTCAAAATGAATTTATTTTAACAAAACCGAAGGACCATTTTTCTGCGACTTCACGAAATCAGGACAGCACGTAACTATTTCCAAAATTCACAATAACAATTACTTTAACATGCCGCACGGGGAATTCCATCAAAACTACATTTATTATACCGCCCGTGGTATTGCTCAATTTAAATACATTACAAATCACCTACGGCTCCGAAAGCATCACACAGAGCTCGTTTTGATATGCACACAAACACAATTTACATGTCTTGCTCAATTTCACATGCCCCTGAACCACACTGCCCTCAGTGGCCTCCAAGGACAGGAGGAACAGAGACCACAACATCCTACCATACAAGCATACTAGCAGCAAGACAAACAAAATAAGGAAAAACCCACGTCACCCACATAATTCACACACATTCATACTCCCGGCACCTGGGTTGAGAACTGAACCCAAGGCCAAGGACTCGTGCAAGGTGGAGGACTGGCTCCGCACAACGATTCACACCAAAATATAAGATCCTGAGATCCATCGGACTGTCACCCCGATATTTCTCCCACTCCATAACTGCCAACGGGCACTGTTCCCGGTGACACACAACGTCTCCCACTCCATGACTGCCTACGGGCACTGTTCCCGGCGACAACACAACGTCTCCCACTCCATAACTGCCTACGGGCACTGTTCCCGGCGACAACACAAAACATAAATAACCCTAAATTCCATAGGACAACTTGCGAACCAGGAAAACAGCACGGAGACTGCAGTTCACAACCTGACGTGAATTATTAAAACAGTATGCACTGTCATTCACACACTACACAAATAAAAATCGCCCTGTCCTTCACACGACAGGTCTTCTCCCTTATGACACCGGGAGGAACATTTACTCTTGCGCCACCAAACCCTGGCCATCACGACGTAAATCAGCTCGGTACCTGAGCTCCCCCTCCGGATCAACACACGACCCCACAGAGGGTAATTAACATCTTCCCCCACAAAGGCACGGCCGCCTCAGAAGATGACAGTACAACACATTACCAAAACATAAATACACATTCGACACAAGGTAGGGCACCCACCAAGCGTCACACACGCCCTAGTGCACGTGGCTCACCTTCCAATCACACAACACAGACAAACACAATCCCGAAAATTTCTCTAACTGGCGTTACCACAGACTACAGACGTCTCTAACTAACAACGTGTGTCACCTTCCATTAATGTTCACCATTCAAATACCGGGTGACACTTTATGACCACACTCAAATCGAACCCCTGATGCTTCAACGCACCACTGTCATCAAAACGTTCTTAAAACATTAACTCCACGAAACTACTTAAAATCTCAAAATTCACAACCTCCTCGACTAACAACACGTGTCTGTATCTCACAAAATACTAACGCCAATAAAATCTCTCCCAGAATATCAAAACTAATTTATTCAGAATTACAAATCACAGAAGTGACAGATGTTACATCTCAAAAGGCACGAAGCAATTAAAATCTTCAAAATAAGTCCATAAATCCAGCTCGCACCTAACCACATTGGAACCTCGCACTAAAAAAACTGCCAAGCTATCAACACTCTATTACTCAGAGAATTTAAATTTATTTACCACCAAAGATGATTACTCCAGTAACTACCCAGGACACTAACTGTCACTAAGGCTCACAATCGATCAGAACATCCGGTGGCAACAGCCGACCTCACACACACCCAAGGTGACGGGGCTACACAAAATTTTAACGAACCCAGAACTTTTCAGAGTTGAGACTACAACAGAGACCCTAGCGGTCTAACAGATCAAGGCTGCAAGTTATAAATAACTAACCAACTAATGCACTGAAGCACCCTCAAGTGAAAACTCCAGAATCAAAATATCAAAATATGCATGAACGCCTACAACAGCTGATTGTGAAGTGAACACACCCAAGCTAACGGGAGTCTACATGAAATCTCACGAACCTACAACCCTTCAGAATGTGACCACAATAGAATAACCTAGCCGCCTAACAGCAAGAACTGCAAGTTATGAATAACTAACGAACCAGCCCATTTCAATGCCATCGCAAACGAAGCACTGCAACCTCTAAAAAATCCCAAAATCAGACTAGCGGACACAGCAGCTGACATACAACGACAGCTCAGCATGCCACTGCAGGATATCTCCCTAAAGGAAAACTTTCACCAACCGAACTACCAAATATTTTTTTTATATATACCAAAAATCAACAAGTATTCCCAGAGTTAGCAACTTCATCACTGGAACTCGAACACAGGACTCCAGTTCCTAACATTCATCCATCATCCATCACACATCCTTCTCAAACATCTCATTATAAGATTTTACCACCCACGACAATAACCCGTTACTTTCAATTATGCAAATTAGCAATCGTACAGATATCATGAACACAAAATACCCTATGGTATAGAAACACTTACCGACAGCTCAGCAATTGTGGCTCGACTCTCCATACAAACTGGACGAGTGGCTTCTAAATACCCAAAAAAAAAAAATTTTGCCTGTCACCTAGATAACGAAGTCCCATACCTCCAGTCACTCGACTCGGGCAAATACTATATACACCCTGCCCGGGCCCAATCAAGATGGTACTCACACCCCAAATTAAATGGACTCCTGACAGTAGATCCCCATACGAAGCACATCTGCATAATAGGTCCATTTTCCAAATGCAACTAATACAACTAATATAAATAACAATCCACCTTACGTTACTGGCAATTAGGCCTCAATTTACTCCCTCCCAAATTCAAATTGCAAACTTACATCAATTCTTTCACACGTGAGTAATTCATTCAATCAACAGGAGGAAAAAAAATAGAAGGACCACAGAAGAAAATAAATTTGACATCAAAGGAAAACCAGTTCGATCCCTAGTCAGGACAGCAATAAAAATCGCATCACACACACTCTTTCATCCTGAACACAATCAACCACAGAAATACATTCATACCTCCACCAGACATACGTGCTCCCTTCCCTGACCAATTCTAAATTCCCCATTTACACCAGTATGTTAGTATTCGGATCGTCAAGACACTATAACGCCAACGGAGTATCAACTCACGTGAGGACCTGATAAAACAACCCGTAGTTGTAGCCCTGAAATCACAGTTCTCCTTACATCGTATAAATACGTCCTAAAACGAAAGACACGAATCGGGGGGAAATATTTATTTACACCCTAAATGAGATGTGACCTGAAGGTGAATGCCTCCCAGAAAAAATCCCACTTAGTAAGTCACTCAACGAACACACACTTAGATACTGAATATTAAAGCCATTTAATACTTGACCAATTTAGATGACAATCTAACCTTAAAAATCCTATGTCACAACAAGACAATTTACTCGCCTCCCAATTACTAAGCAACTTAAACATCAACCAATCATACATAAACACTCACCTGATTCATTTATACTGAATTAGCACACACGCAATTCGACATTTAACATCATTCAAAACACAATTACCGAACGTACATATAGACAGCAATGCGACGATTTTCCAGAATTAATTTAACGCCGAATAAGTTGGCAACACCAAATTTTAATACTCTCACGGTCCAATTTAATTTGACAGAACTACCAACAGCGAAATAATTAACCCCCAGCTAAAGAAATGACAACAAAACTTGAAATGTTTGGCCTAACGAACAGCTGACAACTACCAATTATAGCTTACACGTATTATGCACAGCGAATTGCAGAATTTCAGCCTTACATCACTAACAATTATTAAGAATAATTACAGATTTACCCCAAGGAACCTGCTGATGATAAATCCACACACGCAATTCACATTTTCACTGACATCAGTTGTATAAAATAATAACTTGTCACAGTCGTCGGCATGATAGTTCAAAATCACTACGTGATTCAACAGGCGTGTACTAAACGCACATCAAAACAGACACTAAGTTATTCTTACTGGAAATACAAGTTTATCAATTTCAGCCTATTTTCAAGAGAATTTAAAACGTCACTAATTTCAACCTTACCAAAACTACTTCCAATCAGACAAACATTTTATTCTTTTCAAACACGTGACACAATTTGTCAAAACAACACTTCCCGAGGTGTACATTTAGCACAGGCGCAGTAAAATTGAGCTGGACTATTTCCTACAAGAAACAGAATGAATTTACAACCACCCCAAAACATACAAACAGCATATCAAAACTCACCACGTGTGAAATTCATTCGGCCGGTCGATCCATCAATCTGGCAACGCAGCTCAGCCATTTATTATTCCAGCAATCCTGACTTCCGTTCAGCGCACGTGACTGCCACTTACAGTTTTCAGCTATCTTCTCGTCTAACAGCTGACGATATGATTGCTCATTTGGTCCTCGATGTACACAGCAAGTTATTTTACATGAAATCAAATCACAACATGTATTAGGTTCTGCTCTAATAACTAGCCTACCTATTGGAGAAAGAAAAATTAGTATGGAGGGCCCAATCTACATTAATTAAGTTACTGAATTTAATTTTAATGAATTACTGCAATCAGTCAGCAGGAAAGATTATTTGCTAATGGCAAGATCACAGAACAAACCACGCTCTGCTACCACTGTAACAGTGGCTCTCATCCCCCCCTTCCCTTTTGATAACCCAAGATGTGATAATAATAATAATATCAGCGTATCAAAATAATTAATTAACATACAGAAAAGGCCTAATTTAATTAATCGCTAGGTCAGCTGAGTTCACAGCAAAAAAAAAACTAGGTGTGAATGTTCCAAATTTTCGTGGTATTCAAGAACACCCTGATTTGATTTAGGAAAAGAGATCAGGCGGGACGAAGCTAATGTCAAGACCAGCTTGTTGAGTGGAAGGCTGGATGCGTACCTCAGCAGCCCGTATTAAAATGACCCTGCCAAAGATGAAGAAGGAAAAGGGGAATAATCTTCCTAGTGACTTCATGCAATAAATAACATGACAAATCAAAATAAGCTAACATGTATTGAACATTAAGATCAAACAAATTACAAGATAAACCTTCCACCACTAAAATTAACCATCTGACAAATATGATCTAATTAAACACCAATGAATGACTTAACCTAAACAAACCAGACACTTGCCCGCTTGGCAAGATTACACACATCTACATTTGTGATAGAAATGAATTTGATTAGAAAGATTCCCCTGACGACAAAACTAAAGGAATAACAACATGAAGTTAGACTCTGTGCCACTTCTAAAACAATGTTACATAAGCAACTTACGCGTTCCTTAGTGAACGAAAGCGTCTGAGAAGCTTCCGAGTCCAGCACTGACTGTCTTCTGAAGCCTATCTGACCAAAGTTAAATCCACGAGGTTCCCATCCAGCTAACGGGAAATAGGGCAATAATAACCCACCCTGCAGTAATTACATATAAAGGTACAACCAAGTTATACAAACCCTTCCAAAATATTACCTACTAATATACTAAAATAAAAATGTCAGTCCGCTCAAAATATGGTCCACCGACACATGGCCTTAACGACATAGCAAATGACACAGTTTAATGTTCCATCGAACGGTTGCCCCTTCTAACAAATTGAGTTCATACCACCTGGTGTATTTCAGCCCTCCGGAGAACTGCACTCAGTTCCCCGGAGGCGATCGCTTAGGAGTCCTTCCGTCAGCAAACTTCTCCTCACACTGTCTCTGCAGTCACAGATCGCACCCTTGTATTCCAGCGTACCCCCACCACCCTACTCAGGTTACTGCGTAGAAACCTTCTAGGAGTTGGGGCGTCACACAATGTTCTTGCAAGGGTGTTCTTAGAACAAGGCTTGGCGAATGTAGCTGACAAGAAATGTTCGCCTTTCAAAAGTTCACGGATCAAAGCTTGACTTATCTCCCTCTACAAGTGTCTATCAGGGATAATACTTTAAGTGACAGTTCGCACAAAGGGGTCAAATCCTGGCAGAAAGGGCTTGGCGAACCATTTCACTAACAGTCAGGCGCCAGTTTGGCGAACGGAATTCTCAGAAGAGGCCTGGTGTATGCTCTATGATAATCCGGTCAGACCTGGAGCTCTTACTGCGTCTCGAAGATAAGATGAACATGTACTGATTTGCAAAATCGGTACAATAACCAATGAAGATATGTTTTTATTAGATTACAAATGCGCCATATCACAGGCCCATTTCTCTATAAATGTTCTTTAAGAATGTATTTTAGCATACATCACATTTGAAGAGTGCTTCACAGATAAAAACAATATTCATGCCTTGATTGTTAGATCAATTACACAGCATCCTGTTCTCACCAATAAACCACCATAGGCTTCGTAACATCCAGGGCAGAAAATTTCCTTCCTGGATCTGCCTGAACCGATGAATTTCATTGATGCCTCGAATTTATGTACTTTCAGCCTCATTTGTTACCGATTGTCTTTACTTTCGTCTTTACGTGAGAATTCTTCCACGGAGATCAGAATAAAACATGACAATTTTTGAAGTTCTTTTCGGCGTCATCGTTTCACTGACGTTGGTAACGGAGACAACATAGTTTTAGTGATACCTGTCATTGCTCAACAATCTCACGTTAAACTTCTAAAGAAATAACATTTTCAATGCTCAATGAGCAATGGCAGCAGCTTCGTTCTCTTGCACACCTGGGTGATATGTCACTTCAGAGCGTGTAAAGTCTAATTGTATGTCTACCCCTTATTATTACCGTTTCCAACGGAGTCGGGGATGAGATGCGAAGAAATTCTATGTATCAGATGGTTTTCACGGACGGATGCACTTTCTGACGCCAATCTCATGAGAGGAGTTAATGAGAGATGACATGGATGAAACTGGGCAAAGATGTGAAAGGAAGCGGCCGTGGTCTGTCAGAAGGTACCGTCCCAGCATTTTCCTGGAGCAGGAAATGGGAAACCACGGAAAACTATTTCTAGGACGGCCGACGCACAGTGGGTCAAAATCGAAATCTAGGGGGACACAATTATTTTTACGTTTTAATCATGAATTTAGAGTGAAAGCAATGTATATAATTTGTTTACTTTATAATAAACATCAGTTAAGACCTTTTATAAGCTACATCTACACATGCAAGAAATTGTCTATGACTAGGAGTTGGATAGAGCATTCAGTTATCTCGTCACAACAATTTTCTACCCCTAATTTACTTTTAACAAAGTCACAAAGTTCCACTTTTGACATAATCGTCGAACCCAGTGCTTCGAACAGATGTAAACGTGTGAGAACTGGTTGCGTGGCAACTTCTAAAACGTAAAATAACTAAGTAAGTTGCAAAAAGATGCAAAAAATCTTATAACAGGCGTAAACTACAAGACTTTATCTACATTTTAACATTAAGTAGAAAGTGACGCAGAGTGACGCGACATACTAAAAATCTAAGTGAAAATATAATTTTAAAAATAATAGTTAAATATTATATAATGCAAATATAGCTAAAATTACGTAACAATTACGCCCATTAATAACTGAAACACGTTACAAAGATCATACCTTCAGCAGCATGTTTCATCTTAAAGCATCACACTAACCACATAGACAACCAAACCACAGCCACATACATTCGCCCTCCAATGCTCGAACAGTGGTGACAGATTTACACTAAGATGCGTTTATATCCCAGAATAGTGAGCGGCAATTATATGAGAATGCTGTAGAAGTAATACATTTCGATTATTTAATTTTGAAAATAAATAATTTTGTCCTCCTAGATTTCGATTTTGACCCACAGTGCGACGGTGGGGCTCGATCCCACGTCTACCAAGTCCGCAGAGAGCTTGGCCCCATGACCTAGCGCTGGTGCAAAGTCTTATTCTGACAGTGGAAAGACATCCTTATTTGCTTTGCGGAGAAGGGATTCGCACACAGGACGTTTGGGATCGGAGGTTTATAATATGTACCATGAGCTGACAAAGGTAGCTTTCAACTGTTTATACAAATTATTAGGTATCACCCTTCCTGACAACACGGGACTTTTCTATCACTGGTATTCGAATCCTAGCTGTTTGGTTGAAATGGGAGTGGATATACCAGTGCACCATGGCACTCCCCTTTATAATCGCCATTTATCTTGAAGAAATATCCATGTACAAGGTAGAATTTCTGTCCCCTAACCTCGTGCACCCAGTTATAAAGCGGCCTTGCGAATAGAGTCAACACGGTAGTTGGAATGGATATCCTGATGAGCAGTGCTGCGATGAGAAAGTGAATATCTGGTATGCTTGGATGACCTTTCCTCATAAGGAGGTGTAATAATGCAGTTTCTATTCAACAGCTGGAGAAGTTCCATTGAGGGGAATAGTTTTGGAATAGTACACATTCTCATAAGGTCAAAGTTAAAGGCGAGGGAAAGAGTAAGGATTGGGTGTTTAGGCAGGCTCTGATTTTTAGTTGGTCAACACGTGGTACGTTGTTCCGTGCATCCTCTCTGAGATCAGTGGTGATATCAGTATTGCGGGTTCGCTTCTTGGACAGGAAGTAAGATGTTTGAAGGACGGAAAATACACACGGTCACTTTTATTACATCTGGTGATTACAGGACAAAATTAATTAGTTAATCACAGTTCTTTTTTGCCTGCAAGATGCCAGTGTCAAACGGAACGTCTAACTTGGAAGTAATTCACCTAAATGTCTCCAAGTGATCAGATCCACTCCAGTTAGCTTTGGTCATACCAACCAACAACCCCGTGGCACTAGAGCCCATGAAGGGCCTAGGCCCACCAAGCGACTGCTGCCCAGCCATTTGGCCTGCAGATATTGGGGTGACACGTGGTCCACGCATCGGATCCCCTCGGCCGTTAATCTCGGTTTTCGTGACTGGGGCGCTGCCTCACTGTCAGACAGCTACTCAATTGTCTTCACGAGGCTGAGTGCACCCCGTTCCAGCCCTCACGTCAGTTTCTAAAATCCATGACGGAGCCGCAAATCGAACCCGGGGCCTCCGGGTAAGGCAGGCGCGCTACCCCAACACGACGGGGCCGGCTTTGGCCATACCATTATTATTATTATTATAATTCTGCATTTATATTATTATAAAAATAATTATTAATATTATTATTATTAAAATAGGTGCTGAAGCCTCCGTGGCTTAAGCGGCAGCACGCCGACCTCTCACCGCTGGGTCCGTGGTTCAAATCCCGGTCACTCCATGTGAGATGTGTGCTAGACAAACGGAGACAGACAGGTTTTTATCCGGGAACTCTGGTTTTCCCTGTCAAACATTTCATTCCATCAACACTCTCCACTATCATTTCAATGCATCTGTCATTCATTTAATCATTGCCCCAGGGGAGTGCGACAGGCTTTGGCAGTCGGCACAGTTCATATTCTCGCCGCTGGATGGGGCCTTCTTTCATTCCATTCCCTGACCCGGTCGGTCGACAGGATTTTCATTAAAATACGTGCTGACCGAAAGAAACAAAATTTTAGACCACCTGGCGGTTTGAGGCTAGAATTCTTTGCTGTTTTCAATATTTGTCGTCCTGTTCTGTCAAGACTTTAATTTTGGTTAGATGTTTGGAACGGGGTATATTCAGCCTCGTGAGGCAAAACCGAGAGGAGATGGGTGGTTTTCCGTGGCTTCCCCAGTTCAATTCCCAGAAAATGCTGGGTAGTTATTGCCATGGCCGCCTCCTTCCCAATCCTTGCCTTACCCCACAACAATACATGCTGTCTCACTCAATTACAAGGGGCTGAAGACCACTATGTCTAAGCTCCCAAATGAAAGATCAACTAAAACTGCAAGTCAGTGTTTGTATATAATTAATATAATTAGCCCATTGAGAATGTTTGTCTCCTATGTCATCGAAATGTATGTAACTTACAAGGGAAGTATCAGCTGAGACAGGTCGAGACCTATCTTGAAACTTTGTGGACGCAAACGTTGCACTATAACAGGACAATGTGCGGAAAATCAGCCTCCAGATTGGACTGCAAGGCGAATCTCTCATATAAATCAATGGGAGGTAGCAAGTACCGTACATGTTGGAATGGACAGCCCTGACCGCCCAAGCACTCAAGGTCTGTGGGAAGGAGCCGCACGCTTCAGTCAGCCTCGCTACTACTCAGAGTCCCACAGGGATGTCCAGCTCCTCCAGCCGCCATGCCTGCGTACGAATGAATTCTGAACATCCTGAAAAGAAGGCCCCATATGAATGCAGTTTTATTCAAATATCACTCTTTGGCTGCAACAGTAGCATAACTAGAACTCTGGACTTTCTCAGATTTTACCTAAATGTTGTATTTGAAAAATAAAATATCGACTATTTAAATCGATACATATCTATCGTTAATCTCCGCGACGTGAGACTACACAATTAGTTGACCATTACAACAAACATTTACTCTACCATGAAAACAATGAAGAGATCCGTCACAGCACCAACATGGAAATTTAACATGACTAGGAGCAGTTTTGCCAAGAGAAAAGCTCTCAATGGATTTAATTGTGATTCCGATCTGTATCTGGCAATTCAAATGTGCCCCATGTGCGCTGTGCATGATTTGCATACAGTTACTTCTGATGTCATAATAAGAGTCTACATTATGCAACAAGCCTATAATGGCAATAATTAAGACACAAATATGTTCGCGAGTTTTATAATTTCCGTATGAATGAAAATCCACAGCCTGCTCCCAGTCTCCGACCGGGTCAGGAATGGAATGAATGAAGTCCCAATCTAGCGGTGAGGATATGAACTGTGCCGGCTGCCGAGGCCTGACGCACTCCTCTGTGGCAATGATTAAATTAATGACAGATGAATTGAAATGATAGTGGAGCGTGTTGCTGGAATGAAATTTTGACATGGAAAACCGGAGTACCCGGAGAAAAAACCTTTTGTCCAGCACAGATCTCACATGGCGTGACCGGGATAATTTCCGTGTAAGTGTCTTAATTACCATTATAGGCGAGTTGCATACGACTATTTATGTTCTACGATAATTATAAATTTATTTTATGTTCGAACATAAATATTCATAAATATCTGTGGAGATACCACCAGTTCCGTTTACTGAACAGAGCGCATGGGACGCAGAGAATACCTTGTATTCGACCACGGCCTCCTCGAAACTGTCCACCAAAATATTATGTGCACTCGAGTTTGAAGGTTGTTTGTGAAGTAACCAATATACCTACATAAAATCCAATAGCATCATCATTTTCGTCGTTCTATTATACGCGAGTTCATATAGGTTTGGAATTTTAAATTTATATTTTAATATTTTTTTTAATAGCAGTTGGAACACAAAAAGTGCCCATTTTAAGCGTGTTTCAACCATGCGTCATATTTATGAATTATTATCTCAACAACCCGTCATCAGATCGAATCCAAATTTTAACACAATATACATTGAAATGTTTTACATCTAGTTTATTAATTTCAAAATTTTGTGTGTCCAAGAAACAAAGTTGTTATCAGTTTTGTAAGGTAACATTTCCTCGGCTCGGGGTGGTTGGAAAATGTAGTTCTTGGTCGCGTTGTAATCCTTATACATCAAAAGATGACTGTGAAATACGTAAATTAATTCACTTATTTTATATCGGTTTGTATTTGTACGGGAAAACAAAACATGGTTCAGCAGGTAGCGGATACGGAGAAAGCTGCACAGCGTTGCAAGGAAGGAGCCCATCTCGCGTCATGGCGCGCCTCACTCGGATACACAGGATACACCCAAATACACAGGACTGATGGCCAAATAGCATTATTTGCTGTCGCTCTGGAGGTCCGGATTCGATACCCGGCTCTGCCAAGAAATTTGAATTCTTGTCTTAGGGCTCGTGTCACTAATGAAACTGTTACACATTCATAGAGGCCATCGTTGCAACCCAGTTTCGTTTCATTCGTTCCCTGTCAGCCTGACCCCTTTTTAATGTCCACCCCCTACTCAGGGAAATGTATGATTGCATGGGTCATGTCATGACGCTTATTATTATTATTATTCTAACACCGTTATTCTCAGATCGTTGTCTGGTAAATACAAAGCAATTATGCAGATTACGTTGAATCAAAGCATAACCATCACCTTAATTTAGATCACTGCCAGTGAATTTACGAACTATCCTAGTTGTAGCCAATTTATCTATTTTATACACGTTAGTGTTTATATGAGACTCTTCTAGCCCTCGCAGATGTTTAGGAACCACACCAGTGCTTGAGATGACTATTGGTAAAGCCCTGCGCGGATGCTGATATCCGCAAATTTTTTCGCCATGCGGGTATACTTTGCATGGCTGTGGGGATAGCGGATAAGCTGCGGATAATATTTGGAGTAAATTTGCGGATAGTTTTTAGAATACAATCTGAACTTGTTGAATATCATTACTAGGACCCGGATGTTTATGACATATCATATTTTTAACCCATTTTCATTTTATATATAAAAAAATAGGCGTATGAGATCACCTTTTGCCCGTGTGTGTGTGTGAGTGTGTGTGTGTGTGTGTGTGTGCGTGATGTGTGTGTCTATGTGATGAGTGGTGTCCCCCTAATAACTTTTAAACGAATGGAGCGATTTCAATGAAACTCGGTAAGGTCATAGCACCATTTTGACCGACCCAGACCGTGCCCTTCAAATTTTATTACGTCTCACCAATCCAACATGGCGGCTGAGCGAAATATCTCACCAGCATTCAATATCTCCGAAACTATTACCGATATCACTCTAAGATTTAATACGGTGATAAGGGGCACTACTAGATGTTCACCTATGAGACTTTCAAAAACCTGGTAACTACAAAACCAACATGGCGGCCAAGCGAAGTTGAGACTTTTAAATAGACTTTTCTCGAGATTTAACCATCCAAAGTTAATGAAACTTGGAACAGGAAATGTTTATACACATTGTAATGCACTGGCATCTAATTTATTTCAATTGTTTAAATAACCTCAAGATGGCGGCAATGCGAAATATTTCACTGGCATTCTAGGCATTCTATATCTCCGAAACTATTAATGATATCACCCTGAAATTTTGTACGGTGATAAAGGGAACTACTACAAGTTTATCTATGTAACCTTCAAAAACCTCTATACTAAAAAACGAACATGGCAACCAAGCGAATTTGAAGCATTTTAATAGACTTTTTTTTCGCGATTTAACCATCTGAGCGCAGTGAAATGTGTCTACAGTAAATGATTGTACATAGTAATGCACTAGCATCTAATTTAGTTCAATTGTTTTCATAACCTCAAGATGGCGGCTAAGCGAAATTTTGAAATTAAGCTTTTATTTCTTGTGTCGTAATCATGCGATCGAAGTGAAAGTTTGAATAATGAAGCTACGCATTAATTTTCCTTTAATGGGACATAACTCTATGGCCTATGCATATAATAATCCAAAATGGCGACCATCCGAAATATTTAGACGTTTCTCTGTATCTACGAATCTTTTACAGAAATCAAACTGATTTTTTTATGTTCATAGAGGCTATGAACATAAGTTCACCTATAGGACTTTCAGTGACCTGCTGAGCACAAATCCAACATGGCGGTGACGCGAAGTATGACTATTTAAATGAACGTTTCTCGTTATTTAACAAACCGAGTGCAGTGAAACTTTGTATGGTAAATGCTTATACAAATGTTAATCCACTGGCATCTAATTTATTTCAATTGTTTTCATAACCTCAAGATGGCAGCTGTGCGAAATTTTGAAATCTCGTTTTTACTTCTTCTGTCCTAATCATGCAATTGAAGTTTGAATACCACACGTACACAATGATCTTCTTGTAATAGTACATAAATAAAAATCTAACATGGCGACCGTCTGAAATATTTAGACGGTTCTCAATATCTACGAATCTATTACAACAAACTGAAATTTTGTATGTTGATCGAGGCAATTAACATAAGTAGGATATATGAAAAAAGTCTGTATAATTCTTCACGGAACTAATTATTCCGTTATGGTTTCTCATTACAAATGTAAGATGATTTACGCTAATCTAATTTAAATTATATCATTAAGCGCAATTAACACTCCGAAATGAAACGGGTTGCAATTCTGGCTGTATAACATTCGTTTTAATTATAGCACATGACATAAATAGCCTAAGGGAACATAATTCTCCCCAAATGTCTAAAATGTGTTGCTTTAATACTTAATCTAATTATAAATATTGTTGTAATGCCAGTAGTTTCGGATAACAAACGTGCGGTTAAAAGTCGTGCGGATGCGGGGCGGGGCGGATGCGGATAACGTTTTGTTTATCCGCACAGGGCTCTAACTATTGGTACAATTCGAACTCTCTGGACCTGCCATTGCTTCCTGAAAGTCTCCATCAGCTCCAAATATTTGGACACTATTTCAGCGGGTTGTGCGTATTCGGAATGGCAACATCAATCAGCGAGACTTTCAACATCTGAATATTTTAATATTCCGTTTTATGGAGCAGAAACTTGGATGTTAAACAGACAGCAAGCAAACAAATTATTAGTAACATAGATGGATTATTGGAGGAGGGCGGCAAGAAAATCAAGATTGGATAAAATTAGAAAAACGAGAATTAGAGAAATTATGCAGGTAAGAAAAATGTACTATAAAAGTGGTTGAAGAAAGAAGATTGCAATGGTTTGGACATGTGAAAAGGATGCAGAATAGTAGAATTCCAAATTTAATGTTACATTGGCAAGCTGAAGGCAAACGGAAGAGGGGTAAACCAAGAGAACAATGGATGGATGGTGTAAAGAGAAGTGTGGCTACCAGAGGCTTAACCGAGGAAGATGCTGAAGACCGAAATTTGTGTAGGATATAATAATATAATAACCCCTGGCACTACATCCCGTGAAGAGCCTAGGCCTACCAAGCGACCGCTGCCCAGCCATTTGGCCTGCTGATATTGGGCTATCGCGTGGTCAGCGCCTCGTGTCCCCACGGCCGTTAATCTTGCTTTTCGTGACCGGGGCGCTGCCTCACTGTCAGACAGCTACTCAATTGTCCTCACGAGGCAGAGTGCACCCCGTTCCAGCCCTCGCGCCAGTTTCTAAAATCCCTGACGGAGCCGGGAATTGAACCCGGGGCTTCTGGGTGAGAGGCAGGCGCGCTACCCCAACACAACGGGGCCGGCAATTTGGGTAGGAGTAGAGTATGTTTGGGTTGAAGGAAAACTACTCTATTGTAGAATATTCCTAATACAGAAGTTAGTTAGTTAGTTATTGTTGTTTTAAGGGTCGGAACTACGAGGTCATCTGCCCTCCTAATAAGATGGAGATAATAATATCATTATTATTATTGATGTGAAACATCTTTCCACTCGGTTGCTGGATATTTTTGTGGGAGTGATTTTGAAAAATGGGACGGAAGTGTATAATATGCACTGCCAGCTGGATCGTATCCCTCCTGGACATTCATCAACACACACAAATCTTTTTTATTTACACTGTATGCCTCTCACCAAGGCGGACCGGGTTCGATTCCCGGTCACTGCAAGTGAGATTTTCGATGTGAAATGCCATGTCCCGTGGTTCGGATTCCACGTAAAACGGAGGTCCCGTGGCTTATGATCGCGAGATTAACGGTCACGTTAAACTACAAGCTTCCTTTTTTATTTACACACTAATAATACATAACAATTCCAAGACTCTCTTTTTTTTCTTCACTGCCTACTTGATATTACTACTCTCGCACTGCCTTCTTGATTGTTCTCGCTCTGCCTTCTTGATACTCTGCTGCTAATTCTTCACTGCCTACTTGATATTTCTACTCTCGCACTGCCTTCTTGAATGTTCTCGCACTGCCTTCTTGATACTCTGCTGCTAATCATATCAATATGACTCATTTTAACAGAATCCATATGAAATTACGTGTTGGTCTGTGAATCAAGAGGACCGGGAACTGGGCAAGCCTTTCATGATCTACTGCTGTGCACATTGCATTTACTCGCAAGTTGGCCTGTTTATAAGGAATGTAAGGTTATGAGCGGTGTCGCGTCTATTAACCTAGTTGATCCATATCGCATTCTTTATTTAGGCTAGTGCTGGTGGAAGCTACAAATCATCTAATAAAATGAGTTCAGTATTATAAACTACAATATCTGTAAAACACTCCCTTGGACAATAGATTAATATTTGTGCCAATAATATTATATAATACCGGTGTATCAACAATTTCACGTGAGGTTTCTTCTATGTAAGATGTTGCACATCATATCCGACTACTGTAAGACTTGTAAGTTATTATTATTATTATTTTAAGAAAATACGGCGAAATTGAGTTGCACTCGTCGTGTTCTGGCCTTTGAGTCTATCCCCTTTTCTCTTCCCGGAGAAGCGAGCTACGCTAAGTGGGTCCAGCGATGAAATGGGCCAAGACGGAGTCTGACTGTTTTCACCTTCATGATTGAATGGTCGAGACAAGACAAGCGAGTCGATATGGTTCAACTTTCCCATAACAATTACCGTGCCACGCTAAGAGCACAGTGTTCACTCTTCCTTAATACGCTCCGATAAAAACACGTACAGTGTACTATCCACCACAATGAGCAGCTGCTTTCCATCTACCTGACTCGCTAGACGTGAATCTCACGTGCCTAGAACACTGTCGTCATTCCAGGAAGACGTCTTAGCTGGGGACGGCAAATATTTATATTGTGGTGGTGATTGTTCTTTTATGGGGCGAAACATTAAGGATATCTGCCCTCGTTATGATGATGATGATAATGATGATAATTGTTGTTTTAAGAAGCATAACATCTAAGTTATCGGCCCCTGATGGTTTGGGTGATAGTGAAATATGAGATGAGAATGAACCAATAACTAATACTAACTACAGACTTACAGACTAGAGGAAGAAATGGTAAACAAAGGATAAGGGAAATACAGGACAGAAAATTCCCTCAACCATCGAAGAATGAGGATTGAGGGACTTGGAAGGAAGGAGAGCCATGAAAGGCAGATAGGAAAGGGGGAAAGAGGAGAGGGCCCGCCCCAAGGTCAGAGGAAAAAGGGGACAAAACAGACCCAGCCCAGAAATCCCTCGGGGTTGCCAACTCCCGAACTCACCAGCCGTGAGCCCCTGAGGGTGTAGCAATATCCAAGGTGCACCAGAAGTGGTGAGGCTACACCCACTCTGCCTCCTCGAGGGCCTTGGGCAGAAGACAGGAGATGATATGAAAAAAAAAAAGAAGGCTGACCCCTCGCAGAAGGAGGGTATCAGAAAAGATGAGACAAGGGCCAATTAAGGCGGGAAAGGAAGAGACTCCCTAGGCTTCGGATACCCTAATACCGTCGGGGTCGGAAGAGAACAAGAGTTGACCAAGTGAGTTCGACAGGAAAGAAGACGGAGAGAAGCCCGGCACAAGAAAGTGGAAGCAATGCCGGACTCAGCTGGGGCGCCGTGGTCGCCAACCCACGTCCCACTAGATGTGAGCCCATGAGGGTGTCATTCCAGATAGACGTCTTAGGTGGGGACGGCAAATATTTCTGTTGTGGTGGTCATTGTTCTCTTAAGGGGTGGAACATTAATTATATCTGCCCCTCATCATGAGATTGATGATGGAAATGATCACTACTAAGTGCCATAAGACAGTAAAACCTGCCTAAACCGGACTCTTTA
Source organism: Meconema thalassinum (assembly GCA_946902985.2). Lineage (NCBI taxonomy): Eukaryota > Metazoa > Arthropoda > Insecta > Orthoptera > Tettigoniidae > Meconema > Meconema thalassinum. Next base: position 97,798,392 of record OX336389.2, read on the forward strand.
TAAACCGGAAACCTGGACAAACGGAAAACAAAATTCGGAACAGAGGTATTTACTATGTAAAATGACACTGGAAACCGGAAAACTGCCTAACGCGGAAACGGAAAGAAATTCCGGAACTGTAGGCGTAAATAACTTGATTACGACGGATTATCTTATCCATAATACAAATATAGCCTATGTACTGTAGAGTACTAGATTTTGACCCCGACTTTAGTTGCATCAAATTTCTAGGAAGTATAGCCTAAACGACTGAATACATTCAAAGTGCAGCTGATATTGCTGCCGAATTCAGCAGGTGTGAAGTCATGGAAGAAATGGACGATGACGATGAAGGCAACGAAAGGGAGCTATAAATACACACTTTTGGAGAAGCACTAGGCCTATCTGTTGTGAGTGACCTTCAGGAATTTGAAGCGTCCAAGAATGTTCCAGAACTCCTGGAGTTAATGCAGGATGCAAAAGAGATTATTCAACGTTCTCTTGTAAAGAAGTCGCAACAATGTACTTTGAAAGACATGTGGAAACAATGAAATGAGCAGAGAAACTGAAACTTTTGTACGTAAGCTGAAAATACAGTGTAATACAAGTGAACCTATTACTTTTTTATTTACAGACCTATATTTTAATAGTACATTATGCAACGAGCCTATAATGGCTATAATTAAGACACGAGTATTTTTATAAAACGAGCGTATGCGAGTTTTATAATTTCCATACGAGTGTCTTAATTACCATTATAGGCGAGTTGCATACGACTGTTTATATTCGACGATAATTATAACTTTATTATATGTTTTAACATAAATATTCATAAATATCTGTTGAGAGTCAGCCACAAGAATTTTGTGACCGCAGAGCGAGCGTTGGGTGTTATATCTCTGTCTTTCAAGATCTCAGGACGACCGACGCATGCGCTCTGTGTGCTTGCAATGCCATATGCAGACATCTGCCGCCCCTGAGTAATATTGTCACTGGAGTTGTTTGAAGACAATGAATGCGCTGTGTAGAAATTATATTAAGGTACAGTGCTATTTGTTGTCTCATATTCGCCAGTTTATTTACGCGAACATATGGACGGTGCGTATTCCATGTCGGTAATTTATTATAGTTCGATGTTGTGTTTATGTCCGACATGTTGGATGTTGAGCGCACGCGTGAATGTATCGTTACCTAATTGGTCAATGAACGAGCTCTGATTGGCTGGAGAAACTGTATCATAATGAAAAAGAGTGTTATAATGACCATCATTATGATACAGTTTTCTAACACATAATAGTGAGGGTCGAACATAAATTATTATTTCATTGTAATACAGTACAATGCGATAATACAGTATTTATTGTAGTGTATTCTGCTTTATTAACACTCAACACTTTGTAAAGCAGAAAACTGTGAAAACGGAAAAATAAATCCGGAAGGATTGCGTTCCGCTTTAGGCAGGTTTTACTGTATATTGATACAAAATTAATCATATCTAAATTGGGTCCTTATTGACAACAAATTCAATTAAATACCGATGGCATTAAAATTAATCCGCCAAAAGTCAATTAAATAAATTACTAGCAAAAGAATTTTGGATTAGTTTCGACCACGTTGTGGTCCTCGTCAGCATAAACTACAATTTTATTTATTTACTAGCAGTTGTGCCCAGCTTCGCCCAGTGGATTTATTTGTTTTATGGATAATAATGAATACTACTACAAAACTGGCACATGATACGTAAACTAACAGAAAACAAGAAGTTCCGTGAAGAACTATATAGCCTACTTTTCATGCCAATTATTAATCTACAGTATATGTACCTATCTAGAATAATGACAAAATTAAGTTGGTAATATCGAAATATCTAATTAGTTCAAAATATACCTGGTATAATTTAGCCTAATAGAGCACTACAGTTGACAGCCCTGGTGACTGAATATATTCCTAGTTCCATCTCTTAAGGTACAGAATACAAAATTAGGTTGAAGTCCAATGGACGTTACATGCAGTTAGACACTGGATCTATCAGCACGCGTAAAAGCATGTTGCCAACAATACCATGCGTGTGCTGGTCAGAAATAATCTGAAATATTATATCTTGTTGTGCCAATTTTGGATGAAATCCATTTGTTAGTATAGGAGTTACATGTATTTTAAAATTGGACATATCAGCAGGCATAGCATCATGTTGGCAGCACTGCCTTGTATTAATTACTCCAAATTAATCTACAATGTCAGGTGCTATACGTGTGCAAAGTATAGAGCTGTTGGCTTGCATACTTTCTGATATATTGATATTAGGGTAAAAAAAAATATAGACAGCATTTATTAACAGTTGGCAGCCCTGATTGCTCTTAAAAATACTTACAGATATTCTGTTATGGTACACATAGCACATACGAAATTTGGTTGTAATCCAACTGATAGTATAGAAGTTACATGTATTTAAAAATTGGTACTATCAGCAGGCTTATAATCATGTTGGTAGAACTGACGTATATAAGTTACTCAAAATTAATCTAAAATGTCAGAATATACGTGTGCATAGTTTAAAGCTGTTGGCTTGCATACTTTCTGATATATTGGTATTTGGATTTAAAAAAATAGAGAGAGCAATTATTAACAGTTGGCAGCCCTGGTGGCTCTTAAGAATACACTCAATCATATCTGTTTATGTACAGATATTACATACAAAATTTGGTTGAAATACAATTGATAGTGTAGAAGTTATATGCATTTAAACATTGGACTTATCAGAAGGCTTAAAATTATTTTGGCAACACTGTCAATGTTGGCCTCCTGAAAATTAAACTGAAATAGTATTATCTGCATGTGTACCAATTTTGGAATAGCTCCCATGCATACCTTGCGAGATATCCAACATGGAGCTCAAATTTCTAGTGCGTTTTTTCAGCAGTTGGTAGCACTGACATCATTTTCAAATATGGACGTGAGATATTCCGGTGCACATCTTTACTCATACTAAATTTGGTTTTGATTGCTGCAGCCGTTTAGGAGTTGATAGGGGGACACACACACACAGCCAGACAGACAGACAGACAGACACACATTTTCCCGGATCGATCTCATAAGTCTACTTTTTCCTCATTTTTGCAAAATGTGAAAAGTAGGCTAAAATGTATAGCTTTATTGGTGGTGGTGGTGGTGGTGGTGGTGTTTGTAGTGGGGGTGATAAGTTGTACAGTATAATGGACGTAACATTCAGGTAATTTTCTCGTAATGATAATTATGAATAGGGAAACGACTATTTTCTAACCACAGCATTGACACATGTAATTTACAAACAAATTTAAAAAAGAGATTAGAAAGAGGAGTAAGTGAAATAAAAGACACTGCCTAGGTCCTATATCTCATTAGCTGTTAGAAATGTAGTGACCAATAGTGTCGTCTTTTGTCACATAGTGCCGTAGGAAAATAATCAGAACACTTTGGAAATCTTCGGCTGTCCCGAGCTCCTGAGGTAGCAATAGTATCATTTATCGCCACATAGCGCTTAACGATAAGGTTCGGAATAAATGAAGGTAAATTTGTAAAGCACCAACGCTTATTTCAGCTGGTAACCTCAATGTACTGCACCAACACCATTGCACTTACACAGAGGCATAATATTTTCATGATAATAACAGTTTTAAGGGGCCTAAGAGATCTTTTTGCAATAATTACTACCCGTGACTGCAATTTATAAACAGCGCAAGATGCAACTATTTCGCAATTCCGCACCTGAACACTGGTAGGGGTGACGTGATGCAGCCCGATCTGCCCGTCAACAATATACTTATTAAAATACTCTTACAGTTACACTACTACGGACATGAATGGTTCTAGGGCCTTAATAAGTGGTTTTCAAGATTATTTTGTCTGTTATTCTAAATGTAGGAAATGGAGAGCGTTGTCCAAAATAACAAGTGGACAGTGTTACCAGCAGGGTTTTAAAGTGTATGCAAAATTTGGTGCAATTGGGAGAAACGGTGAGGATTTGTGATAAAGGGCCTAAATGCAGGGAATGGAGTGGTCTGTCCAAAATTTAAAGTGGAAAGTATCACCCGCGGGGTTCCAAGGGGTAAGTATACAAAATGTGGTTCAGATCGGTGAAACGGTGTAGATTTGAGCCAAAGGACTTCAATGCAGGGAATGGAGTGGTCGGTCCGAAATTTCAAGTAGACAGTGTTATTCGTCGGGTTCCAAAGGGTAAGTATCTAAAATTTGGTTCAGATCGGTGAAACGGTGTTTATATGTGCCAAAGGGCTTAAATACAGGGAATGAAGTGGTCTGTCATAAATTTCGTGTAGGCAGTGTAACTCGCAGGGTTCCAAAGGGCAAGTATACAAATTTCGGTTCAGATCGGAGAAACGGTGTAGATTTGAGCCAAGGGGCCTAAATGCAGGGAATGGAGTGGTCTGTCCGAAATTTCATGCAGACTGTGTTACTCGCTGGGTTCCAAGGAGTAAGTATACAAATTATGGTTCAGATCGGTGAAAAGGTGTAGATTTGTGCCAAAGGGCCTAAATGCAGGGAATGGACTGGTCTGTCATAAATTTCACGTAGACAGTGTTACTGGCAGGGTTCCAAAGGGTAAGTATACAAATTTTGGTTCAGGTCGGTGAAACGGTGTACGTATCACTAACCATAACACCAGCGCATGCGGATAGAGCAGTTCGGGAGCGCTTGTTCTACCGACTTACAGAACAAAAATCGATCTGTATGTTTACCTGAGAGGTGTAGCCTAATGCTACATAGCCTAAACTATTCCTCTTGAATCTGGCTATCATATAAAAAAATAATTTTCGAACCAGACCGGTAGTTCCAGAGATTAGCGCGTTTAAACACATAAGCACACAAACACATAATCCCTTCAGCTTTATTATATTAGTATAGATTACCAATTTTTTCTTAAGGTTAATTGTAGTATAGGCTGATGAAGTAGTGGTCGAAAGTAGTCCAACAAACATCTTTTAGTACCGTAATTTATTTTCTTGACGTTTGGTGGATTATTTTTTATGCGAAAGGTGTCTAACTGAACAAATTAACAACTCAAGTATGACTTTTTTTTGTACAAACTAGAAGACAAAATGGACAAAAGAACCGTCAAAAAATTAGGATTGTAGGAGCAGAAAGGGAAATAAGAAAGGAAAATAAAGGAGGGTCCGTCTCGAAGTCGAAGGAAGGGAGGAAGAAAGAAGGAAGGGAGGAAGGAAGGAAGGGAGGAAGAGAGGAAGGAAGGAAGGGAGGAAGGGAGGGAGGTAGGAAGGGAGGAAGGGAGGAAGGAAGGGAGGAAGGAAGGAAGGGAGGAAGAGAGGAAGGAAGGAAGGGAGGAAGGGAGGAAGGGAGGAAGGGAGGAAGGGAGGGAGGTAGGAAGGGAGGAAGGGAGGAAGGAAGGGAGGAAGGAAGGGTGGAAGGGAGGAAGGGAGGAAGGGAGGAAGGAAGGGAGTAAGGGAGGAAGGAAGGGATGAAGGGAGGAAGGGAGGAAGGGAGGAAGGAAGGGAGGAAGGAAGGGAGGAAGGAAGGAAGGAAGGAAGGGAGGGAGGAAGGGAGGAAGGGAGGAATGAAGGAAGGGAAGAAGAGAGGAAGGGAGGAAGGAAGAAGGAAGGAAGGGAGGAAGGGAGGGAGGAAGGAAGGAAGGAAGGGAGGAATGAAGGAAGGGAAAAAGGGAGGAAGGGAGGAAGGAAGGAAGGGAGGAAGGGAGGGAGGGAGGAAGGAAGGAAGGGAGGAATGAAGGAAGGGAGGAAGGTAGGAAGGGAGGAAGGAAGGGAGGAAGGGAGGAAGGAAGGGAGGAAGGGAGGAAGGAAGGGATGAAGGAAGGGAGGGAGGAAGGGAGGACGGAAGGGAGGAAGGGAGGAAGGAAGGGAGGATGGGAGGAAGGGAGGAAGGAAGGGACTAAGGAAGGAAGGAAGGGAGGAAGGAAGGTAGGGAGGAAGGAAGGGAGGGAGGAAGGGAGGAAGGAAGGGAGGAAGGGAGGAAGGGAGGAAGGAAGGAAGAAACTGTGGGAGGAAGGAAGGAAGGGAGGAAGGAAGGAAGGGAGGGAGGAAATTTTTTTGTTGTTTGCCACGGTGGGTGAGTGGTTATCGGGTCGGTCTACCAACACCAAGCTTGCAGGTCTGCTCCTGGCTGTGGTAAGAGATTTTTGAAAGGCAACAAAAATCACGACACGCATGCCATACGTTGTTGGCATGTTAAAGAACCCATTAGAATTCAGTAGGCCGTGTCCATAGTGGCAAAATTAATCTCGGGATTTTCCGCCAACACGAAATTTCCTCCTTTCTCAACTAGAAAACGCTATAGTGTCAAGGAGCTTAGATATCTAACCTCCGTGACTTTCAGAGCGCTCCAAGGAACAACATAATTCGACATGCAAGCTGCCCTCTGGGTGCCAAATAACAAAGCTTGCACCCGGCTTCCGAGGCCATACGATATTATTATTATTATTATTATTATTATTATTATTATTATTATTATTATTATAATTAGTAATAGACGTTTGAGACATCTTTGGTCATCAGCCCCGCATACTTGGGTGAGTGCTCAATTTGTCTGATAACCTGTGATTTTGTGGTGACAGTAGTAGTATGTGTAGCTGTAAATGTTAAGGTCGCGGGATGGAGTAGGTGTCCCGGAACTTGAAATAAAGTACTCTCGCGGCATTTTCCAGGAGGGAGTGTGAACAACCGAGAAAATATACACTCAGGACAGCCACTGTCGGCGCCAAGAATCGAACATCAATTATCTGGACTTGCTACAGCTCCCCATCCCATGTGCTGTGAGTGATTTAACATTGTTGTTGTTAACGTTACATTTGAGGGGCTGGGACATCGTAGTCAATTTGCACCGTGTACTTTGGTGTGTGTAGATTTTATCAGATAACCTGAGTTATTGTGTTGTCTGTAGTAGTGTTTGTATTTGTAATTCAGGCGAGGATTAGGATGGAGTTGGCCATGGCATTCAGTTAAGAACCATCTGGGAATTTACCTGGAGTAGAAGTGGGAAACCACGGAAATCGATTTCCAGGATGGCTGAGGTGGAAATCAAAACCACTTCTTCTCAGTTTTGCCTCACGAGGCTGAGTGTACCCCGTTCCACTCTAGCCCTCAGAGTAGAATTAAATTTCATGGCAGAGTCGGGAATCGAACCTGGACCTCCGGAGCAACAGTCAAGAAAGCTAGCCGCTACATTAGGAAGTGCACCGTTTGTTTTGCATAAATAATGTCCACAGTAGTTTTATAGAATACTTTCTATTTAAATACAAATGTTGGCTCATCCGTTAGTTTATTATATAAACGGGCCGATAGCCTAGATGTTGGGCCCCTTAAAACAACAATTATCATCATCATCATTATATAAACAAGTACCACGTGGAATGAAGTGCATCAACCGGAACCAAAAAAATTAATCCACATCAGCCGCAACTCAATAGTTATATGGATTTTATTTCCCTATAATTGTCTCTGAGCATTGACTACGGAAATCACACCGTGCTATTATTCCTATTTTATCTGCTAGGATAAGCTTAAGTCTTTGTGACAAGTGACAAGTCTTGTACAGGAGAACTGGATTAAGCAAGTGTAATGAAATGTCAAGTGATGCGGTGATCTCCAACTAGAGAGATAAGCAGGTGATCAGAAGAGCTAGCTGACTCGTGTATCCATGCTCTACATTCCTCATCTCATCTGCCTCGGTTCTAAGTTAAAATTGCTCCATCGAGCCAGGTGAGAAAGTAATAATGCCCTTTATCGGTAACCTTAATGAGACACTACAAATGGAATGTCTGCTCTCAAGTACCTTCATGACTCCTGCTGGCCCTGGTGCCATTTCATTAGAAGCAAAAACAAAATAAAAAGAGCATAAACAAACGCAAATCAACATACAAAATCAAAACCAAGAACAAATAAAAGAACCAAAAATAAAATCAAACAAAATCAAGAACAATTAAATTTAAAAAAATAAAAACAAAACAAAACCAAGAACAAATAAAATAATCAAAAATAAAAGACAAATCAAGAATTAAATAAACAAAAATAAAAACAAAAGGCAAACCACAATCAAGAACAAGTAAAATAAACGTAAATAATAACATTAGCCAAACGAAAATCAAGAACAAGTAAAATAAACAAAAATAAAAAGAAAGCCAATACAAAATCAAGAATTAGTAAAACCAAAAGCCAAAATAAAATCAAGAACAAATAAAACCGAAAGCCAAAACAAAATCAAGAACCAATGAAACAAAAGCCAAAACTAAATCAAGAACAAGTAAAATAAACAAAAATAAAAACAAAAGCAAAACAAAATCAAGGACCAGTAAAATAAACAATAATAAAAAAGAATGCCAAAACAAAATCAAGAATAAGTAAAACGAAAAGCCAAAAAATTAAGAAAAACAAAATCAAGAGCCAATGAAACAAAAGCCAAAACAAAATCGAGAACAAGTGAAATAAACAAAAATAAAAACAAAAGCCAGACCAAAATCAAGAACAAGTAAAATAAACAAAAATAAAAACATAAGCCAAAATAAAATCAAGAACACGTAAAATAAACAAAAAATAAAATTAAGCCAAAACAAAATCAAGAACAAGTAAAAACAAAAGCCAAAATAAAATCAAGAACCAATGAATCAAAAGTCAAAACAAAATCAAGAACAAGTAAAATGAAAAAATGAAAAAAAGCAAAACAAAATTTAGAACCAATAAAATAAACAAAAATAAAAAGAATGCCAAAACAAAATCAAGAATAAGTAAAACGAAAAGCCAAAAAAATCAAGAACAAATAAAACCAAAAGCCAAAAAAAATCAAGAGCCAATGAAACAAAAGCCAAAACAAAATCAAGAACCAATTACACGAAAGCCAAAGCAAAATGAGGAACAAATGAAATAAACTCAAAAGCCAAAACAAAATCAAGAACAAATAAAACCAAAAGCCAAAACAAAATCAGGAACAAGTAAAATAAATAAAAATAAAATCAAAATCCAAAACAGAATCAAGAACAAATAAAATTAAAAACCAAGAAAAATCAAGAACAAGGCAAACCAAAAGCCAAAACAATATCAAGAACAAATGAAACGAAAAGCCAAAACGAAATCAAAGACAAGTAGTTCCGTGAAGAACTAAGTAGCCTATTTTCCTATATCCTACATATATTTATTGCCTCTATCAACATACACATTTTCAGTTTGATTGCTGTAATACAGTACATTCGGAGACATTGAGAACCATCTAAATATTTCGGAAGGTCACCATGTTGGATTTTTATATATAGGCCTTCGAGGTATGTACAATTACATGAACATTATTGTGTAGGTGTTTTATTCAAACTTCAATCGCATTATTAGGACAAAAGAAATAAAAACGAGATTTTAAAATTTCGCTCAGCCACCATCTTGTGGTTATGAAAATAATTTGAATTAGATGCCAGTGGATTAAAATGTACATAAGAATATACCGTACCAAATATGACTGCGTTCGGATGGTTAAATCGCGAGAAACGTCTATTTGAATATTTAAATTTCGCGTCGCCGCCATGTTGGATTTGTGCTCACTAGGTTATTGAACGTTCAATAGGCGAACTTATGTTTATATTCTCTATACACATACAACATTTCAGTAGGAGTGATGTCATAGCTTAATAGATATTGAGATCCGTCTAAATATTTCAGATGGTCGCCATGTTGGATTTTAATATATGTAGGCCAGAGAGTTTTGTACAATTAGATGAGGATTATTGTGTACGTTCATCTTTCAAACGTTGATTTCAGTCCCTTGATTAGAACACAGGACATAAAAATATAATTTTAAAATTACTCATAGACGCCATCTTGAGGTTATGTAAGCAATTGAACTAAATTAGATATCATTGCATTGCAATTTGTATGGTCATTTTCTGTACCACGCTTCACTGGGTTCAGATGGTTAAATCGCGAGAAAATTCTATTTAAATGTTTCAACTTCGCTTGGCCGCCATGTTCGTTCTGTAGTTAACAGGTTTTTGAAAGCCACATAGATGAACGTCTAGTATGCCCTTTATCACCGCACACAAGTTCAGGGCGATATGAGTAATAGTTTCGGAGATATCGAATGCCGGTGAAATATTTCGCACAGCCGCAATGTTGGATTGGTGAGACGTAATTAAATTTGTAGGGCAAGGTCGGGGTCGGCCAAGATAGAGCTATGACCTTACCGAGTTTCATTGAAATCGCTCTAGCCATTTCGAAGTTATTAGGGGGAGACACACACGGATGCACACACACATACACACACGGACAAAAGGTGATCTCATAAGCCTATTTTTTTTCATAAATGAAAATATTCAAAGATACGAGATTTTAAATTTTCGCACATCCACCATATTGTGGTTATGAAAACAATTGAAATATATTAGATGTCAGTGGATCAAAATTTGTATGAGCATTTACCGTATCAGATTTCACTGCACCCGGATGGTTAAATCGCGAGAACCGTCCATTTAAATATTTAAATTTCGCGTCGGCGCCATGTTAGATTTATACTCACCAGGTTATTGAAAGTCCCATAGGTGAACTTACGTTCTCAGCCTTTATAAACATACAAAATTACAGTTTGATTGCAGTCATAGACTAGTAGATATTGAGAAACGTCTAAATAATTCGGAAGGTCGCCATGTTTTTTGTTATATATGTAGGCCATAGAAATACGTACTTTTACATGGCGATTATTGCGTAGGTTCATTATTCAAACTTTGACTTCGATCGCATGATTAGGACACAAGAAATAACAACTTAATTTTAAAATCTCGCACAACCACCATTTTGAGGTTATGAAAACAATTCAACTAAATTAGATATCAGTGAATTGCAATGTGTATAAACATTTGCTGTACCAAGTTTCACTGCGTTCGAATGGTTAAATCGCGAGAAAAGTCTATTTAAATATTTCAAATATTTGCTTGGCCACCATGTTCATTTTGTCAGGTTTTTGAATGTCACATAGGTGAACTTTCAGTAGTGCCCTTTATCACCGTACAAAATCTATGGGTGATATCAGAAATAAATTCGGAGATATAGAATGCCGGTAAAATATTTCGCACAGATGCCATGGTGGATTGGTGAGATGTAATAGGCCTAAAATGTTAAGGGTACGGTCGGGGTCGGACAATACTGGTCAAAAAGGTTTTGCATTTTGCATGATGTTGTACTTATATTTTCATTACTGTACGACGACATTTCGTTTTTGCACATTGGCTCACGTGTTAACTCTAAGATAACACGTTTGTTTGTTTGTTTGTTTGTTTGTTTGTTTGTTTGTTTGTTTGTTTGTTTGTACCGCGCACTGCCATCGGACATGGACTTTGTGCTAACAACCTACACAAATGGGGGAAGTGGCCAAATCCCTGTTGTGATTGCGGTACAACGAACCAGACCATCAGGCACATTGTCAAAGATTGCAAACTAAGAGCGTACCTAGGTGATCCTAACGACCTGCAAACCTTGACTGGAGAAATAGACTGGACAGAAGGTTGATATCTGAGCTGGTATGTACTTGGTATTATTATTATTATTATTATTATTATTATTATTATTATTATTATTATTATTGTGTTTCATGTGTATTGCCATATGCTTATATTTGGTCCACAAATGGGTATATACGCTTGCAATATGATAAAAAAAAAATATTGACCAGTGTAGTATTACGACCTCACCGAGATTCATTGAAATCGCTCCGGCCGTTTAGATTTTATTGGTGGGAGGACACACACAGCCACACACATACTGTACACACGCGCACGGATAAAAGTGATTTCATAAGCCTATTTGTTTCTTAAATGAAAATAGGCTAAAAATAAAAACAATAGCCAATGCAAAATCATGAACAATAAAAGCCAAAACAATGGCATAAATAACCGAAGTCAAAACCAAAAACATAAAATAAAATGGAAAAATAAAAATAATAATAAAATAATCAAACACAAACCCTGTTGTAAAAATATAACACAAAAGAAAAGAAAACATCCTCCCATTGGATTGTAAGTACACTGACTCTTGGGGAAATCCCAGTTAAATGGCTAAGAAGATGTTCAGTAAAGAACATATAGCCTCCTTTCTCCTAAATGGATGGGTATAGTTATAACTCTTTGTCCTTTTCAAGGAATATAATTGAATGTTGGTTGTAGTAGCTTGTTGAAATACAACGTGCTATACGGATATTAATTGTTGATTGATTGAATCCTCACCTGAATTACATATATACACACTAATACAGCCATCACAATAACACAACTTATCAGACAAAATTCAACACTCTCCCAAATACACGGGGCTAAATGACCATGATGTCCATGCATCTCAAATGAAACAACAACAATATTTTCTTACCCAAATCCTTCCTCGTATAAAAGTACACACACTAGTATGCCTCCAGACATCACAATGACACCAGACAACTTCTACACACACATAGTAAACGGGGCTACAAGACCATGATGCCGCAACACCCATAAAGAATCAATAACAAAAACAACAACAGCAATAGTGTTTTAGATCCCTTATTTGGGGGTGGTAGGATCTAAAAGGAAAGAGTTATTGTGTTAATTTATAAAGCTGTGCCTAAAAGGGGTAGCTTCCCTTGGCAGGGTAAGCTGACCAGTGTAGAGTGTTGTTGTGTGTTAGGAACTAGGGGGCGCTCCTATAAATAATGTAGTAGTGTTTTAGGGGATGTGACTCAATGCAAGGGTCACTGCGCTGGTCGCTCAGCTGACTGCTTATTATGTAACTGAACTTGCTCGTATCAGCTAAGTAGCACGCGCTGCTCTCTAGCAGCCGGGCCGCCGCGAGGAACACAATGATATCTGAGCTAGCACTATCAGACTACCGTATGTCACGTCTTACCGTGACGGGAATAAGGAAGGGCGTTGGGATGTAAAGAGGCGTATAAACAGTAAGGCGAGTGTAGAGTGTGGACCAAGTGTTTATTGGTCTTGTGATGTTATAGTATGAGTCCCTTGTAGGGAATGTAACAATGTAACAATGTGAAAGTACAAGTTGTGGATTAAGGTTACAAAAGTAGGAACTCTGAACACGACTGACTCACCTCTGATGACACCAGCGTAGCCTTCGGCCGTAACGTTGAAGCACTGATAATGGAGAGATCCCTTGACCTGATTACGACGCCTTCTTATACCCTTCGGCGCTATGCTGTCAGCAATGTGTTGGCATAGCTGCCCCAGTTTATAATATGTCACTGTGTGTAACAATTGTGCAAGGACTGAGCTGTTTTCTAGAGTGGCAAGCTGTCCTTGTGGTATTAATGGATGTTGGTCTGGCTTTCCAAGGGTTGCCAGTTAGGAGATTTAGCCAGATGATGGGGGGATGGTCTCCAAGGGGTGCATACCCCTGGGAGGCTGTACAAGCGTCTTCCTTCACTTGTTCGCGTCCTCGCGAACGGGAACGGAACTGGAGGTTGGGATGCTGATGAAGTCGTTCGTGAGGCCCCCCCGTATCGTCTGGCGGTGTCTTCCTCGTTGTCGTGTAGAATGGGTGATGTCGTGAAGTGTAGGTGTGAGATCAGCCCGTGTTCAGAGGGGAGGGTTATGGGATGTACAGATATATGTATAACACTGATATTGGCATTGTGAAAATGGAAATTGACAAAACAAAAAACAAATTGACATTGCGAAAAATTTGACATCGAGAAAAAAATTGACATTGAAAGGAGAAAAAAAAATTGCCATTGCCATTGCTGGCATATTGCTAGTTTCAAAAAAGAGAAAAAAAAACATGGTTTTGATAGTGCTTCGTTACATAGTTGTGCAGGGAGGAAAAACCCAGCTAGACGAGGAATTGTGCCGTCTGGCTTTATTTTGGGGAAAAAGTGCTCCCTGCGAAGAGAAAGATAGAAGAGAATAGAAAAAAAAATGGGTGTTCCAGGGTATAATTTAAGGGAAATATTCAAAGTATTTATTTGTTTGGGAAAAAACGGAACACCCTGACAAATTTGGGCGTTAGTAGAGTAGAAAGGAAAAAACAAAACCGTATATCCAGTGTTGCCATTATGGCAGTGTTGAGTGGCGTGACATATTGTTACATTTAATTTACAAGCATGATATTATATATATATAAACCTTTAATTTACAAGCATGATATAATGTATATATAAAAATAAGAGTCTTATTATTAAACCGGTTTGCTCATGAGCCTGGTACCTTTCATTTCGTAGAGCTCTTTACCTGACCTTTGTATACCATTCGCTGATTCTTTCCTGGCCATTTTCCACTCAGCCATTTTATCGTAGTTTAGTGGCTAGGCCGCTAATTCCTTCTCCATTGAGCTTATGTCCTAGTGGTTTTCCCGCCGTGGGTTGGGAAATTCCACCTTGGCGTCGAAGGTTCGGCCCTTACAATATGTGTGCCGCCCTTCGATGCCGAAGTCACGCCTTATTTGCGTGCATCTTGTTTTTGGCGCTCATCGATGCCCAGTATCCCACGGATACTGTGCTTCGGTGGTCGCTACGCTGTCACCTTTAGGAGGTGCAACGGAAATTGAAAAAGAGTGTATTTGTCTGTACAAGAGGGAGAGAGTGTGGTATTTTTTTGTGTTGGGATATATATATACAACAGGTTAGTGTACCATCCTCGTCATCTGCAAAACAAAATGTGTTAATGGCCATATATCTGGAAACATGTACATTCAATCGCTTCCTTGCTTTCCTGCAAATAGAGTGTATTAATACATATAGCAGTTCCATCGCTGCGCATATTATATAAGATCAATTATGTTGCCACTTAAGTCTAACTTAATCTAGGTTAGCCTATGTTATTCTAGTTTATCCTAAGTATGGTCGGGCTTACCTCGGTAACGGATTTTTAGTCACCGAGTGCCGAGATATTCTACTGTAATATATATATATATAATTTAAAAAAAATTGCCTTGAATGTAGGCTTATGCTATCTTACGACGAATTATCATGACTTATCATGAGTTGTCGGACTTACCCTGATGCCGGGTTTCTGGGTCATCAGGCGCCGAACGGCGTTACTTAGTGCTATCTATCTTAATTATGGTCTAATAAAAAAAAATGCTATTTCTAAGCCGAAAGGGTTGCCTTAATCTACTGCCGAAATGTGCTGTGCCATACCTGGCAACAGCGGTGAATAAATTTGCTTAATCCTAGGTTGCGTGTCAAATGCAACCGTCTTACAGCTAAATTTGGCCTAGAACGATCGCCTGGGGCAATTTACTTCCCCAGGACACCACCCGCACGAGTCCTAGAAACACCGGTTGTCTCTAGGATCGCTGGATTCCGTTCCCTTAATTCTAGGTGTCGACGTCTATTACTAGTACTAATCTAGTCACAGGCGGCTTACGGTGCCACTAAGCAAACCGTTTCGCCTGCTGTACCTATCATTTCTTTGCCGTTGCCATTGCGTGTGTAGTCGTAGTTGGGCCGCCCACGTAACCCTTATGAGGCGCTCGCAATGCTCCTCTCTTAATGCCCATTGGCTGCCCGATGCATCGCCATTTATGTGGGCATTGGACATTGTCGTCCAATGGCATAATATTCTCTTCGCCTTTGTCGGCAATCGCAATCTGCTTTTCGCAGTAATCTTCGCCTGTATCGGCCGCAGTAGTATGCTTGTCGCATTAATATTCGCCTATATCGGCCGTAGTAGTATGCTTTTCGCATTGTAGGAATCTCTTCGCCATTGTCGGCCGTAGTATTATGTATTTCGGAGTAACATTTCACTCCAACGCATAGGAGTTTTGCTTCCCGCTATGGAAGCCGTGCCTACTTAAATTTAAACTTAACTAGAAGTCTAGTCATAATGGGGTCGTCTCTAGGGATAGCTCCCGAGTCCGGCGCGGAGTGAGCTATTTCTCCCGCCATTCTCAGAAAGTCTCCCTGCAGGTCTTGGCTTCGACGACCGTGGCACGAAGTGGGTGTAGCATCCCTTCCTCCCAGGGGCGGTTTATGCGCACCTAGGATTCCAGAGCTTGCCCGGCCAGGCCGCGAATGCTTTGACCTTACGTGGTTCGTCTGTTTAGTCTAGTCGTTAAGTTAAGTGAGGTCGCTGCGCTGTCGAGCCAACTGGGGTAAGGGTCCACATCGCCTTCCCCAGCTCTGCTCCAGTGTGGTCCCTCCGACCTTCGGCTTACGCCGCTGTCATCAATCAGAGCGTATCAGATTCCTTTGCAAAAAAAAAATGTGAGCGTAACCTGTGTAAATAGTTTAATCTCTGTGTAAAATGTAAAATATTTCCAGTGTTGTGGGGTTGTAGATCTTCTAAGTACATAGGCTACTTCTGGTCTACCATTGCTACGTCAGCTTTCCAGCAATAATGCTTTCTTTACCTTAATGGAGGTGTTAGTAGGGTCTGTGGCGTCAGGTACCCTGTTATTATGATCTGGGG
Source organism: Meconema thalassinum (assembly GCA_946902985.2). Taxonomy (NCBI): domain Eukaryota; kingdom Metazoa; phylum Arthropoda; class Insecta; order Orthoptera; family Tettigoniidae; genus Meconema; species Meconema thalassinum. The sequence continues at coordinate 97,814,761 of OX336389.2, forward strand.
GTAGTTATTTGTTGAGTGGGCTTAAAGTATGGTAGGAAGGGGTTGCGCACCTTTGGGTTCCACGTTAGTGGTGGCCTGGAACCGGTGATGCCGCTGGGATGCTCCTATAGTGAGTGGACTGGGGAGGCAATTCCCGGGATTGCAAAGATACGAAAATTCCATGCAGGTTTGATATTAATATCCCGGGTGAATGGATGGGATAGTCATGCATGTGTCTGGATATGAGGCGTCTGCCTTCATGTACGGATAGGTGTAGGGTGGGGCATAATACCAATATATTCCTGTCATGCGGGCGTGTTTAATTAATAAAGAATGGTTAATATATATCTATGGCCTCATCTCTCATTTGGAGATGCGCATTATGCTTACTTAATTTTTGCCGACCCACCCCTAATACTCAGGTGGTAGCATCGTGGTCCTAGGCGTAGCATGCCTGCTCTTTAGACGCATGAAGTCCATCAACCCCTTGTGTGTACTCTGTAAAGTAGTGTATCTGTTTTGATCGTGATCATATGTCTGCGTTGGTTTATGTTGGACGTGAGAGGGTTATTGGAAGGGAATTGGGTATTAACCATGGTAGCCTGCTGTAGTATGTCGGTAATCCCTCTTGGATTATCCCCCTATGGCTTGTCATCCTCCCTTGGTCCATGCTTGCTTTCTATCCGCGCCTTGGGATAGTAAAGCTTCACGACCTAATCTGGTCTGCCATTTGTAGTGTAAATGTGGCCAGTGGTCGTAGTGCGACTGGCTATGTCCTAGTCATCTGTAATGACTCCTATGCCTTACGATCGATAAAAGAAGTTATTAGGGGGGAGATCTTGTCTGTGTTTGCTCCTAATTGTTGAGTGCATGTGCGTGTGTGTGACTATGTTCCGCTACACCACGCGGACGGTTGGTCTGTTGCAGGCTAAGTCGTAATATGTATCGCATGTATGGGCGGGAGGCGCCCGTGGCCTGTCAACGTCTTGTCCATTGCCAAGTGCTTTTGCGGTGTAATAAAAAAAAATGTATGTTGTTATGATTGTTTTGCGTTTTTGATTTCATTGTCAATGCCGGTAAACAATAGTGCCCTGTCATGAGCAGTATTGCAGTATGACTAGTCTGCAAGTCAGCAGTTGGTATGTGTAATGTCAGGCTGGGATGTTATTGTTTGTCATCCGCCGGCAAGTGCTTTTCTGCACGTATGCAAGTGTGGTCATTGTTTTAGATTCCTAGCGGACTAATGTAGCAATTCATCCTAGTTAGGTAATGACGTTGTGTGGCCATTGTTTCCTAAGACTTGTGTCTTGCGAAATTTTCCTACCTGTGTTTGGGAAATGTATTCTCTATGTCTGGTGTAATTCGAAATTTTTTTGTCTGGCTTTTGGTGGGAGGAAATGTAGTATTCCCTGTTCATGCATTTGTATGGGCCAATTTCGGTGTGGTTGGGAGCCTGGATAACTGCTTTCCCTTGTGTCTAATTTTTACGGGGACTCAGACCCGTGACCTTATGTCATTCTCTGTGTTCTATGTCTGCGTTGTGTTTCAGGGCTTGAGGCGTCGCCAGTGTGGTTTTTGCTTGTGTTTCTCGTACCAAAAATACCGTTGTTTAGTTAGTTTTTGGTACGAGCGTGTTGTGTGTGGTCATGGGTTCGGAGCCGGTTGCCTGTAAAGATTTGGTGTGATCATTTCCGTGCCGCATATATTATGGCACGTTCCCGTGGATGTGCAATGCGCAAATGAAAGCATGCATACCTGTGTAGAGTTTGTATGTTTTTGATTTCCCCTCGTAGTGTAATTTTGGAAGATATAGGGTCTCTAAATCGGGCGTGAATGATGCGTTTGTTCCTGTCCACTTGGAACAGGCTTAGTTCGTCTGTGTGCGTGAAGGTCAACCAGCCCTGCGCGCCTTATCGCTTCTCGATAGTGTCCAATTTCATTCACGTGTGCATTATCTTGTTACATGCTTGACAATGCTCTGTGACTGTATGTTTGTGTCTCTCGGTCTGAATGCTATCTCTGTAATTGTGAGTGGGGCGGTCCGCCATACAAAAGAACCTCTCAGTAACTACATGTGTGTCCCCAAATTTTGCTTTAACTGTATCGGGGTTCAGGTATATTCCTATCCGTGGTACAAAATGTCGTTGTACGCGAGTGTCTCCGGGGCGCTAGTCGCGTGTTTAGTGACTATGTGCCGATGAGAAAAAGTCATGTTAGAGGCAGTGTTATGTGTAACGGATGCCTATGTATTAAATATATATATAGTTTAACTTGGCCACCTACCTTTCTCGGGCCGCATGCGTGAGGCAAAAAAAAAATGTTAGCCCCGCTCTGAATTAAGAGAGCACTTTGAAAGAAAATAATAGAAAGACTATATTGTATCTCGCCTGCCCACTGCTTTTATGCTTATAAAAGCGGGTTTCCGGGCGGTGGTAGTCTGTAAAAACTGTGTCGTAAATATGAAAAATGTTTATACATGAAGGTTGGGGCCTGATTGTAGTATTTACCAATTTGGTAATGTTATATTGCCCGTTGAGCCATTATATATTTAAACACAAATTGTGCTAAATGTTCCGGCATAACTCAACAAAATGACAGTGTTGCGATTTTTTTTTTAATTCTTGCCACGCTTATGGCTTTTGCCCTCTACAAGAGAGTCTATCCAACTGTTGAACCGGAACGTAGAACATTTAGTAATTTCTGCTTAGAAAGACTCGCTTAAGCTCTATGCTGTGATTTGATGCTTAAGCTATGTTCAAAATATCTCTTTCCGGCTTTAAGCCGCGTAGCTCACCTGATGGGCTTCTACTTGGCTTTGGATATTAGAAACTTTACGTTATTCAATTTGTGGTGATAACCACTCCGACCAATAATCATTGATGGCCTGAGAGAAAAAATGTCAGGGGCAAACCAAAAAAACAAGGATTTTGAGTCATGCACTTCTGATCTAGCCAAGTTGCACTGCCTATACATGAAAGAAGGCAGATAGAGAAAGAGAAAAAAAAATGTGCAGTTTGTGTTTGTGAGTACCTGTTTGTCTATTCCTACTATAGGTTCAAGTGATGTTAGATTGTTTCTGTGTCCCTGGTGGAAGTCGTTACTCCGGTCCGAGCGTCCTTGCTCGGAAAGATGAAGGGTTCTGCCCTGTTATGAGATTATAGGCCCCTGAAATCCACTGAGGCGCTTCTTTGCCATTTTTCGGGGGATTTTGTAGCAAAGTAAGCCTGGGCGTACTTCCACCGTAGCGCGTGTCTGTAGGTTTGAGCGTGCCTGTTTGCGAGGGCCTAAATGCGCTCCGCGCTATCCTAGTAGAGTTTACGGGGGTGTGTGTGTTTTCGACCGATCTGTTCTGTGGGGTAGGTAATAACACTTTTCCTAATCCCCGTGTACTGTGTGGTAGTGCCCGGTCAAAATGTGCGTGCGTGTATCGTGCATCCTGAGGGACTAATACCGGTGTTCGCCTTCGTTCTGGCAAATTTGCCCTTTGAACTGGCGGTAAAGGTCGCTTAATGGCTTGTGTCTGGCCTAGCAATGTGCTGGCGTGTAGCCTGACCGCTTTTCGGCCTGTGGCCACGGCAGACTCCTGCCATTGTGTGAGCCTATCTGTGTGGGTGTATGTAGGCTTTATGTGTAGGGGGACGGGTTCTATGTCGTCTGCCCATGACGTCGTTACGTCCCGTTGTCTCCCTGTCATGCTATGTGTGTTTGAGAGTCCTGGCTTCAACTCCCTCTCGTCCCTTTGTTCCGAGGGGGTTGTTCTAGGCTCTGCCCCTCGGTTTGGCAAAATTGCCTTCCGATCCGGAGCTGAAGGACATGTGTTTATGTAACCTTGTATTTGTAGCCTATTGGAGCCTAACCTGGCCGTCTCCTGGACTGTGGCCATGGTGACCTCCTTCCCATGTGTGGCAGTACCTGGCGAGAGGGACATCCTCGCAAATTGTTGAGTTAGCGTATCTACGCTTATGTCCTCTCTCGGCTGGGCTGGTGGCCCTACCAACTGTGTGTGGTCGTGTACGTGTACCGGGTGTGAATCTCGGTATGTGTCCACGTCTGCACTTGCACTCGTGGCCCTGGCGCTGAATTAGCCATTGCATGCTTAGCCAGGTCCGTGTGCCTAGTGTACCTATATGCCCTATTAACCGCTGTATTCGAGTTTTGAAATATGTGGTGTTATAAGTATATATATATATATAATATTTCCGATTGCAAATACACACTACTGTATGTATGCTTAACATTATAACGTGTGAGTAGTTATAAATCAACAAATACAAAAAAGGAAGTAAAGTAATTTGAACCTGCAGGGATTGATCCACGAACCCCCAGACTATGAGCCCAAGTCGCTACCATTACGCCACGGATGTTCTACGATAATTCTTGATAAACAACTGGTTTAGTATAACTGTATAATATTTTGTGTTGAAATCAACGATTTCATTGGAGTTTTCTGGCGTTTCTATAAACCATTTGATACTAAATATGTATTATTTTGTTCAGTACATGACTAATAGGATATATACTTAGGAAGTTTCGGAAATATATGTATTATTACGAGCAAAAATAGCGGCCATTTCGACAACGGGACGGCACGGGCCCACAACGATATGGCACGGCAAGCCTGGCCTGTTAGTCACTTCTTCGGTTACCTATTCCATTATAATATGCTAATATCCTACCGGACACCTCTTCGAGGACAGTTTAAACCTCCCTATATACGATAAGCTGAATTGTTGAGGCCAGGCCTTGTTGAATCGTAAGTTACGGTTAGGCTATAATACTTGCATGATTCATACATCCAACATCTTGAAACTATTTGGCTGATGACGCTTCCCACTTAAAGGTATGTTGTTGCAAAATTTTGTAGAGATCAGATGATTAGGTTAGTCGTAATTTGATTTAAGCTTTGAACATTTGGGTGGCCGCCATTACGTTTCCTTCAAGATGGCGGCGATGTAGAACATGACATTGAGATGCCGTTTGCTAGTGCTACCTCTGTACAAAATTTCGTTCAATTCGGTTTCACCGTGTTTGAATTCGTAAGGGAAATCGATTTGCACACATACATGGCCGCCATTTGTGAACTATTGGGCGGATGACCTTGTAGTTTGGGTAAAAGACGTTTTCTACATAACGTTATGTTGTTGCAAAATTTGGTAGAGATCAGATGATTAGGTTAGTCGCAATTTGATTTAAGTTTTGAACATTTGGGTGGCCGCCATTACGTTTCTGTCAAGATGGCGGCGATATAAAACATGACACTGAGGTGACCTTTGCTAGTGCTACCTCTGTACCAAATTTCGTTCAATTCGGTTCACCGTGTTTGAATTGATACATACACACACACAATTTTGACCCTGTGTTGATCCTATAAGTTTTGTTTCATTTTTTGCAAAAATCGAAAGTAGGCTAAAAGCCATTACTTTTCCTATACCACATTACTACAGGGTCTTTCATATAAAATAAGAGCGTCAAGCGGCGGCTTTGTTAACCTCAGCTGCGGTCACCTTGGCCGAGCTTGTGCCATGCCAAGACCCCTGCTTTAAGCGTGTGTACAATCCTATATGATGCAGCGGCCTTGCTAGCGTGTGTACAATGCTGAAATCTTACTTTAGTTAGTTAGTTAGTTAGTTATTGTTGATGAAACCGAAACCTCTACTTGTGCTAATTTTGTGAGTGATTTATTTGGAGACCGTCAAAATTCTCGCCAATGTCATCTAGCTCATCCTCTGTTAAAACTGTTCGCGTGCGGGCATGTTCTTTATTGAGCACCGAGCTAGTATTGTCAAACTTATTTGCAATTACGTGAATCTGTGCTAGTGAAGGTGGCACTTCATCAAGAAATTGCTGAACAAATGCATCACGTACCCGCCGAGCCGTCTCGTACTTAAAATAAGTTTTACATTAAACAAAACGATGTAGCAATGATAACTGTCTCACCATGTTAGCACTTGAGGTTTCGACTGGCGACTGAGCACCTGCACGCTTATTGCAAGGTCAAGTTTGGTAATGTCAATCTGTTATTTTTATACAGTCCATCGGAACTTGAAAGAAATAATAACAGCCCTCGTATGTACTATGCGCGCGCTTTCAATACTACAGCAGGGGGCCGTGGCACGTCACAAGCTCGGCCAAGGTGACCGCAGCTTCGGTTAACAGAGCCGCCGCTTGGCGCTCTTATTTTATATGAAAGACCCTGTATATTTAAATCGGTTCGATTAATCGACCAAAGCACATTGTTGATTAATCGTATCTTTAGATTAATGGGATAATTGGTCCGATTAATCGATTAAATCGACAGCTCTAATAAATACGATGTTTTAGCCAAGGATTAAAATGTTTGGGCCGATAACCTAGATGTTAGACTCCTTAAAACAATTATCATCATCATCATGTTTAGACAGCAAGCGTACTTGTCTGTTTGATAGACAGCCCGGGGGGTTGTTGGACCCACCGTAGGTTATTTCGATAGAAATCCACAAAAATCCACGCGAGCACTATAATGAGGCGTACTAGACAAGATGAGGACTGAGTTACAGTAGGTTGCCATTGCTTTCCTCACTGAGCCCTACGAGTAAAACGCTCACCTTTCACAACATTCACAGGAACTGGTTGCTCCTCAGCAGCAGTCATACCTCAATAGCTTCCATATAATCACAGCCATGTAAGCCTCTGTGACATAGGCGGCAGCACGCCAGACCACTCACCCCTGGGTCCGTGGTTCGAATCCCGGTCACTCCATGTGAGATTTGTGCTGGGCAATGCGGAGGCAGACATATTTTTCTCCGGGTACTCCGGTTTTCCCTGTCACCAATTTCATTCCATCAACGCTCTCCGCTGTCTTTTCATTTCAATTCATCTGTCGTTTATTTAATCATTGCCCCAGAGGAGTGCGACTGGCTTCGGCAGCCGGCACAGTTCATATCCTCGCCGCTAGGTGGGAGTTTCATTCATTCCATTCTCTGACCCGGTCGGTCGACTGGAAGCAGGCTGTGGATTTTCATTTTCATAATCACAGCCATAAATGAGACAGACACATCCGTGGAAAGCCACATTTTACTCTTGCCTGTGTTAATAGACAAATGCATATGTTCTGCATTCATCAAGAGATCGTAAACAGGCGAAAATAGAGATGCATAATCATCCTACTCCTAGCTTGCCACGGTGGGTGTGTGGTTATCGTGTCGGACTACCAACCCTAAGTTTGCAGGTTCGCTCTTGGCCGTGGCAAGTGATTTTTGAAAAGTAACAATATCACGGCACGCATGTCATACGTTGTTGGCATGCCAAAGAACACATTTGAATTCAGTAGGCCATGTTCAAAATGGCTAAATTAATCTCGGGATTTTCTGCTAACACAAAAAGTTCCTCCTTTCTCCACTAGAAAGCGCTATAGTGCCAAGGAGCTTAGATATCTAACCTCCTTGACTTTCATAGCGCTCCAAGGAGCATTAAATTCGACATGCAAGCTGCCCTCTGGGCGTCAATTAACAAAGCTTGCACACGACACATGAGGCCATACTGTGCCCGTTTAGACCGGAGTCCGCACGACCACATATGCATTTTACCAATAATCAGTCAGCACGAGAGTCAAAATATCCCGGAGCGCCAGATGGGTTAAAGCAAATCGCAAAAACGACATCAAATTGAAAAAATGCTTTACTGATTTTTGGCTCAATGCAACAATAAGGATAGAAGGAGATTTAATTGGGTAAGACACATCTGGTAAAATTATCTCAGTTTATTTTAAAGTTAAAATCTGACTGCAAAGATGCTCAAAGCAGCATCACTCCACGTGTGGCGATCCACACCCTTATTTACACACAATATACAGAAATTTTCCAAACACATTTGACAATCTTTCTGGAAACACAAGTCCGATTTATAGTCCTGTGGACTGTGTTCCAAAATTATTAATATGTAATTCCAGTTCAAAATTAATTGTCCATACTGGAAATAACGTTGATCACTGTTTGACTATTTACATGATATTAACACTCGTAGAATAAATGTTTATAGAATTTCTTAGACTTTCATTTGTTTTCCAGTTTCAAAAATATATCGTTGAAAATATTATCATCATCGAAGCAACACAAATTATTAACACATATTAATAACATCTGAAAAGTATTTGACCTTGAGCATAGCATCGAAGAACTGTGCGAAGCACAACAACAATTAATTGTTCTTCTGACATTAAACATTCGAGAAGTGACTCGATTATGAACTTCAAGTTCCAAACAAAATATATGATTTCTGAATCATCAACTTGATCAATAAATGGTTGAACCATTCAACTATTAGATTTCCCATGTGGAATCATTATGAACAAAATATTTATATATATGGCCATTTCTAGCAACTTTCACAACTTGCAATTCTTCGACAGAATGCGGAAATTAGAATTGTAGTCTTATAATGAATTCATTTAGTTCATGGCACTAGGATTGAAAATATCCTTCAAATTATTCGTGGTTAAAGAATTATTTTAAATTGGCAGTGGCCCATTCTACTATTTGTGTAAGAACACAATATTACAACAACAACGGCAAAGGTCTTCCTCTGAAGAAGAATAAACTACTATCATGACAAATCCGGGTTCTAGCAAAATCAAAGTCTAAATGGAATTCGTAAAAAAAGGTTGAAATAAGAACTGATGGTTTCAAAGAAATAACCTTCGGGTTATTCATACGACGAAATGTGTGGCTCCAATACTCCTACTATAAACCTGAGCCATCGAACCTGCTATCTGATTGATGCTCGAAAAAACCTTCATTCCTGCGACTTAACATGCGCACCTGGGAATGGCATTCAACTACTCCACACACATAAATTATCTTCCCAAAATTTATACAATAAATCAAGCCTCTGCTTGTTATCAACACTGGAAGATTAATAAACTTACAAGTTTATTTTATTTTACCATTCAGTTCAACCCGTGAATTTACCATACTTATGAAAATCTTCATTTCACTTTCGAGTGTATTTACGTCATGATTTTATATAAATACAACAATATCCTATTTGATACAAATATCATTTGCTTCCCGTTTCATGCCTCTCCGTGTTATATGAAAAATATACTTTGCTCAATGCAAATATCAACTGTTCAACCAGAACTGAAATGTTGGTTGAATGCGGGCTTGCGCTAACCACTCTCCTTCGGAAAATCTCCTGTTCCAAACTAGAAATGTTTAAACTACTTCATAGGCTCTTTCTCAATACATATGATTATTAGAAAATATAATATCCAAGAATTATTTAGAAAAATTCTAAAAATTATTATTATTATTATTAGTGGATTATTATTATTATTATTATTATTATTTCAAATATGTTTAATTATCATCTCATTATGTGAGAATCCACATGTTCGAACCTTCGAATATGGAAAAAATATCCATTCCTCAACAAAAATAAATTTAACTTTTACAGTTACATCGGCTGATTACCGTGATTTCCTTAAAATATGAAAAATTTAAATAAATGCTCGAAATGCTCGGTCATCGATCCTAAACTGTTCTGAGTGTTGCAAATGCTCAGAATAACTCTAACAAGTCTTGCGTAAATCATTACAAGCTTTAAATACGACGAAAAAAATGTGTTGGTCATCTGCAGAAAAATAGTTTGTTCCAATTAGCTAAGCATAATATAATTCAAATGTGGCTTACATTTCTTGATGGTCTTGAAGTGTAGTAAACCTGGTCTATACCAGATTTATCCATAGACATGCCCTATCGGACAAGCATGTATAATCCTTGTATCGGCCGCCATTGTAGACCCACAAATCGTCTAGTCAGACATAGTGGTAGTATCTTTCGACGTTTGAATAAACTGTGGTTCCATTTTAATATGGGCTTCTATCAAAGCCATAACAGTTTGTTGAAATAGGGTCAGGTCTAAGTGATCTCTTCTTAAATATGTCAGTTGTAACATAACTCACTGTAATCTCATCAGTACAAGAAAAACGTTGACAGTCTAAGCAGTTAACGGCTGTTCTGAAGATCGTTCCCTGGGCATGGTTTGTATATCACCATCTGCCATGCGCTAGACAACTTGCAGTTTCCCTTGCGTAGACTAATGAACGCCACCGTTATAGACTAGTCTTCAATGTACTGACAGATCGAAGTGGTTAACTAGTTACAAAAATGAAAACTGACTTGAAATGGATTTAAACATCCAAGTATTAAGTTACTACTGGACTGTGACAAAATACTATTTCCTAGACAAAGTCTAGCATATGTCCTTTTGGAAATATAAATATTTCCACCAATGTCTGTAGAAATCAATCACCTCAGTGATTCTCCTCACCAGAAACTTACTAAGTTCCAACTCGTTTGCGCAGCACTTCTCGTGACTATCACGATTTGAAAAGAACTTCTGCGTAGATACGGCAACCATGTGCCTTGGCTCAGCGTAGACGCAACTTGCTTGCCAAGTGCTTGTGTTAGAATGAACTGACCATGCCTGCTCCAGCTGGCTTTTATTCAAAACGCTCAGGGTCACGCGTCATCGCCTGATATCTGGAAATCCTCATATCTCTTGAATCCCTGGTCCGATTTACTTGATACTAATTACATTCTCTTTCATTTGGCCGTGCCAGTAATCTGATCCCAGTCTCAAGTCTCTACTCCGTAGTTAACTATTTAATCAATAAATAGCCTCAACCTCTGCTATTACTCGCTACGTCACTTGACATCCAACTATCGGTAATTTTCTTCTAAATGCTTCTCGAAGCAATGTAGCGCGATATTCAAATATCTGAACTTTCAAAAGCGGCTACAGCCTTTCCCTTGATATCTAGGTGTCTGAAACTTGGAATACCCATTCCTAGAGTTGGGCACAATACGATATCATTATTAGCCTACACTTCTCCCGAATGTCCAGTTCGCCCCGGTACACCTCTACCTTCTCCTTTACCTCCAAGGCGGACCGGGTTCGATTCCCGGTCAATGCATGTGAGATTTTCGAAGTGAAATGCCATGTCCTGTGGTTCGGATTCCACGTAAAAAGGAGGTCCCGTGGCTCATGATCGCGAGATTAACGGTCACTTTAAACTACAAGCTTCCTTCCTTCCTTTACCTCCAATCTTCATCTTCCAGAAATCTGTTGCAGTCCATATTTCGTCTACTAGACTTTATCAATTCGATCCATCGTGCGCGGAGTCTTCCTCCTGTTCTTCTTCCTTCCCATGAACCGATATCCTCCAACATATGTTTTGTCATTCTTCCATTTTCCATTCGTTTGACGTGTCCAAACCATTTTGGCCCGCATCTGTCCAATGACTAAAGCTCTGTGCGGATGCGGATATCTGCGGATAAATTCGCGGATATGCGCAAAATATTTCGCCATGCGGATATAATTTGCATGACTGTGCGGATAGCGGATAAGCTGCGGATAATGCTTGGAGTAAATTTGCGGATAGTTTTTAGAATAAGTTACAATCCGAATTTGTTTAAATATAATTACTAGAACCCGGATGTTTATGACATATCTTATTTTTAGCCTACTTTCGATTTTTGCAAAAAATGAAAGTAGACTTATGAGATCACTACAGGGCCAACAAGAAGTTCCGTGACGAACTAAAGAGCCTACTTTTCTTAAAATTTAGGATTCAAGCAAATGATTAATCTAAAGGGATCTATCTAGAATAATGACGAAATTAAGTTTGTAATATCGAAATTTCTAATTAGTTCGAAATACTGTATACCTGGCATAATGTAGCCTAATAGAGAACTACAGTTGGCAGCCCTGGTGACTGAGTATATTCTTAGTTCCATCTCTTAAGGTACAGAATACAAAATTTGGTTGAAGTCCAATGGATAGCATGGACGTTCCATGCAGTTAAACATTGCATCTAACAGCGCGCGTAAAATCATGTTGGCATCAATGACATACATGTATTGGTCAGAAATAATCTGAAATAATATGATCTATTGTTGTGTCAATTGAGAATGAAATCCATTAGTTAGAAGAGAAGTTACATGCATTTTAAAATTGGACCTATCAGCAGGCTTAGAATCATGTTGGCAGCACTGGCGTTGGCCTATATTAGTTACTCCAAATTAATCTAGAATGCCAGGTACTATACGTGCGCAAAGTTTAGAGCTATTGGCTTGCATACTTTCTGATATATTGATATTAGGGTAACAAAAATAGAGACAGTATTTATTAACAGTTGGCAGCCCTGGTTGCTCCTAAATATAGCCTATTCATAGTCATATCTGTTATGGTACACATAACACACACGAAATTTGGTTGAAATCCAAATGATAGTATATAAGTTACGTGTATTTAAAGTTGGACCTCTCAGCAGGCTTAGAATCATGTTGGTAGCACTGACGTATATAAGTTACTCCAAATTAATATAGAATGTCAGGTACTATACGTGTGCATAGTTTAAAGCTGTCTGCTTGCATACTTTCTGATATATTGGTATTTGGATGAAAACAATAGGGAGTGCATTTATTAACAGTTGGCAGCCCTGGTGGCTCTTAAGGATATGCTCATTCATATCTGTGTATGTACACATAGTACATACGAAATTTGGTAGAATTCCAATTGATAGTGTAGAAGTTATATGCATTTAAAAATTGGACCTATCAGCAAGCTTAAAATCATTTTGGCAACACTGCCATGTATGGCCTCCTGGAAATTAAACTGCAATATTATTATCTATACGTGTGCCAATTTTGAAATAGCTCCCTTTCATTCCTTCCAAGATATCCAACTTGGAGCTCAAATTTCAATTGCGATTTTTCAGCAATTGGTAGCAATGACATCATTTTCAAATATGGCCGTGAGATATTCAGGTATAGATCTTTACTCCTACCAAATTTTGTTTCGATTGCTCCAGCCGTTTAGGAGTTGATAGGGGGGGGACACACACACAGCTAGACAGTCAGACAGACAGACAGACAGACACACATTTGCCCGATCTCATAAGTCTACTTTTTCCTCATTTTTGCAAAATGTGAAAAGTAGACTAAAAATTGTGTGTGTGTGTGTGTGTGTGTGTGTGTGTGTGTGTGAGAGAGAGAGAGAGAGTGTGTGAGTGTGTGTACTCTGAATGTCTGTCCCCCCCCTATCAATTCAAACACGGTGAATCCGAATTGAACGACATTTGGTACAGAGGTAGCACTAGCAAAGGGCACCTCAGTGTCATGTTTTATATCGCGGCCATCTTGACGGAAACGTAATGGCGGCCACCCAAATATCCAAAGCTTAAATCAAATTACGACCAACCTATTTATCTGATCTCTACCAAATTTTGTAACATTATACCTTATTGTATCAGGAATCTTTTGACCAAACTACGAGGTCATCTGCCCAATAATTTGCGGATGGCGGCCATGTTTGTGTGAAAATTGATTCCCCCTATCTTTTGAAACACGGTGAATCAGAATTGAACGAAATATGGTACAGAGGTAACACTAGCAAAGGGCATCTCAGTGTCATTTTTCATATCACCGCCATCTTGACGAAAACGTAATGGCGGTCACCCAAAAGTTAAAAGCTTAAATAATATTACGACCAATCTAGTCATCTGATCTCTTCCAAATTTTGCAACGTTATACCTTTATGTATGAAGAATCTTTTGACCAAACTACGAGGTCATCTGCCCAATAATTTGCGGATGGTGGCCATGTATGTGTGCCAATTGATTCCCCCTATCTATTCAAACACGGTGAAACCGAATTGAACGAAATTTGGTACAGAGGTAGCACTAGCAAAGGGCACCTAATATTCATGATTAATATCCGTATGACACTTATTTCAACATGCTACTACAACCAGCATTCAATTATACTCCTTGGAAAGGACAAAGAGTTATAACAATACCCATGCATTTAGAAGAAAGTAGGCTATATGTTCTTTACTGAACATCTTGTTCCATTATGTTATTTTCACGACAAAGGTAAGATGATGATGATGATTTATGCTAATCTCATTCAAATTATGTCATTAAGCATAATTAACACTCTGAACTGAAAAGGGTTGCAATTCTGGCTGTTTAACATTCATTTCAAAGAAAGCACATTGCGTAGGCTACATAACCTAGGGGAACGACTTTCTCCTCGAATGCCTAAATGTGTTGCTTTAATAATCTATTTAGAAATATTATCGTAATGTTAGTAGATTCGGATAAGAAACGTGTGGATGTGGGGCGGATGCGGATAACAGTCTTGCGGATACGGGGCGGATGCGGATGACGTTTTGTTTACCCGCACAGGGATCTACCAATGACCGTCCTGACTACGTCATTTATCATATCTTCTTGTTTTTCCTAACATAATTCATAAAAACTTCAATTCGCTGGCCTGAAGTTAACTCTCCTCTCGTCCCCTCTCTTCTTGTCACTTGAGATAGATAATACATTTCAAATCGATAAAATTCCTCCCAAGTTGAAATATGAACGGGATTCATGCTACGAGTTTCATGCAGCAACCGTTTGAACAAACTCGGTGATTGTTACTTCTTTGGCCCATTGTTCCTTTGACCAGGCTGTGGAGAGAAGAAAAAAACGCTAATCACAAGCTTCATGTATGTACATGGGTTTATAGCCCACCATTGAGGCGAGATAATAACCTGGTAGGTTCTATTGAGGCTTTGAGCATTAATCAAGAGATGCCTGATCGTTATTGCTGACACTGCTTCACCGGTGACAGATGTGATGTACTTTGCGAGCCGGTCGATGGCATACTTTCTCCTTTGAAGTCAACAGTTCGAGGTCTGTCTTCCTTCACAGACGATAACTACTCTACCACGGCAGAGGTTCCTGTGTGTGTGTTCTCACAAGTTAGCTGCTCCAGTTATGAGCAAAGGACGCTATATGCCATAACAAAGGACTATTCATGGGACAAGGAGACATTTTCATAACTACTGCGTGAGGAGAAAGGGGATTCTATAAAATGGAAACTTTTACTCGAGATAAAGTAGATTAGACAATCACGAATGTTGCTGTATGGAATGTGTAGGAAAGACACGGCAAGTACTATAATAATTATGATAATAATAATAATAATAATAATAACAACAATAATAATAATAATCATAATAATAATAATGTTATTGGTTTTACGTCGGCAGCCTTCGTGGCTTAGGCGGCAGCACACCGGCCTCTCACCGCTGGGTCCGTGGTTCAAATCCCGGTCGCTCCATGTGAGATTTGTGTTGGACAAAGCGGAGGCAGACAGGTTTTTCTCCGGGTACTCCGGTTTTCCCTGTCACCAATTACATTCCAGCAACACTCTCCACTATCATTTCATTTCATCTGTCGTTCATTTAACCATTGCTGCATGGGAGTGCGACAGGCTTCGGCAGCCGGCACAGTTCATATCCTCGCCGCTAGATGGGGGGCTTCATTCATTCCATTCTCTGACCTGGTCGGTCGACTGGAAGCAGGCTGTTGATTTCATTGGTTTTACGTCCCTTTTAACAACTGCAGCTTTTAGAGACGCCGGGGTGCCAGAATTTTGCCTCGAAGGGGATCTTTAACGGGCCAGTAGATCTACAGTCACGGCCCTCTCGCATTTGCGCACCCTTAAATGCCAGCTGACTGCGACAGGATTCGATCCTGCAACCTTGGGCCCAGCAAGCGAGAACGTTACCACTGAGCGACGCAGACAGCCACAACCCCCTGGTACCACAGTAATACCATTTTGCTATCTTGCAATATTATTTTATAGATTATTTATTGTCTAATGTGCCAGACCATTTAGTCCTTGGAACTGGTTTATTAACTTTCCAAAAAATTGGTTAAATAGAACGTCAGTAATAATAATAATAATAATAATAATAATAATAATAATATATAATAATAGTGTTATTTGCTTTACATCTCTATCATTTACCGCGGCTTTTAGAGACGTCGGGGTGCAGGAATTTTGCCCTGAAGGGAATCTTTAACGTCCCAGTAAATCTACTGATGTCCGCCTCGTTGCGTAGTGGCTAGCATTCTTGACTGTCACTGTGGAGGCCCGGGTTCGATTCCTCGCTCCGCCATGAAATTTAATTCTAGTTTGAGGGCTGGAATGGGGCACACTGAGCCTCATGAGGCAAAACTGAGAAGAGGTAGGTTCAATTCCTACCTCAGCCATCCTGGAAGTGGTTTTCCGTTGTTTCACACTTCTACTCCAGGTAAATGCCGGTATGGTACCTAACACAGGCAAACTAGTAGAGACATCACTGTGACACAGATTATCAGACGAATTCTATTCACACCCAAGTACATGGGGGTTACGATGAATGAACAATTAATTGAATAATTTTAAATTAATCGATTTATCGGCCAACCGAATAATGAATTAATGAAGTGAGAGAAGCCATTTTTCAGTGTTACCTTGCTTTCTTTAACAGTAAACACGTAAGGAAAGAAGTTTAATTGAGAGGTCATAACTTAATTAGAGATACCGTACGCTTATTTTGGGAATGATGTATAGAAATTTATAAAAGCTACTTTTTGCCTAATGCCGGCCTCCGTGGTGTTGGGGTAGCGTGCCTGCCTCTCACCCGGAGGCCCCGAATTCGAGTCCCGGCTCCGTCGGGGATTTTAGAAACTGACGTGAGGGCAGGAACGGGGTGCACTCAGCCTCGTGAGGACAATTGAGTAGCTGTCTGACAGTGAGGCAGCGCCCCGATCATGGAAACCAAGATTAACGGCCGAGGAGAACCGATGCGCTGATCACGCGTCACCCCAATATCTGCAGGCCAAATAGCTGGGCAGTGGTTGCTTGGTAGGCCTAGGTCCTTCACGGGCTGTAATGCCAGGGGTTTTTACCTTTTGCTAAATATACAAAGTGTCCTTCCTTGTTTATGTTAAAAATAACCAAATAAGAGTCAGTGACAGTGGAGGGACAAACATTAATCAAATTGGGAAGGGTTTAAAAAAAAAAAAAAAAAAAGGTTTCAGCAAATATTTTGAATTAGTCTTCAATGTTTATAATTTAGGACAGGGATATTTTTGTTTCATTTTCTCTTTCCCTAGTTTTCACAAAGAAGGTACATTATTTTAAAAAATGTATATTTTTCTCCTGTGAGAGCATAGTGAAAGGTGCGAAGTACATGGATTAATCGTCAATACAAATACTTGGGAAGTGAACTGACTGAAGGTGGAAGACTAGATTTGGAAATTAGCAGAATAATACAACTCGGAAGTGCTTTCTACCAACAGGTACGGGGACTAGTATGGAACAAGGATATACCAATTAAGGCTAAAGAAGTTATGTGCAAAGCATACTATGTTCCTATAATGACATAAGCAGCAGACACTTGGACAATGACTAAGAGGGATGAGAGCAGAGTACAAGCAGCTGAGATGAGATTCCTGAGAAGTATGGTCCAGAAAACGAGGAGAGACAGGGTGAGAAATGAAGATATACGGAAAGAACTGGGAGTACAGAAACTAAATGATAAACTGGAGCAAAACAGATTGAGATGGTTTGGACATGTCAAATGGATAAATGAAGTAAGGCTACCAAGACCAGCACTGGAACGACGGATGACAGGGAAGAGAGGACGAGGAAGACCAAGAATGCGTTGGATGGACTCGGTGGAGAATAGCAATAGAAAACGGAACCTGGATTGGAACACCGTGTCGGAAGAGGAATGGTGGAACGACAGAACAAAGTGGAGAGGAACCATATTTGCCCCCACCCAGTGTCAACTGGAAAAGGGGAAATGAAGATGAAGATGATGATGATGACAATTAATCAATTGTTTTACCAACCGATTAATCGATTAAATAAACAAAAGATTAATCGTTATTTGTTGCAATTTATCGATATATTTTTGGTTAGATTGATCAATTATTCGATAAATCACTAATCGATATACAGTCCGTAGTTTCAGAGGCTGTTTTTACTATGGTCAAATTATCGATTGCCCGTAGTTGCATCCACACCGCATTTTACGATCTACGTTTTACCACATCACTTCCAAGTACTCGTACTTGAGGTTCCTAATTCATGTTCAAACCATTGAATGGGAGGAATTAAGTGACTATAGTCGCTCATAGCAAATCTCTGATGAATAACAACCTTCTTTGAAATTTGAAAATGATAAATATTGAGATGACATTGTCTTGAATTAGTGGCGACGACTACAGCATGACACTGCAGAATTGCACCCTGTACTCAGCAGCTAAGACCACACACGAGTTGCGCTAATCTCACCTGAAGAATCGAAGTTACTTCACGTAAGGAATTTACGAAGTTGTTTATTGTAGAAGAACGAAAACAGGAGTCGATTGACCATGAAGCGTAAGTATTCTCTAAAACGGGCAAAATACCCAAAATCCAACACCTGATGAAATTACCGGAGTACGGTTCGTAAGAATAGATTGAAACCACAATTACATGATTCTACTCTTCTTCACGATCAGCGCTAGGCCTGTTTTTGTGCGCGGGCCAGAAGACTTCTTAAAAAAAAAACATTCTTATAAACCAAACTTGTCACAAAATATGACTTGCCTAGAATTAAACGTTATGATATATTTTTGTTTGAGGATGATAATATTTTTATGTTCGACCATGGCGAAATGTAAATATTATATGTCAGAAAACTGTACTATAATTAGGCTCATCCTACAAGTTTTCATTATGATACAGTTTCTCCCACCAATCAGAAATCAAGAAACAGTTGTGTGACCAATTAGGTGAAGATAGCATCGCACCTGCGCTCACTTCCATGGCCTCCTATTTTAAATTTCACTGCGTGGCGAGTGTCATAGTGAGGTATTCCAGGAGGCCATGGTCAAATGCACTCTGTTCAGTACATAAAACTGGTGAAATCTCGACAGATATTTATGAATATTTATGTTCGAACATAAAATAGTTATAATTATCGTCGAACATAAACAGTCGTATGCAACTCGCCTATAATGGTAATTAATACACTCGTATGGAAATTATAAAACTCGCTTCGCTCGTTTTATAAAAATACTCGTGTATTAATTATTGCCATTATAGGCTCGTTGCATAATGTACTAATAAAAATCACGCATCCTCCCAGCTCGGCTTCACCCACGGACTCTGCGAGGGATCATTCCTCTACCGTCGTAATGACAGTGTCAGGTAGCTGAACACACTTTGTCAGCAGAAACGACCGATAAGTTGGGTCTAATTAAGAATGGGTCAGGGAGGGATTTTGGAAGGATGTTGGCCTTGGTGATGTTGAAATGAACCGTCCTGGTAATTGTCTGGTGATGAAAATTGAAAACCACGAAAAACATTTTCACGACGGCCGAAGTGGGATTCAAACTCACGCTTTCCCGATGCTAGCGAGGCACGAGGTAACGCGTTAACGCTCTCAGCAACCGTGTTCAGTAAAAATGTTGATAAAATTAAAATATTATGTCGCCTCCGTGGTGTAGTGGTTAGCGTGCTTAGCTGCCACCCCGGAGGTCCGAGGTTCGATTCCCGGCTCTGCCACGAAATTTGAAAGTTGGTATGAGGACTGGAACGGGGCCTACTCAGCGTCGGGTGGTCCAAATGAGTAGAGGGGATTCGATTCCCACCACAGCCATCCTCGAAGTGGTTTCCCACTTCGTCTTCGGGTAAATGCCGGGATTGTACCTACTGTCAGGCCAAGACCGCCTCCTTCCCTCTCCCTTGTCTATCCCTCCCGTTCTTCACATCCCGTCCCATCCCTCATGAGGCCCCCTGTTTGTTTGGAGGTGAGGCCACCTGGGCGAGGCGCTAGTCCCGCCTCCCCAGTTGTATCCCCTTACCGATGTAAAGCTCCAGGACACTGCCCGTAGAGGCGGTAAAGGTGGGATCCCTCGCTGAGTCCGTGGGAAAAGCCTACCTGGAGGGTAAACTGACTACGAAAAATATATATATATAATAATAGTAATACTTCATTATTATTATTATTATTATTTATTTTATTATTATTATTATTATTATTATTATTATTATTATCATTATTATTATTATTATTATTATTATTATTATTATTATGTTGAAATGAAGTGACTGGATGGGTTGGTCGGTGCTGGAAGGCATGTAATGTGTTAAAGGTACAACAACCGGATGAAGGTAATCACGGGGAACAAGATGGTAGTAGTCCGTGGTGGAGGATCCAAAGAATGCCGCCCGCACCTAGAAGCAATCTCAGTGCACGATATGATCTGGTTAAGATATGAGCGATAGCGACACCTACCCCTTTCCTCTTTGTCAACCTCTTGTGAGGATTAGTGTTCAGTCACACTCCCCATCGACAGAGAGTGATTGCACTTCCAGCATTACAGTATCTACAGTAGTTCAGGAAAGGGATTTTGGAAAAATAAATCGGCCGTGGACCTATTGAAAGGAACCATCCCGGCATTTGTCTGGAGGTGAAAATGGGAAACCACGAAATTAGTTTTCAGGACGGTCGAAATGGGAGTCGAACCCATGCTCTCGCGATGCCAGTGGGGCCAGGGCCGTAGAGAGCAATCACGGGCCCTAGCACAGGGTATTCCGGGCCCCTCCATTTTTATTCAACCAGTGACGTAATTTTGAATTTACTGTATTATGTTTTCAAATCCCCCCCACAAAAATAGTTCGGTGGAATTTAGCTTGCCCAAGTCAGTATTAATTTCCTTTGTTTTTTGTTATTCAGCCACACCCGTTTTATTTTCTCGTTGGTTGTTCTTTTTCTTCAAAGTTTTGACCAATGTGCATTAACAATTCCATTTATATTTTATCTGAATGTGTTCAGGCACCACAAGAATAAGCCATGAAGTAAAGAGCCTTTTTTTTCCCTTCAAAATTGAATTAGAAAGGTGGTATATTGGTTTTCTCGGCCAGTGAATTAAAACTCGGCAATTCTTCTAGGTTTGTGCCGTGTCTTGTGTGGGGTTTCGCCTAGGACACCAAGCTGGCTCATCGGCGGGCTACACCTTGGTTTACTCTTTGTAAACCATAGTCATCTAATGTGTATAGTTACGGTGACGAATGCGCAGTTGAGACCACGTCTGACATCGCATGGCCTGAGCTCCACAAGCTACGAACTCTAGGTTCGCACATGCTTCAGGTCGCTACAAAAATGTCAACTGTCCTAGTCATTTCCTCACAAGGAAATTATCTTCAACTGCACGGCTATGTCAACAGTTCCAGAATGCAAAGAACAAAGTTAGATAGAAAGAATCGTTAGTTAGGCTTGTTTTACAACAATTATGCATTTTATTATTAGAATGTCGGTTTATAGGTTTATCGTAGGTTTATGGCGAATAACATTGACAATAGCCTGGGCACGGAGTGTCTCCAACTGAGATCATTCTCCACCAAAAAGCCTCGACTCAACAGTCGGAATATAATCAACGAGTATAACAACTCGGACACACAATAACACGGGTTACCAGCGGCGCTAAGCTCGCGTTCAATAACTCTGGGATAGGCCTGTACAACAGTTACCTTCCAGTAACATCTGGTCAACGGGATCATCCCCGGACAAACCATACAATAACATCCTGCTATAACAGGGTAGACTTCACCATCCTATAGAAAACATAACTGTACCTGTCATACGACAATACACGCAACAGAGCGTTAAACTAACAAAAACCGATCCATAAAACAAGTGATCAAATACAAGAGTGGAAACTGATTTCCATAAGCAAAGTAGCAATGAAAGGAAAGGCGAATACAAATTGTACTCTGTCCTCGTCTATAGTAGTTTTGTCTCACAATGAAGCAGGCGTGCTCTAGGTCACTGGGTTACATAACCAGTTTATTCAAGGCCGGCGATTTAATCAATACAAAACCTGCACTTGGCCGGTTCATAAAAAACTTTACCATATGTTACGGATCTCTACAGAGTCCGTGTATCAAATGCACGCTATAAATCTGAGTATAGTAATACACTTCCGTCTTTCTACCAAAGACGTCTAAATGAAAGTAAACTTACAATAACTGAAGCTCTTTGCTTTAAAAATGCAACTCAGTAGTTGCTAGAACATCAAATAAAAACGTGTCTCACACGACACAAGAAAAATATGATAAATGTGGCACAGATTCACACACTAGATCTGCTTAATGATACGTTGGGAACCGCGTTCGATGCTAGGCAACGAAACATTCCTTCTAGTTGTTAGGTTCAAACATGACCAAGAATAGCTTCTGAGCTTATTCAAAATGAAATATAATGCATTTACAAACTGGTAGTTACTGTCGACTACCTAAATGATACGACCGTTCTAACGACAGTCAGGGGTGTAACAAAAGATGGCTGCGAAGAATGCAGTCAATTAATAACCAAGGCATCTGATTGCCATAACTACAGTCAGCAAAGACTTGAAAATTACCCCAAGTAGGGTTGAACAAAATAGCCTCAAAATGACTACGATCAGGTTCAGCAAAATGGTAGGCATTGACGTTCCACGACGTTCACCAAGCTGCACCAGGGCTGACCAAAATGTCTGACCCCAAGGGTGTCTCACTCTAAACTGAAATAAATGACATCTAACTAATCTAGTTACATCCCTACCTAGAAAAATGGCTGACACTGAGTGTGGTTGATTCACAAACTACATTAAAACTACTATACCACCAGAAACTAGAACAAAGAAGGGGTGTGACAAAAACTCACGAAATGGAGGAGCTCTCACTCAGCTCTCTATTCCACAACAAGGGTTGTACATAAACCTCTCTGGCTCTCTGGATCGGTATCCTCCTCATCAGGATTCCCATCTGGACTCCCCCAAAGACCAGGGTTCGATTTGTCCCTGTCGACATCTTCGTGGATATGCCTGGAAATGGCATTTTGGCTCCTTCCCTCTCGTTCATCGTTCTGGAAGTTCCACCATCATGCTGGTTCCTGTAGAAACGTCACCCCCCCCCCCATACTGGGATGGTATTAGCCCATGGTGACTGCTTCAACCATGGTGAATAAAAGTCCAATCACGTGGGTAGCGAAATAAGTTGCGTGATTATTCATCCTCTCACTTCCAAAATTATAATGTCCGTCGTGACTATTATAGGCTTCAATTATAAAATACGACACAGCCTTAATCTTGCAGATGTGGATTAGCATGTGAGTTAACACTATTTTATAATGCTGCACGTGCTAGTGACGCTACTTTTGTATCACGCAGCATCCGTGAATTATACGACGTTTCAAAGATGAAATTTCCACTTTGGCAATTTAAATATCTCATACTATTATAATCACACTTATTCAGGATAATTGTAACACTATTACCTGTATATTTCCACTAGGCATCTGCCCTCCACATACGCGTGGGTAATATGTGATGTCACAGCAATGTTGTGCAATACACTATACTTGCCAATAATTATTTCCCAAGCTTCTTATTTAATTCACTGGACTTCATCGACAGTGAATATTAGTATTTGCTTGCTCGATGGCACCTTATAATCACTTTTAACGCTAAACAGCGGATATTCTTCTACGTCTCGTAGGACAAATGTAAATCCACGCCTACACAAGGCGGATTCTCAAGACGCAGTGCTGCGGTACTGGGTGTCTCTAGAAAGTAGGTCGTCAAAACGAAAACGTTGAGCGACTACTTACGTTCCTTTTTGCGTATCTGCAAGGGTATTACCTTACCTAAAGTAAAAATAAACATTCTCCAAAATGTTTTAATAATGCAGCATGACGAAATGGAATATTCTGAGTCTCGTAGGAAAGATAAAAATAATTAATAAGACCTCAGATAATAATTAGCAGTTTACACCAAAGTCAAAAGTGCGATTCACCGCTACTTCAAAGTATCGCGTGATCTCTCAGCTTCACGTGGCTTCCTGGGTGTGTTCAAAAGTACAACATCCCATCATAAATGCTCTGTCATAAAAAAAATATCACATGAACCATAGCTCAGCGGGTTCATCTGCCTCTCTGTCGTTTCAAATAAAATGTTGGGATAACATTTTTATTTGCTTTGAAATTCATTCAAGAGTGATATTTTTTTTAGATTGGCTGCATTAAAGGTTCCAATGCGTTCTCCTGTCCTAATGTCTTCTATCACATAACTTCCATGGTTTAAAGGCTGTCGGATACGACTAGGGCCATAATACAAGGACAGAAATTTCCCATATATGTGGTCTATAGGACTAGAAATTCCGGGTCTCCTTATAAGGATAAGGTCTCCTTCTACTAGTGGTTCTCTAAACCTCTGGCGTCTAGTTCTTCTCAAGCGCTTGGCAGCTTGTCTGTCCATAGTCTCTCTTGCAGCTAAAAGTCTGCTGGCATGTGATGGTTGTAAACAAGGTGGATTTACAATCACACGATCCCATATTCTCAGCGGCATCTGGTTCAAATGCAAGACCATAGGTATTTGACCAGTGCTTTCATGTACTGTTGAATTAATACATTTTGCCATAATAACAAGGACTTCAGTCCATCGCCAGTGTTCTTCTTGACAATATAATCGACAGAATTTTGCGATAATAGACATCACGCATTCTGCTGGGTTGCTCTCTGGATGTCGAATAGATGATAAAACATGACCTATTTCAAGCTCATCCATGGCATTGGCAAATTCTGCTGAGGTGTACTGTGATCCGTGATCAGTCAACAAGAATTGTGGCTTTCCTGCCTCCGGTATCACTTGACGTCTAATCCTCTGAATAATCTGATGTGCAGTAGCTTTTTGAATTGGATGAAGCATCGTATATTTCGTGAACACATCCACCGTTACAACGATGTATCGATTCCCACGACGAGCCTTAGGTATTGGGCCATACAGGTCCTGTGCATACAACTCTCTAGGTTGAGTTGGTAGTATTGGTCTAGGTTGTTCCTTCAGCAAGTGTGACGTGTATTTGTTCCGCTGGCATGCGTCGCAAGCACGTAAACACTGTCTAACGGTGGCTCCTAACCCTTTCCATGTGAAAGACTCCTTGATAGTTGCAATGGTTTTGTCTGTTCCACCATATCCAATGGATAAATGTACCATAAGAATAACAGATTCTTGGTATCTCCTAGGAATAACCGCACGCAGTTGAGTGTGGTCCTCGTCTACAAACTTGTATAAGACACGATGATAAATCAAATAATCATCTGCAACAGCAGCAATCCTTGCATAATGATCATCCTGTGGATCCATTCTTCGTTCTAGGAAACGGATAATATGTCTGAGTTCCTCCTCACGTCGCTGTCCTTCAGGCAAATGACGAAATCGGCGAAGGTGTTCCTCGCATTCTCCCTCGATGTCTATGGCATTAACAGTAGCTTCAGGATTCCGGCTGAGGATGTCGGCCAACACATTCTCTCTGCCTGGTCGATAAACTATTTCCAAATCGAACTGTTGGAGAAACAGCGTCCAACGTGTGATCCTGTCGCTTGCCAGTCTTGTTCTCAAGATGAAGGTCAACGCATGATGATCGGTTCTCACAACAATCCTCTGACCTAACAGAAGTTTCTGCCAGTATTCAAGTGCGTAAACAATTGCAAGTGCATCTATCTCGGTCGTGAAGTAGTGAGATTCATGTGCTCTTAAACGTCGGCTTAAGAAAGCGATGTAATGACGTTTCTTCTCATCATCTTCTTGCAGTAAAATGGCTCCTATACCAATGGCAGATGCATCAGTTTCTAGAATAAAGTTCCGAGAGTAATCTGGATATTCTAACTGAATTGAGTCCACAAGCATCTGTTTAGCTCTCCTGAAAGCTATCTCGCATTCATCATTCCAGTTCCACCTGCAGTTCTTTTTCAATAATCCTTGCAGTGGTGCAACAGTTTCGGAATACTTCTCACAATGAGCAGCAAAGAATTGGAGAATTCCTAAGAATTGTCTCAAGTGTTTCACACGGGTTGGTGTTGGAAATGCAGCAACAGTTCTAATCTTTGCAGGATTCGGTCTATATCCTTCTCCATTGATTATGTGTCCTACGAATTTCACTTCTTCCTGAAAAAATCGACACTTGTCAAACTTGACCTTAAAATTTGCCTGTCGGAGATTCTCAAAAACAAGGCACAATGTCTTTAAATGCTCTTCTTCTGTTCCCGAAGCTATGATTATGTCATCCACATAACATATTACTTTCTGCTTCACTTCATGAGTCAGCTTGGCATCAAGTGCTCTGATTAATGCGGCTCCGGCATTTTTCAATCCAAATGGTAGTTTTTGGAATACATAAGTAGTCTGATCAAACAAGAATCCAGTATATTTCTGAGTATGCTCAGATAATCTCATATGGTAATAAGACCGAACCAAGTCTAATGATGAAAATATCCTTTTTCCTTTGAACTTCCTGAGAATGTCCCTAATCTTGGGCGGTCTGTCGTGCTCAGGAGCTAGGCGTTCATTCAAGGCTCTGGCATCAAGACAAAGTCTCAAGCTTCCATCTACCTTAACCACAGGTATTATGGGATTCAAGAAAGGAATCGGTGATTTCTTGATTGTACCTGCTGCTTCCATCTCATGGATCTTCTTAGCAGCTTCTTCGAGATGTTTCTCGGCAATCGGATAGATCCTTTTCTGGAATGGGGAATCGTCCAGTAATACAAGATCATACTCGTAGTCTAATATCTCACCAGGTGTGGTGTCGAATATATCTCGGTATTCGTTCAGTATTGCCTCAAGATCCTCATGTGTGGGTGCTGATAACGATTCTGCCTCTTCGTCGGCATCTAGTGTCGCCTCAATTTCCTTGCCATTTAATGCTTCGACTACGTCTACTTCGGATAGGAATTCCGGTTCTTCTTCAATTAGGCTCATCTGAATGGGTTCGTTCGGCTTGAACTCTACCGTATTCCGTCCCATGTCGATGATTCCATCATATTTTCTAATGAAGTCTGCGCCTAAAATGGCATCATGATGCAGGCCCTTCATTACGAGAAATTCGTGCAAGTACACGTGGCTCGAAATCTTCACAGTACACAAAATCTGGATTTTGCACGTTACAACGCGGTCAGGTATGACACCTCTGAATCTTATAGCTGAAATGGGCAACTCCGTCACCTCAGAGTTTGCTCTAAGTCTGGCATGGCAATCGGCGGAAATTACACTAATCATCGCTCCAGTATCGATGAGTATGACTACACTGACTTCATTCAAGGTGGCTACAATCTTGGGTAGACGTGTTAATTCATAATTGTGGTTCGTCGTTCGTCGTTCGTCCAACAAGTCTTCTTGGATTGGCTCCCAGAGTAATATAGAGGCAGTTACTCGGTGCTCAACCAAACAAGAATCTATTGATTTTTCGGAGTTTTTTTTCTGTCATGGCGAGAAGTACTGGGCTGGTTCTGCTCCGTCTCCTGCGCCGAATGTCTATTTTCCCTCGAAGTAGGGTTCCGTTCTCCCTCTTCTTGGATCTGCAATTCTCTCAATTGTTGGAGGTACTCACGGCTCTCCCGCGCTCTTCCTTTCCAATCCCTGTCTGGCTGGTATCTAGGGTCTCGATTTCTGTCGTAACCCCCACTATATCGATAGTCTCTACGGATACGTCCGTGTTGCTGATTTCTTCCTTCATTCCCTCGGCGGTTGTTTTCATGACGTCGGTTGTCGTCCGTCCTTCGGTCGAATCGCCGGTCCCAATGACTTCGCCGGTCATCATGTTGATTTCGAGTATACGGAGTGTTGTTCCATTCTCTCCTGTTATAACTGTAATTGTTATCACGTCGCCCAGAATCCTCTGTGGTTTGTGTTTGTTGTGGCGTCTGGCTCACTTTATCAACAGTCGTCAGATTCATATGTCTATCCTCGCGCCTATCAGCCTTCTGCTGACGGTGTGTAGGAAACTGTTCTGTGTTAGCGTCCAACCTTCGCAGTATCTGGTCACACTGCTGGAAAGTGGATGCCCCTGCAGCGATTAACACACGTTGTACATCCGCAGGGTACTGCCAAACAATTGTGTTCACCAAATCTTGTTCGGACAACGGAGGCTGAAGACAACGGAGCTTCGCGAGCTGTATTGCGAAGTAATTCGCATAACGAGTAGGTGTATTGGAACTGTACCTTCGAGTGTACATCTCAGCTCGGATGCTCTGCTGGATGTCGCTCGACCAATATGTTCTTAATAACGCTTCCTTAAAGTCTTGGTAGCCTGTGAATGAGTATCGGAATGCTCTGAACCAGGTACCGGCTTGTCCCTCAAGCAGTCGCTCTATAACTCTTAGTTCCCTCTCTGGAGTTACCATAGTATCACGTAAGTAGCTTTCGACATTTGCTAGGAATTCCACTGGAGTAACACCGCTCCCAGTTCCCGAGAAGCGAGCTGGTTGCTCCTCTCTTGAACGAATTATGGTGACATTTCCCTGCGTATTCGCGGCTCTGAAAGTATTTTGCATGTAACTCTGCGTAGGAGTGTTAGTCTCATGACTAATTCGATTAGATGCTGGTTGAAACGGGTGAGCGTTAAAGTTCAAGGTTTGACCTTGCGCTAAATTAGTGAATTGTGACGGTTGCGATTCCATAGGCGCGCTGGGTTGGAAATGGGTAGGCATCATTCCTCCTGATTGAGATATAGGCGTTTCCTGAGATTCTCCCATCTGTGGGTGTACGTGTCTCTCTCTTGGAGTCGTCTCGAGTCTGTCCAGGCGTCTTTCTATTACTTCAAGACCTGGGATGGTTCTGGCTGCGACTTTGTTGCCTAAGTCGTTCAATTGCAGCTCGATCCTGTCAACCTTTCCCTTGAGGTTTGTGTCTACCTCGCGTATGGCCGTCCTAAGGTTATAACTGAGGTCTAACCTCTCGGTTACCGCGACTTCCTCAAATCTCTTTTGTAAGGAATCGATATCTCCTTCAACTCTGGACATATTTTCTTGGATTTTACCCACATCGTCTCTAACCTCGGCTACCTTAGCCTCGACTGTAGCTTCGTGTTCGTTGAGGTCACCTCTCAATAACATGAGGTCAATTTTGTGTTCCTCATGATGAACATCAACTGTCTCACGTAGACTGGTTATGGTTTCCGTCAATTCAGAAATGTTTCTCCTGTTGGTGTTAAGTTCCTCTTTAATCTCCATCATGCCATCAACGATAGTCTTCACGTTGTTATTAACGGCATTGGCAGCTCCTCTCATTAAGATTAAACCAACGTTCATGGTTGCCATGTCCTTCTTCACATTTCCGATAAATCCCTCGACGTGATCTAGTCGAGTCCCGAATTCTTCCCTGGTATGTTCCAGATCTGCTCTCATGTCTATCTGGACTTTATTCAAGGTTGTCTGAATTTGAGCTGTGTGCTCCTCCAATCGGTTTTGCACCTCCTCCCTAGCTCTATTCATCTGGCCGGTTAAGCAATCTACGCGCTGGTTAGCCTCCTGATGGTGTCGTATGACATCAACCCTAACAGCTGCTAAACCTGTCGTCAGATCATTTCTCGCTTCGATCCTATATGTGTCCATGTCTGCCCTGACTTGAGTTAAATCAGCCCTAACATTATTTACAGAGTGAGTGTTAATCTCTAAGTCCTGTCTTACATTGTTTATAGACTGAGTGTTAATCTCTAAGTCCTGTCTTACATTGTTTATAGACTGAGTGTTAATCTCTAAGTCCTGTCTTACATTGTTGACTTCCTGTCTAACCTGGTCCACATGACCACTGACATTGTTGACTTCCTGTCTAACCTGGTCCACATGACCACTGACATTGTTGACTTCCTGTCTAACCTGGTCCACATGACCACTGACAGTATTTACAGCCTGAGTATTCTGACCTAAGTCAGCAGTAATCTGTTGAAGATTGGCATTCACACCTGCCATCATCTCTCCAAACACACGACGAATAGTTTCCTCATCCATAGATAAGAAATATATGAGAAAGTGAGGGATCAATTTCTACTGGAACTTACAGCTATGATTAGTTACTTGGTGGTATAAAGCTTGCTTCATTTATATAAATATCACGAGTACAGCTGGAGTATGCAAACTAAGTGCTTCTACATTTACAAAGACAACGGTGAGCAAAGCAAAGTATTACATTTACTTAGGATGAGGCATCATCAAAGAAAATCCTATCCTTCATTTATTCAACACTAAAGCCTCACCCCATGGACTTCTATCAAACATGAATGCCATGCGGTCAATTGATCTGCAGTACGACTTTCTAAGTTCGTCCCAGTCCTGTCAATTTACCATTAATCAACATTAGGATCCTCAAAAAAAAAACAAAAAAACATGGTACTGAGGGTCACCACGTTAACGTCGGCCCCACGTTGGGCGCCATTTTATGAGACCGTTTAGTTGATGTCAACAACCACGATGACTCAACTAACGACACATAAATCGAATAAAAAGAAAAGTACCGTGAGGATCAGGTGACCTTCCAAAAAGGCTAAAGCGGCACGAGAGTCCGTAGTCCACAGGGATCGTGGTACATGGTGACGATGGTCATAGACCGCCTAAGGAAAGGTTCACCTTAAAACTAGACTGAGAAAATAAACATCCAGACTCATGTAAAACACCGTGAAAATTTATTAAAATTCACAAGCCCCTAGCCTAGTTCGGAAGGTTATAATCGGCTAGTCCGCAAATTAATAAATAAACTAAGATAAAGAACAGGTCCCCTACCTGAGAAGTTACTGAAAACCCTCGCGAAAGATCTAACTCACAATGATAAAGCAACAACAGCAACGCTAGGAATATGGTACGACGCAAGTCCCTAGTTCAAGTTACAAGATCAAGCTAATATCTGAATTTACATTTAACAGGGTAGCAAAACAAATCTAGGTTAGGATGGTACCATTTCGTCATTTAAATTTAACATTAATTCAACTAGCTAAGTCCTATCAATTTAACAAAATTTACGGCGATGACGTCCGTAAAAGAAAACAATTACATCCAAAAGCTAAGTGTACAGCCATGAAAAACAAACAATTTAATTATGCTTAATAACTATGTGCTAACAGCACACAATAAAGTAACATGTAGGGTTTAATACACTTGACATCATAAATTAATAACGAAATAGACACAGTAGTTTTATTAAAAATTCCTGCCTACACCTTGGTTTACTCTTTGTAAACCATAGTCATCTAATGTGTATAGTTACGGTGACGAATGCGCAGTTGAGACCACGTCTGACATCGCATGGCCTGAGCTCCACAAGCTACGAACTCTAGGTTCGCACATGCTTCAGGTCGCTACAAAAATGTCAACTGTCCTAGTCATTTCCTCACAAGGAAATTATCTTCAACTGCACGGCTATGTCAACAGTTCCAGAATGCAAAGAACAAAGTTAGATAGAAAGAATCGTTAGTTAGGCTTGTTTTACAACAATTATGCATTTTATTATTAGAATGTCGGTTTATAGGTTTATCGTAGGTTTATGGCGAATAACATTGACAATAGCCTGGGCACGGAGTGTCTCCAACTGAGATCATTCTCCACCAAAAAGCCTCGACTCAACAGTCGGAATATAATCAACGAGTATAACAACTCGGACACACAATAACACGGGTTACCAGCGGCGCTAAGCTCGCGTTCAATAACTCTGGGATAGGCCTGTACAACAGTTACCTTCCAGTAACATCTGGTCAACGGGATCATCCCCGGACAAACCATACAATAACATCCTGCTATAACAGGGTAGACTTCACCATCCTATAGAAAACATAACTGTACCTGTCATACGACAATACACGCAACAGAGCGTTAAACTAACAAAAACCGATCCATAAAACAAGTGATCAAATACAAGAGTGGAAACTGATTTCCATAAGCAAAGTAACAATGAAAGGAAAAGCGAATACAAATTGTACTCTGTCCTCGTCTATAGTAGTTTTGTCTCACAATGAAGCAGGCGTGCTCTAGGTCACTGGGTTACATAACCAGTTTATTCAAGGCCGGCGATTTAATCAATACAAAACCTGCACTTGGCCGGTTCATAAAAAACTTTACCATATGTTACGGATCTCTACAGAGTCCGTGTATCAAATGCACGCTATAAATCTGAGTATAGTAATACACTTCCGTCTTTCTACCAAAGACGTCTAAATGAAAGTAAACTTACAATAACTGAAGCTCTTTGCTTTAAAAATGCAACTCAGTAGTTGCTAGAACATCAAATAAAAACGTGTCTCACACGACACAAGAAAAATATGATAAATGTGGCACAGATTCACACACTAGATCTGCTTAATGATACGTTGGGAACCGCGTTCGATGCTAGGCAACGAAACATTCCTTCTAGTTGTTAGGTTCAAACATGACCAAGAATAGCTTCTGAGCTTATTCAAAATGAAATATAATGCATTTACAAACTGGTAGTTACTGTCGACTACCTAAATGATACGACCGTTCTAACGACAGTCAGGGGTGTAACAAAAGATGGCTGCGAAGAATGCAGTCAATTAATAACCAAGGCATCTGATTGCCATAACTACAGTCAGCAAAGACTTGAAAATTACCCCAAGTAGGGTTGAACAAAATAGCCTCAAAATGACTACGATCAGGTTCAGCAAAATGGTAGGCATTGACGTTCCACGACGTTCACCAAGCTGCACCAGCGCTGACCAAAATGTCTGACCCCAAGGGTGTCTCACTCTAAACTGAAATAAATGACATCTAACTAATCTAGTTACATCCCTACCTAGAAAAATGGCTGACACTGAGTGTGGTTGATTCACAAACTACATTAAAACTACTATACCACCAGAAACTAGAACAAAGAAGGGGTGTGACAAAAACTCACGAAATGGAGGAGCTCTCACTCAGCTCTCTATTCCACAACAAGGGTTGTACATAAACCTCTCTGGCTCTCTGGATCGGTATCCTCCTCATCAGGATTCCCATCTGGACTCCCCCAAAGACCAGGGTTCGATTTGTCCCTGTCGACATCTTCGTGGATATGCCTGGAAATGGCATTTTGGCTCCTTCCCTCTCGTTCATCGTTCTGGAAGTTCCACCATCATGCTGGTTCCTGTAGAAACGTCACCCCCCCCCCCATACTGGGGTGGTATTAGCCCATGGTGACTGCTTCAACCATGGTGAATAAAAGTCCAATCACGTGGGTAGCGAAATAAGTTGCGTGATTATTCATCCTCTCACTTCCAAAATTATAATGTCCGTCGTGACTATTATAGGCTTCAATTATAAAATACGACACAGCCTTAATCTTGCAGATGTGGATTAGCATGTGAGTTAACACTATTTTATAATGCTGCACGTGCTAGTGACGCTACTTTTGTATCACGCAGCATCCGTGAATTATACGACGTTTCAAAGATGAAATTTCCACTTTGGCAATTTAAATATCTCATACTATTATAATCACACTTATTCAGGATAATTGTAACACTATTACCTGTATATTTCCACCAGGCATCTGCCCTCCACATACGCGTGGGTAATATGTGATGTCACAGCAATGTTGTGCAATACACTATACTTGCCAATAATTATTTCCCAAGCTTCTTATTTAATTCACTGGACTTCATCGACAGTGAATATTAGTATTTGCTTGCTCGATGGCACCTTATAATCACTTTTAACGCTAAACAGCGGATATTCTTCTACGTCTCGTAGGACAAATGTAATTCCACGCCTACACAAGGCGGATTCTCAAGACGCAGTGCTGCGGTACTGGGTGTCTCTAGAAAGTAGGTCGTCAAAACGAAAACGTTGAGCGACTACTTACGTTCCTTTTTGCGTATCTGCAAGGGTATTACCTTACCTAAAGTAAAAATAAACATTCTCCAAAATGTTTTAATAATGCAGCATGACGAAATGGAATATTCTGAGTCTCGTAGGAAAGATAAAAATAATTAATAAGACCTCAGATAATAATTAGCAGTTTACACCAAAGTCAAAAGTGCGATTCACCGCTACTTCAAAGTATCGCGTGATCTCTCAGCTTCACGTGGCTTCCTGGGTGTGTTCAAAAGTACAACATCCCATCATAAATGCTCTGTCATAAAAAAAAATATCACATGAACCATAGCTCAGCGGGTTCAGGTCCTAACTGAAGGCCATGGCCGCCTCCTTCCCAATCCTCATCTGAATTACACTAGGGCTACACACAATAATACAGCCATCACAGTACCACAGGTTATCAGACAAATCCCCCCCACACACACCCAATTACGTGGGGTTACATGACCACGATGTCGCAAAGCCCCTCAATCAACAACAACATTGAGCATTAGGCAGTAGGCGAATTTTCAAGGCATCAACATCAGCCCTCAGGTGAAGACCATTCACATCATGTACTATATTTACGTTCATACATGCTCAATCATCATCATATATATTATTTCAGTAGTGTAGATCCCTCCTGCGGTGCTCACAAGCGACCGAGCGTGAAAAATGAGCATTCAAATGAAAGAGAATATACATTACCAGTGACGCATTGCACTCTAATTTCATAAATATCTATAATTTCTTTAATGAATGACTTTTAAAAAACTGTACGAAGTGTGCGATTTGCAGATACTGTTACCTGGGATACCAGGGTGAAGCTTATGGACACTTATCCACAACTGTAGGGAAAAACTGAACCACTTTTCATCTCGTTCCCGTCAACATATTTTGTTGAAAAAGGATTTAGTTCTGTTATCCAGCACCTCACAAAACAAAGAAATAAGTTGGACATGCCTCAAAGGAGACTTGCCCGTGAACTTAACGAACATAAAACCGGATATTCCAGCTTTAACTGAAATCCAGCAAGCACAAGGCAGCCATTGAAAAGGTAAAATAAAACAATAACAAAGTTTTCTAACTGTCAATCTTTTTTCCAGATTCCAATTTAAAAAAGAAAACACGAATTCCTATTTTTTAAATGTACGTCAATGATCTTAGTTAATTATTTCAATTCTTTGTTCTTAAAAAAAATCCGTAAAAAATGTACATTTTTTTCAGTGTTATTTAAGAGTGACCGGGTAAAACTGCTTCGGTTGTTTTTATATACGGTAGTAAACTTGTTTAAAATAATAAATCTGCCTTATTATTTCCACTTTACTTCAAATTCAAGTTAGGCATACAATAAAAATGAAAAGGGGGCGATAGGTTATTATTATTATTATTATTTATTAAATCGTTACAAATACACGCATTTTACAAAATTCAGATTAACTGTACACATTTTATGAATTTCCTTACACTTCCTACTCATTGTTTAACCTGTCAATTTACAATTATTAAATTATATTGTTACAATATGATAAAGACAGGTCGAAATAGGATACAAATTCATACAGAGCAGGAAGAGATATTACATATGCCACTAAAAGGTGCAACCTTGTGTGTGGCATGCATATCATTGATTACTATTTCAAAATATTGTATAATGGCTTAGCCGAATAACATGTTCAATGTAAATGATGTATACACTAAACAAGATGGTCAGTAAAGAACATAAAGCCTATTTTCTCCTAAATGCATGAGTATTGTTATAACTCTTTGTCCTTTCCAAGGAGTATAATTGAATGTTGGTTGTAGTAGCTTGTTGAAATAAGTGTCATACGGATATTAAACATGAATATGAGGTGCCCTTTGCTAGTGCTACCTCTGTACCAAATTTCGTTCAATTCGGTTTCACCGTGTTTGAATAAATAGGGGGAATCGATTGGCACACATACATGGCCGCCAGCCGCAAATTATTGGGCAGATGACCTAGTAGTTTGGTCAAAAGATTCTTCATACATAAAGGTATAATGTTACCAAATTTGGTAGAGATCAGATAAAAAGGTTGGTCATAATTTGATTTAAGCTTTGAACATTTGGGTGGTCGCCATTACGTTTCCGTCAAGATTGCGGCGATATAAAATATGACACTGAGGTGCTCTTTGCTTGTGCTACCTCTGTACCAAATTTCGTTCAATTCGGTTTCACCGTGTTTGAATAGATAGGGGGAATCGATTGGCCCACATACATGGCCGCCATCCGCAAATTATTGGGCAGATGACCTCGTAGTTTGGTCAAAAGATTCTTCATACATAAAGGTATAACGTTGCAAAATTTGGTAGAGATCATATGATTAGGTTGGTCGTAGTATTATTTAAGCTTTTAACATTTGGGTGACCGCCATTACGTTTTTGTCAAGATGGCGGCGATATAAAACATGACACTGAGATACCCTTTGCTAGTGTTACCTCTGTACCATATTTCGTTCAATTCGGATTCACCGTGTTTTAAAAGATAAGGGGAATCGATTTGCACACAAATATGGCCACCATCCGCAAATTATTATGCAGATGACCTCGTAGTTTGGTCAAAGGATTCTTCATACTTAAGGGTATAATGTTACAAAATTTGGTAGAGATCAGATGAATAGGTTGGTCGTAATTTGATTTAAGCTTTGAACATTTGAGGGGCCGCCATTACGTTTACGTCAAGATGGCGGCGATAAAAAACATGACACTGAGGTGCCCTTTGCCAGTGCTAACTCTGTACCAAATGTCGTTCAATTCGGATTCACCGTGTTCGAATTGATAGGGGGGGACAGACATTCAGAGTACACACACTCACACACTCTCTCTCTCTCTCTCTCTCTCTCTCTCACACACACACACACACAGACACACAATTTTTGGCCCTGTAGTGATCTCATAAGTCTACTTTCATTTTTTGCAAAAATCGAAAGTAGGCTAAAAATAATGAATATGAAGGAAAATTGAATTTGTGTTTGTATAAACTTGTAGGCTCAACTAATTATAATTTCAATTTTAATTTTGTTTTCTCTGAGAAAATGTTTTATATTCATCTTCAGGTTTGCATGATTTCCTTTAAATTCTTTTAATTTAATTGGGAGAATATTATATAATTTTGGTGAGAAATACAGAAAGTTACGTTTGGCTATAGGCTACATAACTTAGGTTGATATAAAATAGAGTGATCAACATTATTCGCAGTATGAGATTCTGCACTATCTGAACACTTTTTAGTACATTTTTATAGGCGCCTCCCCAGGCAAGAACTGACTGGACTAGAGCATGGGAGATGTCTCTTATTAATTTGTTATTGACAATATGTTTTAAATTGTGAAATATATAGATTGTTCTTATTTTACTTGTAAGGTGTTTGCCTTTGGTGTTAGTCAACCTCTCGAAAGGGGAGATGGGCCGCAAAAGGTTGAGAACCACTGGGCTACGCCTACCGTTGATGAATTTCAAAATTAGAGAAAAATAACTGTGCATGTAATTTGCAGGATAAGAATGATTATGTGACAAGTTTGATGATGATAATGATGATGATGATGATTGGTGTCTTAACGGTCGGAACAGCAAGGCCATCTGCCCGAACATAGGCTAATGTTATGCAAATAGTGTCAGTCTGAGTGAAACAGCTAGTTAAGAACTTATTTTCTATCAAGTTACAACACATAGCGAGAGCATTTGAATGCAAATATCTCTAGACGAATTTTAATCCACGCAAAATAACTCGAACCACCCCGTGGCACTACAGCCCATGTTTGATCCTGGCCTACCAAGCGACCGCTGCCCAGCCATTTGGCCTACAGATTGAAGGGTGAAGCGAGGTCAGGTCGCGTCACCTCGACCGTTAATTTTTGTCTCCGTGACCGGGGCGCTGCCCCACTGTCAGACAACTACTCAATTGTCCTAACGAGGCTGAGTGTACACTTTTCCTTCTCCTGATGCAGAATTGAGAAGAGGCAGGTTCGATTCCCACCTCGGCCATCCTGGAAGTGGTTTCCAAGGTTTCTCATTTCTACTCTAGGCAGATGCCGAGATTGTACCTAAATTAAGACCATGGACACATCCTAGCCATATCCTAGACCAATTACAAGTACACAATAGTACGCTTCAGCAGTCACTATAACACAAATTATCAGACAGATTCCACATACACCAAAGTATTACATAATCGCAAAGCCTTTAAAATGAATAAACGACAAAAAGTACCCCTTTTCAGCCCTCGAGTCAGATCTTAAGTATGACTGGCTGCGTTGCTCAGTGGTAACCTTCTCTCATGCTGTGCCCAAGGTTACAGGATCGAATCCTGGCGCAGTTAGTTGGCATTTGTGGGTGCGTAAATGCGATGGAGCCAGAGCCATGTCAGTAGATTTACTGGCACGTTAAAGATCTCCTTCGGGACAACATTCCGACACCCCGGCGTCTATAGATCATACGTTTCTGGCTGGAATCTAACCCAGAGCCTTCTCGGTAAGAGAAAAGCGTGCTATCCATACACCACGGGGGACAATAATAATAATAATAATAATAATAATAATAATAATAATAATGCAAGGGGTTTAAGGTACCTTTTAACTGTTGTGGCCTTTTAAAAGAATAAAGACATAATGTTTGTTTCACTGAAAGTGTGCAAATCCCATTTTGTACAACCCTACATGGAAGTGTGTTTACGGGAAATACCAGAACCAGTGGGTCATTCTGCAAGATCAACTAAGTTATCTTAGCTTTTGGGTTTTGACAATGGTAGTGGTGGGGGACCGAAAGGAGAAGGATCTCAGCGGAAGAACCAGAACTTGGCCTGGGGCAATTGGCCAGAAAGGACTGTGCGATGGAATGACAAGATAAGAAAGATCCACTCAGAAGATTAGCTGGCTCAATTCGCCAACTCCCGATCAAACACCTTCTGCAGGGCGTGGTGGTGTTCGCAAGACATTGTTGTGCCATTGGACAACCGCTCTGATGTCAAGTCCGCTCATTCGTTAAATTAGGTATAAAGTGTTTGGCACATTATAACTTCTATGGCAGAAAATACAAGTGATTTAAAATTAATCATAATATCCTTTTAAATAAGTCTGCCAAGTTTTCTATTTTTTCTACAAATTTTATACATTGTTTTTAACATGTGCATAATTAAATGTTTGTATGTTTTTTAACCTAGTCAGACATTATTAAATTAAATTTAGATAATAATAGGTGTATAATTTGTACTTAAAAAAATACTTTCGATATTAGCTGCGGATGCTGAAAATACTGTTTTCCAGCCTAGAACGGAAAAATCAGCTGCTTTCAAGAATTCACTCATGCGCTGCATAAGGTGGTTTGATCCGGCTCTTGGTATGCGAGCAGGAGGGTAATGACATTTGTTTACGTCATTGGGGATAATCCATTTGCCAACCCCTTGTCAAAGCCTGAGGAGAGTTGAACTTATTTTTGTGTCCCTTGGAGGACCGGGTGGAATTGAGGTAACCCTGGCTACCTGACTGGAATTCCCGAGCGGAATTGATGCCCGCCCGTCTACTGAGTCCGCAGACAGCCTAATCCCATGGCATAGCACTGCGCGTTAGCGAGCGTAGCTACCGCTGTCGGTAACAACAGACATAAATAAGGTTGTGAAAATCCAATGCATCCATCTAGTGGTGTAGTGACTAGCATTCATTACTAACAGCACTGAGGTCCGGATTCAATTCCTAGTTGAGCCATGAAATTGAATTCTTGTCTGAGATTTGGAATGGCGTACACTCAGCTTCATGAATCAAAACTGAGAATAGGTGGGTTCGATTCGATACTCCATGGTTTTCCACTGCTACCCCAGGCAAATTCTAGGGTGGGAACTAATTTTAAGCTGCGACTGCCTTCTTCCTTATCCTTATCTCAGACACAAATTCACGCAATAATACAGGCATTACAATGGTCTTGGTTATCATAACACTTTATACACTCCCCAAGTACATGAGGCTGATGTCCACAATGTCCAAGTCCCTACACGAAAAAAAGTGGGAAGAAAGGAAGATTGTAGCATTACGTGACCGTTAATCTCGAGATCATAAGCCACGGGACCTTCTCTTTACGTGGAATCCGAGCCACAGGACATGGCATTTCACTTTGAAAATCTCACACTCATTGATCGGGAATCGAGCCCAATCCGCTGTGGTGAGAGGCCATTAGCTTGACCGCTACGCCACCACACCCCACTATGAAAAAAAAAAAGAACAGCAAAGACGTCCAGTTTTTATTTCGTCCGCCTTGTTGCGTAGTGGCTAGCATTCTTGGCTGTCACAGCGAAGGCCCGGGTTAATTCCCGCCTCTGCCAAGATATTTCATTCTGGTCTGAGGGCTGGAACGGGATACACTCAGCCACGTGAGGCAAAACTGAGAAGAGGCGGGTTCAATTCCTTCCTCAGCCATCCTGGAACTGGTTCCCCATGGTTTCTACTCCAGGCAAATGCCAGGATGGTACCTAACGTACCATGCCCGTTTCCTACCAAAATCATCCCTTGATTACAAATACATACACTAGAACAGACATTACAGTGACACAGGTTATCAGACCACTTTTAC
The DNA here is from genome assembly GCA_946902985.2 of Meconema thalassinum. Lineage (NCBI taxonomy): Eukaryota > Metazoa > Arthropoda > Insecta > Orthoptera > Tettigoniidae > Meconema > Meconema thalassinum. Next base: position 97,854,834 of record OX336389.2, read on the forward strand.
ACACACCCGGCTACATGGCCATGATGCCGCAAAGCCCCAAATAGAATCAACAACAACAGTTTTTATTTCAGCTCTCTTGTTTGCAAACATCGTGTGGGTCAACTCTCATTACGCTATGGAGCCTCTATTCTCGTAGTGACAGGAAATTTAATGTGATGGTGAAATAGTGTGTTAAAGGTCATCGTTCTTACAATTTCCCGTTAGAGATTGCGTATGACGTCACAAACGACAGATTCACAAAACAATTATAATCACAACTATCCATCTCGTAATGGTAAAAAGCAAAACAAAACTAAGAAGAAATTAATAGAGGATGTTGTTAAAGGAATAATCACATTAGGTAAGTGTAATGATATCCTGAGCCGAGGTTAACTGTATGCTGCTATTGCAGTGACACTAACAATTATTCTTTCTCCGTTACCATCTTCTAAGGACCACGAGCCAATTTCAATGTTTAGTCCTTTGGTGTTCTTTCTTCTTCCCCCAGGTCTCCTTCTTCTTCCTCCAGGACTCCTTCATCTTCATACTATGCATCTTCTTTCTCTCTTCGGACCATTTTGAGCCTCTTTTCTTTTCCTTCCTTCCTTGGAACCCTTCCATTCCCAACACTTTTTTCCTAAACATTTCTCTCTCTATTGCATCTTCTTCTCTTATATTGTTTCTTTCAAAATCCTTTTTAACTTCTTGAATCCAAGTTGTTGTTAATTTCTTGTTCCAAAGATATTTGAATATCTGTTTGGTTAACCTGTTGTCATTCATTCTATATAAATGTCCAAAAAATAGCAATCGCCTCTTTTTTATTGTGCCTGTTACGTTTTCAATGTTGCGGTATATTTCATCATTACTAACAGTTATTGTTGTTGAATTGTTTACTTGAATTTTTTAGAACTAAGCAAACGTCTGGGAAATCCCACCTACCGGAGCAGGGCAGATTATCCATAAAAAGTTAAGGGCCGAGCACAGCGTACAAATTATGGGAAATATTCTTTCATTAACCGTGGTATTGATAATTGGAACTCATTACCTGCCTCAGTCTTAGAGCCTTTCCCCAAACATATTGATGTGTTCAAGAGAAGGTTGACATTTTGTGTAAATACTACGATGTAATTACTATAGCCTAGTTCCTAAATTGCGAATTTTGTATATTGTGTTTGATGTTATTGTTGGTTATTTGTTGTAATTGTACTTTTTATCACCGGGGAATTACCCCCATTTGCAAATTTTATATAATAATAATAATAATAATAATAATATTTTTTTGGGGTCAATTTTACCCTGCAGGTTGGTGGTTTCCACGGACACAGCGAGGGAACTCACCACTACCGCCTTTCCAGGCAGTGTCCTAGAGCTGAGAACACTTGGTCGGTATGGATATCACTAGGGAGGTGTGACCAGCACTTCGCCCAGACGGCCTCACCTGGAAAGCGAACAGGGGCCTCATGAGGGATGGGAAGGGACGGGAAGATTGGGATGGATAGGCAAGGAAGAGGGAAGAAGGCGGCTGTGGCCTTACGGTAGGGACCATCCCGGCATTTGCCCGGAGACGAAGTGGGAAAGCACGGAAAACCACTTCGAGGATGGCTGAGGTGGGAATCGAACCCCCTCTACCACCCTAGGCTGAGGAGATCCCGTTCCAGTCCTCATACCACTTTTTCAAATTTCGTGGCAGAGCCGGGAATCGAACCCAGGACCTCCGGGGCGACTGCTAACCACGCTGACCGCTACGCTATGGAGGCGACAATAATAATAATAATACCACTAATAATAATAATAATAATAATAATAATAATAATAATAATCATTCGGATCATCTCGAGGTGTAGCGGCTAGCATTCTAGATGGTTACCCCTGAATGGTCTTGGTTTCACTCCCTGCTCTGATTTCTTCTTTTCTTCGTATTTTCCTGCTCATGTGGGGTCGACAATTTTGACAAGTCTCTTGCATTTCCCTCGATCCCAAATTGTGTTTTCTGTTAACTGATGCCCTGCAAGGTCCTGTCCCACGCAGTCGATCCTTCTTCTTCTTGTTGATCTGCCTATCTCCCTCCTGCCTTCCACCTGCAGGTCGAGGACTCTTCTTCATACATAGTTCTCATCCCTGCGCTTAACCCGTTGAGTGCTTCGGCCGTCTATGTTGTTATTTGAGTCTTCTGTCTTTTGACTGGTTTGATGCAGCGCTCCATGCCTCCCTGTCCTGAGCTAATCGTTTCATCTCTACATAGCTACCACACCCTACATCCGAGGCAATCTGTTTAACATATTCTAACCTTGGTCTACACCTACAGTTCTTGTCGTCGACCCTTTCTTCCATAACTGAGCTTGCTATTCCTGGGTGTCTTAGTATGTGTCCTACCAACCTATCTCTTCTCTTCATTAGCAGTCTCCAGAAACATCTCTCCTCTCCCACTCGTCTTAATACCTCTTCATTCAAAACCCTATCTACCCATCTGATCTTCATCATTCTCCTGTAACACCACATTTCAAACGCTTCAATTCTCCTCTTTTCTGCTGCACCCACAGTCCAAGTTTCACTTCCATAGAGCACCACGCTCCAGACAAAGGCTTTCAAAAATAACTTCCTAATACCTAAATCTATATTCAATGTCAACAGATTCCTTTTTTGTAGAAATGTTTTCCTTGCCTGAGCCAACCTACTTTTTATATCCTCCTTGCTTCGTCCATCACTGGTTATTTTGCTTCCTAAGTAACAGAAGTCTCCTACTTCCTTCAGCTTTTCACCTGCCAATTTGATGTCCATAGAGGTTTCTGATTTATTTCGGCTGCATTCCAATATTTTTGTTTTACATTTATTAATTTTCATCATGTATTCTTTCCGTAAGACGGAGTCCATACCATTAAAAAACGCATTCAAATCTTCAGGCGTGTCGGCCAAGATGACGAGGTCATCATCAAATCTCGGCCGTCTATAAGGGTGGCAAAATAACTATTTTTTAAATATTCCCCATTCGCTTTCGAGTGCCAAGTCGATCTCTGGCATGTTCTACCAACTATTGGGCATTGGTAGTATCACTTCAGTTTGGATTTTTGCTTCCGGAAGTAACTAACAGAGCATTTTGTAGTCGTCTGTCCTCTACAGCTGGAGTTCATCTGTGTTGTAATCACAGTTTTGCCTCAAAAGGCTAAAAGTGTCTCGTTCCAACCCTCAAACTAGAATTACATTTCTTGTCAGAGCAGGGAGTATCTGATGGTGGCAATCTAGGCCTGGAAATTACCCGCCGAATCCAGTCACCCTTTATAGGGCAGAATAGTAGAGTAGTAAATATATTTTATTTTATTATTATATCCTAATTATAATAATTATTAATTTTAATTTTTTTCTTTAACATTTTAGTGGAAAGCCTCCGTGGCTAAGGCGGCAGCACGCCGGCCTCTCACCGCTGGGTCCTTGGTTCAAATTCCGGTCACTCCATGTGAGATCTGTGCTGGACAAAACGGAGGCAGACAGGTTTTTCTCCGGGTTCTCCGGTTTTCCCTGACAAAATTTCATTCCAGCAACACTCTCCACCATCATTTCATTTCATCTGTCATTCATTTAATCATTGCCCCAGAGGAGTGCGTCAGGCCTCGGCAGCCGGCACAGTTCATATCCTCGCCGCTAGATGGGGGCTTCATTCATTCCATTCCTGACCCGGTCGGAGACTGGAAGGAGGCTGTGGATTTTCATTTTCATTTTCTTCAACATTTTAGTGCTCACACTGTAATTACTTTTATAATTTTACGATTAAGATGGTAAAATTATTAGAAATTTCATTTTTATAAACTAACTAGCAGAAGTACCCATTCTTCGAACGGTCTTCGGTATTAATAACCAGATGTTATCAATTGAGCTACTGTTGCAATGTTTAGGGGCTTGGAACCTGTTTGTTGGCAAAGAAAAAAGATTAGTTAAAATGTGCTCTCAAACTAAATTTACCTAACGTGTTCTGCCTGGCGTGAAAATAAAATTGAAAACCTCGTAGACGAATCGCAATACACGTCACATACGAACTGACCCTAACCGTTGTGTCAAGTGCCCAACTACAGGAAGACCCCTTTTATAAATTATAGAGGCTTGTGGTGCATGAAAATTCAGTTTTCTTTAGCCTCCAATGGCCCAAATTCCTAGAATCAGCAAAAAACAGTCTTCTATTTCAAATCAGGAATTGTTGAAAATAATGTTGCTATTTGGAGATATAATAGACCTTCTGTACGACATATCGCACGTGTAAGTCGTGTGAAAAAAAATCTAGGGTACTCCTTGAACCCCTTAAGTGCATTGATGAATTTTACAGTTTTAGTTGGTTCCGTGATAACCTTATAGTCATTTGCAACATTTCACAGAAATGTAATAAATGGAGTGGCATTACTTATACCAGAAATAGATGGAAAGTTGGATGCCACCTCTTAAGATACTGTTGTCATGGTTAGTGGCTTGCATCCATTCTTTAGTTTATTAAATGAACTTAGTTTTCTGGGAATATCTAAGAAACTGTTGGTTTTAGAGCCTTAAAATATAGATTTCGGGGACCCTTTACTGCTCTTTAGGGGCCCCGAGTTTTGTTTCTGACACCAAGGGGTTGAAAATGAGCTTTGTCTCGTCGTTGTACGCCATAATAATGATAATAATTAAAAGAATAATAATAATATAACAATATAGGGATAGGAATATAATATACCTTCTGTACCACACCCGCAAGTGTCAATCGCATTAAGAAGAATTCTAGAGTACCCCTTGACCCCTTAAGCGCATTATATGTATTGATGAATATTTCAGCTTAATTTGGATCCGTTATAACCTTATTGTCGTTTGCAAACCTTCACAGTAATACAATAAATGGAATTGCATTGCGTCTTACAGAAATAGATGGACCTCTGAGATTCAGTTGCCATGGTTACTGGCATGCATTCTTTCATTAATTTATTAAGTGAAATTAGTTTTCTGGGAATATCTCAAAAACTGTTGGTTTTAGGGCCTAAAAAATGTGGTTTTCGGGGGCCCTTGCCCCCCGAGTTTCGTTTCTCACATTGAGGGGCTGAAAATGAGCTTTGTTTCACCCTTCTACGCCTATTTTAGCATGTATTTTAAGGGTATAGGGCCCCTTTTATGATAGGTACGGAGAAGAGTTACATCAATGATTAGTGCCGTGCCTCTGAAGGATAGGCTATCTGTATCAAATTTTACGTTGATCCACTCAGCCGTTCTCGAGTTATAAGGACACAAAAAATTGTCCACAGACAAACAAATAGACAGACAGACAAAAACATTATTTTTGCACGCATCCATCATAAATCAGTCTATAACGCGCAAATATCGCAAATTTCCGTGGAAATTCATAAAAAACAGACAAACTCTCATTTTTAGCCTATTTTCAATTTTGAAAAAATAGGCTTATGAGATCACCTTTTGTCCGCGTGTGTGTGTGTGTGTGAGGTGTGTGTGTGTGTCCCCCTAATAAAATCTAAACGGCTGGAGCGATTTCAATGAAACTCGGTAAGTTCATAGCACTATTCCCGGCGACCTCGACCGTGCCCTTCTAATTTTGTTACGTCTCACCAATCCAACATGGCGGCTGTGCGAAATATTTCACTTGCATTCAATATCTCCGAAACTATTACCGATATTGCCCTGAAATTGTGTACGGTGATAAAGGGCACTACTGGAAGTTCACCTATGAGACTTTCAAAAACCTGGTGACTACAAAACCAACAGGCGGTAGTGGTGAGTTCCCTCGCTTAGTCCGTGGGAGCCACCAACCTAGAGGGTAAATCGACTAAATAAAAATAAATAAAGTAAATATTTTCAAAATTTAGAGCCACATTAAAAGCATTATTAAACAAATTAAATAACTAAGATTAGAAAGTAAAGAAAAGTAGGATAATAAAAATATATATGAAAAACGCAATATTCTTATTACAATTTCTTGATTTTTTCGTCACCCTGTGTTGTAATTTCGGATCAAAGAATATCAATATTTGTGCTCGTAAGGAGCAACAAGTATTACTAACCTGATGATTTTAGGAAATACTATTATTTTTGCACCCTTTGCGCCCAAACATTTTAATTTTGATTCCTTTCAAAATAAACATTTATATAAACGTAGCATTTTGAATTTACATTTAGATTTGGTTGTTTGGTTCTTCAGTTTAGGGGTTGCGACAACGTGGTCATGTAGCCCCGTGTACTTTGGGTGTGTGTAGAATCTGTCTGATAACCGGTGTTAATTGTGATGACTGTATTAGTGTGTGTTATCTGTTTTTAATTCAAGTAAGGACTGAACACAATAATTTCAAGTAGTTCCAACTTTTTTTACCAGACGCCACCGTCAACGGCCAACTAGTTCTGAAATTGGTTACTAGATGCGACCGCAGTCGGCTCCTGGCGACGAACGTTGGAACCTAAGAGCGTCAGTCAAACCTAACCTTTAATTTAGCTTCACACAAGTGTAATTAGTGGAAGGTTCTTTATCATGGCATAAATCTATGGCATGGGACCGCCGCCGGCTTTACTTCCCCTCCGAAGGAAGACATACTGAGGGATTTTTAAGGCACTTAAAAATCCGACGACTTCGGCTGGGTTTAAACCCGCGATCTTGGGCATAGAAGTTCAGCATGCTACCAACTACGCCACCGAAGCCGCCTACATTTCGATTTATAAAGACTTACAGATATTTTAAGCCCCCCACTTTTCCCCCCTGACGAGTTAAAAATCTTGACTTCTACAACATTTTTAAAATGCGAATTAATATACTCAGCACTTAACATGACCATACCAGAGCAATCGTCGTTCTTGGACCATTTATGGATATTTGAGTCACCTTAACGCGGCCCCGTATGAGGGTGTTTTGTGATGTGGTCTTTCCTCGTAATCGTAACACCACTCATCCATCTTGTGACAGTACCGTTGGCCAAGTTTCTGCTCCATGTAACGCACATTTCTAGGCTTTCCCCTTTACTTGGGCATTTAGTCTCCTATCACAGAGAACACTAGACAACCTTTTCCAGTTAACCCTGCTTTATGGGTTAGTGGTCAGTATATTAACCACCTACCAAATGGACAATTTATATTGTCAAAGATGCAGATGCTCGAATCTTTCACTCATATTTCAACTAATTCTTGTGGAAGTGTTAATGTTTCTGTACACCAAATATTTTTAGTTTATTAGTTTATTACTTTATCTCCTTGAACTAGGGTGCAAGATAAAAGTTTTAATGAAAATAATTAAAATAAAAAAGTAAAAATAAAGAAATGGTAAAAAAAATGCGTTTTAAATTTTTATTTTTGTTATCCTAGTTTTCTTTACTTTTTAATTTTAATTGTTTATTATTTTAATTTTTTTTAGCGTATGGCTTTTAGTGCCGGGAGTGTCCGAGGACATGTTCGGCTCGCCAGTTTTGTAGCTGCTTCGAGACGGACACCCAATGGGTGAGCTACAATACCGTTGGGGAGGAAAGTTGGAATGTAAGGACGAGGAGTTGGAAGGTAGCGGCTGTGGCCTATAGTTAGGGACCAACCCCGGCATTTGCCTGGAAGGAAGATGGGAAACCACAGATGACCATCTTCAAGGTTGCCGGCGGGGGGATTCGAACCTCCTCGCCTCCCGGATGTGAGCGATTGCCAGCAGTCATGCCGTAACAACCACGGCTAACTCACCCGGTATTTTAATTGTTTAGTAATGCCCAATATGCCTCTAAATTTTGAAAATAAATAAGCTTATAAAATGAAATTTCTAATAATTTTACCATCTTAATTGTAAAATTATAAAAGTAATTATGAGCATAAAAATGTTAAAGAAAACAAAAATTAAAATTAATAATAATTATAATTGGGCTAAAATAATTAACAAATAACAAATAAAATATAAAATATAAAATATAAAATATAAAATATAAAATATAAAATATAAAATATAAAATATAAAATATAAAATATAAAATATAAAATATAAAATATAAAATATAAAATATAAAATATAAAATATAAAATATAAAATATAAAATATAAAATATAAAATATAAAATATAAAATATAAAATATAAAATATAAAATATAAAATATAAAATATAAAATATAAAATATAAAATATAAAATATAAAATATAAAATATAAAATATAAAATATAAAATATAAAATATAAAATATAAAATATAAAATATAAAATATAAAATATAAAATATAAAATATAAAATATAAAATATAAAATATAAAATATAAAATATAAAATATAAAATATAAAATATAAAATATAAAATATAAAATATAAAATATAAAATATAAAATATAAAATATAAAATATATTTACTAACGTACTATTCTGCTCTATAAAGGGTTAAGCTAGGCAGCCTGGATTCGGCGGTTAATTTCCAGGTCTAGATTGCCATCATCAGATACTCCCTACTCTGACAAGAAATGCAATTTTAGTTTGAGGGTTGGAACGAGGTAATTTCAGCCTTTTGAGGCAAAACTGAGGAGAGGTGATTTAGATTTCCACCTTAGGCATTTTAGAAATTCCTCTCCATAGTTTGCCACTTCTCCTTCAGACAATTGCTGGCATGGTTTCACATGTACGGGCTTGAACTCGTAGCCACAATTACAAATGCTACACCTTACAGACATCTAAATAACGCAAGTTATCGAACTCTCTCTACACACACCCAGTTATATGAGCATAATTACCACGACGTCCAGGTCCCTAAATAAAGTAACCATCTAATTAATTGGGCTTGAAGAAGAGCATCCAAGAGTAAAAACCACCGGCCGTATAGAAAGGTCACCTTACATAAATACCGATCCCGTAAAATAAACGGGTATATGTCTACCCATTGTTTTCCCGTTTCAAAGGGGCCGAGGATAAGATGTGATGAATTTCGATATGGTGGTTGGGGCTTTGCGGCCGGATGTCCTTTCTGACATACTTTCTATTTTTGTTTTTAAGAAGGTCCTGCATTGGGCTTATGGCCTGTGTACCACTTTCATGAATGAATGAAAATCCACAGCCTGTTTCCAGTTGATCGACCGGGTCAGGGATGGAATTAATGAAGCCCCCATCTAGCGGCGAGGATATGAACTGTGTCGGCTGCCGAAACCTGTCGCACTCCCCTGGGCCAATGCTTAAATGAATGACAGATGAAATGAAATGATGGTGGAGAGTGTTGCTGGAATGAAATTTTTGACCGGAGTACCCGGAGAAAAACCTGTCTGCCTCCTTTTTGACCATCACAGATCTCACATTGAGTGACTGGGATTTGAACCACAGACCTAGCGGTGAGAAGCTGGCGTGCTGCCGCCTAAGCCACGGAGGCTTTTCATGATTGAATGAATAAATAAATTAATACCATCATGAGAGATGAAAGAAACGAAGATGAATGAAATTGGGCGAGAAATCAGCTGTGACCTATTAGAAGTTATCATCCTGGGGTTCAAACCCTCTTGTCTACCGAGTCTACACGGCCTTGTGCTGCACCTTAGCGAGCGTAGTCACCTCTGTCAGTATCAACAGATATAACAATGGGTAGAAATGTGATGGTGACATTATGCATCGCCTGATAGGAAATCAAGCCAATATGTTTGTCTGTCTACCTTCACTAAACGTTATCATGAATTAAGCACCAGGATGCACGCGCAAACTAGCCTACGTAGTAGATCGAAGGGGAACGAGCACTTGATGACTGGCTGGGGTCACGATCCGCGACCGTGAGAAGACACCATGGTGGGGGTCGATTGCAAGCCCTCTAACGGGAAAGTGACATCATCCCATTTAAATTTAACCATCATCAGCTGTGTTCCTAAAACGGTATCACAAAATATCAGAGATGAGCTTCACCTGCAACTAGTTCCCTTCTTCTCACCTTGTTATTCATGAGATAGGCCTACGTGGGTAGCTCCTTGAGTCCTGGCAGCTGTATGATATCGTGCAATATCGCAGCAGCACGTAGCGGCTTCGGTGGCGTAGTGGGTAGCATGCAGAACTGCTGTGCACAAAATCGTGGGATCAAACCCGGCTGAAGTCATCGGATTTCTTAAGGGCGTTAAGATCCTTCAGTATGCCTTCCTTCGGAGGGGAAGCTAAGCCAGAGGTCCCATGTCATGTAAAAGATCCTTCCAGTAATTAAACTTGTGTGAAGCTAAATTTCTAGGTTAGATTTCGTTGAAACGCTCTCTCAAAGTTCCAACGTTCACCACTAGGTGTCAGCAACATCTAGTAGCGAAAGTTGGAACTACTTGAAATTGAACGGAACCTGTAGCTCACCCCATGGGTGTCCGCTTGAAGCAGCTACAGCCTCTGGCGAGCCAAACATGTCCTCGGACACTCCCGGCACTAAAAGCCATACGCTAAATAAGCACTTAGTTGCTGTTGTTGTTGTTGATTATTTTGTGCCTTTAAGACATGGTGGTCCTGTAGTCACGTGTACTTGGGTTTGTGCAGAATGTGTCTGATTACCTTTGTCACTGTGATGTCTGTAGTAGTGTGTGTATTTGTAATTAAGGATGGATTTGGGTAGGAGGCGGCCGTGGCCTTTAGTTAAGTATCATCCCGGCATTTGCCTTGAGTAAAAGTGGACCCACGAAAAAACACTTTCAGGATGACTAAGGTAGGAATCGAACCTGCCTATTCTCAGTTTTGCCTGAAGAGGCTGAGTGCACCCCATTCCAGCCTTCAGACCAGAATTAAATTTCTTTCCAGAGCCGGGTATTGAACCCCGGCCTCCTCGGTGACAGCTAGCCACTACACAACAGCGTGGTAACTGTAATATATCATGCAATTATGCCTTAAAAACAAATTAAGTACGTGCAGTAGCACATACACTACAAGAAGATAGGTTATTTGACAGATTCCAAGTACCCTGAATACACGGGTTTGATGACCATGACATCCCAAACTACTAATTACCGTAAAACGTGCCTAATGCGAAACGCAATCGTTGTGAATTTATTTCTCCGTTTTCACAGGTTTCCGTTTTACAAAGTGTTGAGTTTTAATAATACAAAATACACTACAAGGAAATACTGTATATCGCATAGGATTTCAATGAAATTAGTACATTATGCAACGAGCCTATAATGGCCATAATTAAGACACGAGTATTTTTATAAAACGAGCGTATGCGAGTTTTATAATTTCCACACGAGTGTCTTAATTACCATTATAGGCGAGTTGCATACGACTGTTTATGTTCGACGATAATTATAACTTTATTATATGTTTTAACATACATATTCATAAATATCTGTTCAGTCACTAGAATGTTGTGATCGGGTGCTGCGGTGGGTAGTATATCTCTGTTTCCTAAGCTCTCTGGACAACCGACGCATGCGCTCTGAGTGCTTCAATGCCATATGTTCAGATTGTGCTCCAGTATTCAGTAAAACTGTCACCGGAGTCGTTTCAAAACCACGCGCTGTGTAGAAATTGATTTTGGGGATATTAAGGTACAGTGCCATTTCTTGTCTCAGTTTATTTACGGGAACATATGGACGGTGCAATTTCGGTAATTTATATAGACATGTTGGATTTTGAACGCATGCGCGAAGGTATTCTTATCTAATTGGTCACACAACTGTTTCTTGAGCTCTGATTGGTGGGAGAAACTGTTTCATAATGAAAAATAGTGTTATAATGAGCCTCATTATGATACATAAAATAATTTAAAATATAGGTCTGTAAATTAAAAAGAAATCGGTTCACTTGTATTACATTGTATTTTCAATTTACGTACAAAAATTCAGTTTCTCTGCTCGTTCCTTTGTTTTCACATGCGGGGGGTTTGGTGGCGCAGCGGTCAAGCTGTATGCCTCTCACTAAGGCGGACCGGGTTTGATTTCCGGTCAAGGCATGTGAGATTTTCGAAGTGAAATGCCATGTCGTGTGGTTCGGATTCCACGTGAAAAGGAGGTCCCGTGGCTCATGATCGTGAGATTAACGGTCACGATAAACTACTAGCTTCCTTTTCTTTGTTTTCACAGTGCATTGTCGCGACTTCTTTACAGTAGAACGTTGTATGATCTCCTTTGCATCCTGCATTGACTCCAGGAGTTCTGGAACATTCTTGAAAGCTGCAAATTTCTCAAGGTCACTCACAACAGATAGTGCTTCTCCAAAAGTGTGTATTACACGAGGGTCGGATGAAGTAACGGTACATTCCATTCACTTACAGATGTTATGATATCTATCATAGCTGCAGCAACCTCGAGGAAAAGTTAGAGTTTTTTTTTTTAGAATTTAATACATAGCTTTGTACTGTATTATGGATAAGATAATCCCTCTTAGTCGAGACATTTACGCCTACAGTCCCGGAATTTCTTTCCGTTTCCGCGTTAGGCAGTTTTCCGGTTCACAGTGTCATTTTAGATAGGAAATACCTTCGTACCGAATTTTGTTTTCCGTTTGTCTATGTTTCCGGTATATAAAGGGTCCGTCTTATTCAGGTTTTACTGTATAATCACAAGAAGTAAAGGGTGGCACAATACATGTTTAATAGCAGCGGGACTGCGAGGAGGAAGGGAGCAATAAAAACAAGTTGTTCAGTTAAATATATGAATCCTACTTTCTCATAAATGTATGGGTATAGTTATAGACTAACTCTTTGTCCTTATCAACCAATATAATTAATTGAATGCCCCTGTGATGAACGTTTAAAGTTGTACCATATTTAAGACCACTTTTACTAAATTTCGTTGTATTGCCGCTCTTTCTTCCAGAGGAATTGATTGTAACATTAGAAAAGTACGCCCATCCACCATCTTGAAAAATGAAATCGTTAAAATTGTGCCTCCTGCAGAGAAGGTCTCTCACGCGAGATTATCTAGTTGCTGCGTTTCGTCATTGTAACTGTAATAAACAGTAGATTATGGATATTAATATCTTATATTTTCAAGATGGTGGCTGCACGCTATATGCAGTGTAATAGTCTCTTATAAAATACTCTTCAAAAGTTTGATGCTTTTCAGTCGGTCAACACGATTGTACCCAAATGGGATGGGTTAAGCCTAATCCTGAAAAAAATACATGAGATTAATAAATATACTTGGATGATCAGTTTCGTCAAGCGATCATCATCAGATACATTACACTTAGGCTATAAAATCTATGTCTGAACATATGGGTGAAAATATTTACAATATATACACTTATTTAGTTGCAGTATTAGTTGAGATAATGCAACTCGTCAATATTTGTTAGTTGTGGTCTATGTGATGTTTTGTTGAGATACTGGAAGTGGTGATTGACCTAAGGAATTTGCTTGTTTGGAGTGAATATGTGGTTGTTGTAAATGGTCAATTCAGATTGTATTGTACAGACTACTTAACTGGTTGAGTCTTGCACGGTCCTGTTGAGAGCAGTTAACTTGGTCACTTTCTTGCACTCGAAAAAGTGCAATAAGTGCCTAAATGTAATGGATCTGATGATGATCGCTTGACGATGGAAACTGGTCATCCAAGTACATTTACATATTAATCTCCTGTATTCTTTTTCAGGATTAGAAATAACCCATCTCATTTGGGTACAATCGTGTTGACCAACTGAAAAGCATCAAATATTTGTTTACTAAGGCAACACTGAAAAATGGCTTCAAACAAGATAAATTCTCTTCACGTACAAAGGTTCGTGTTATGTGCGCAATTGGATCAAGAGTTATTGATTGTTTAATGATTTTATAGTATCCTACTGTAGCTTATGTGCATATGAAGAGGCTGGTCTTTTGACTTGGTCGTAGGAAGCCACACACAAGGTTCTACATTCCTACTCATTTTCGTTATTATAGCTATAAAATACTTTGAGTTATTTATTATCATTTTCTATATTTTCTAGATGGCCGCCGCGCGTTGTATTCAAACTGTCATACTTACTTCAGCAAAGTCCCGTATATGGTACATTTTTCTTACAATATTTCGTTTTAATTGCGCAATTTCTGAAGAATTAATTATTACGTTTTAATAGTACACACAGCAACCATCTTGAGAATTCGGAGTCCCCATTATTTTCATTTAGGCACACAAAACTGCGTTTAAATTTCAACGCTGTCGCAAATTTTCTTTATCATAGCCTTAAATCATAGAGAGTTATTTTTTAATTTATGAAATTTCAGGATGGCCGCTACCCACTATCTAGGTATAGTCAGTGTGATAAATTTATCACTATCGCTACTGAGGCCTCTTACATAATACTCCTCGCCCACCAAGTCCTGTCTAAGTTGTGCTATTATAACCTGAGTTACTAATTTGTATATATTTATAATACGCCCAGCCGCCATCTTGAATACAAGGAGTAGTTGTTCTCTTGTTTTGGGCGTACAGAGCGACGTACAAGCTTCTACTTTATTTCTAAATTTCTTTATTATTCTAAAATACTCAGAGTTATTAATTAATTTTGAAATTTCAAGAAGGCCACGGTGCGCTATATTCAGTATGATTACCTTTTCATTAATGCAAGTGAGAACCTATATATTATACTCATCTCATACCAAGAATCGTCTTAATTACGTTATAACCTTCTGAGTTGTCAATATTAATGATCTGATATTTCTCGCAGCTGCCATCTTGAAAGCATGGAGAGTCTGACCTTCCGCCTTGGCCATACAAGGCCACATATAAGGTCCTATGTTGTCAGTAATTTTCGTTACTTTAGCTCTTAAGTGTTGAGAGTTATTGTTTTTTTATATTTTGTAATTTCAAGATGGCGGATATGCACCATATTCACTCTCATATAGTCGTCACGTTGGTAGCAGTAAGCACTTATACAAAACTATCTACTTTCAATGTAGTACGAGAATTGATTCATGGGATCATAAGTTATGGGTTATGTTATAATTCTTGTATGGTTTGCACTTATGTCATCTTGAAATTATTCGCCTGACAACTTTGTAGTTTGGGCCCCGTACGTTATCCACGTAAAGACTTGTTCCAAAACAAGGAAGAGGTCCGACGTTTAGTTCAGTCGGAATTCTATTTAAGCATTGAACACTTGGATGGCCGCCATTTCGTGTTCGTAAAGATGGCGGCAATGTGATCTATGACTATACCAGTGGTACTTCCGTCCCAAATGTGATTCGATTCGGCTTCGTCGTTTGGGAATTGATAGAGCAGGGGAGATACAAACACACACAGACACAGGGATATTTGGTGCGTGTAGATCTCATTAGACTGTTTTCCGTTTTTACAAAAATCCAAACTAGGTTAAAAACTCGCTCATACAACGCAATTTCGCAATATTTTATCATCAACAAACTGAACCTAAACCTGCATTAATGACAACTATCGACCTTCAGAATAACCTAGTGCGTCAACCCGGTTCTTGTATAGTACTCCCCAGGGGCTCACAACTTGTGGGACATGGGTTGATGACCACGGGACCACAGCTGAGTCCGGCATTGTTTCCACTTACTTGCGCCGGGCTCCTCTCTGTTATCTTTCCTCTCGACCTCCCTTGGTCAACTCTTGTTCTTTTCTGACCCCGACGGTATTAGGGTATCCGAGGCCTAGGGAGTCTTTCACGTTCCCGCCTTAATTGGCCCTTGTCTCATCTTTCCTGATCCCTCATTCTTCGAGGGGTCAGACCTCTTGTTTTCTATTCATTGTATCTCCTGCCTTCTGCTCAAGGCCCTCAAAGAAGCAGGGTGTGTGTAGCCCCACCAGTTATGGTGCACCCTGGATTGGGCTACACCCTCAAGGGCTCACGTCTGGTGAGTTCAGGCGTTGGCAAACCCGAGGGGTTCCTGAGCTGGGTCTGGTTTTTCTCTTTCTTCTTTGCCATTGGGGCGGGCCCTCTCCTATTTACTCCCTGCCATTCGTGGCTCTCCTTCCTTCCAAGTCCCTCAATTCTTATTCTTCGAGGGTTGAGGGCATTTCCTTTTCTCCTGTCATTTATTTACATTCTTCTCCTTTTTGTTTCCCATTTCCTCATCTAGTTTGAGGGTCAGTAGTTAGTTTTAGTCGTAGATTTTATTTGATCATCTTCCATTTTCACTATCACCCATACCATTAGGGGCCGATAACCTAGATGTTAGGCCTCTTAAACAACAATTATCATTATCATCATCTTGTATAGTACAGCACTTGTCATAACGATCGCCAGAAAGGAAAAATGAGGGTCGCATGATGTGTTTGTTTTCCATGTTTACAATAAGGTAGCAGTGTAGTCATTCTTTACTCGTGGGAATTGATGATTTGAGCTTCATTGGAATAATTATGCTTTGTTATGGATAACGGCAAGCCTAGACGTCTCTTAGAAGTTTACAATATACTGGTGGTGTTTAGCCCACCTCACTTTGTATACAGTTTGGTCTCCAATTTTAACCGTTCTGTGTTTTGTAATAGTTATGTGCCGGGAGGAATATAACAGACCTTGGGTTGAGTGCATGTTGCACCAGGTATTTTATCTTTCCGGCTAACATCTTGATGGCTAGTACTGTATGTGTACAAGAAAACCTCATAGATGTTAAAACGCATATTTCTAATTTACTCCACAGTGGGTCTTACTGACATAGTGATATTGAGATGGTCGCTGTAGTCACACAAGTAGATATACCTTTACCTAGCTGAGAGGAATTGTGCGTATTTGCAGTAGCTCAGTTAGGCTAGCGATCCCACAATGGTGAGCGGACTTAATCGGCTTAAATCAGTGACATGATTGGGCCTACAGAAACTAAATAAAACTGCAACTAATCAGCTAAATACGCGCTCAGGGTAAATAAATAAATAAATAAATAAATAAATAAATAAATAAATAAATAAATCTACCATTATTTACAGATGTTGAAGGAGATCTCCTTGAACTGCGACGCAAGGTTCACATCTTGTAATGAGATTTCGAAACGCTAATTTTAGTTCATGGACAATGATGGAACGCACAGTGTTCCTAATGTTGATATTGTCTTCTTCTGCAGATCGAAGATTATTCCTGTATATTAAACACTCCGTGTATGATTTCCCCATAGATAAAAGCTACAGGCAATATAAACCAAGCAAACAAGGGAACCATAAACCCGTAATTATGGCATGATCAACATTGAATAATTTCTGTAACCGTCGTATGGGCCGTCGAAGTGCTAAGGTGAATGATAGCAAAGCATGCCTTAATCCCTCCCGAATGTATTCAGTCCTCTGAAATATAAATATTCAAAGTTCATTCCAAACGGACCTTAATTACTGTATATAATTTCTTGAGACAGGCTACTACCACAAAACGGAGAAATGATTTCTACATTCTACTTCAAAGATAGACTTAGGGTGATCAGAGAGGCAAGACGTGAAAGTAAAAATGTATTTACTTAAAATTATCCTAAATAGTTATGATAACTGAATTATATTTGCAATGAACTATTGGGATGCAATATTAGTAAGCCTCTGCAGAATTAACAATGCGTTATGGTACAGGCTGTTCACAAATATGTGGGTGTAACCAGATAATGGATAGAAAACACTACAGTAACACAAAGTTTACCTTTCAACAAACGCCTTATGCTTTACGAGTTAAGCCTCTTTATTATCAGCTATTATCAAACTTCGATCAGCTGGACTCGAGAGGATGTGTGGAGTCAAGAATACAGCCCCTTCCCTTGTAAATCCTCCATGGGCAAACTAACTTGAGTTTCACTTATTGTTTGAAATTATTGGACAGTTGATAACTCAGGGGTGCATTAATGTGCGAGGTGGATATTTGGAGCACTTCATGCCGTGTGACGTACACACACATTACTACTACTGGACATCGTGGGATGTCAAAGATAGCCTATTACCAATACTCCCCCTACAAGCTTGAAAGTCGGAAACTCGTAAGTAATC
This sequence comes from Meconema thalassinum, assembly GCA_946902985.2. Taxonomy (NCBI): domain Eukaryota; kingdom Metazoa; phylum Arthropoda; class Insecta; order Orthoptera; family Tettigoniidae; genus Meconema; species Meconema thalassinum. The sequence goes on from OX336389.2 coordinate 97,872,612, forward strand.
GACCTAAGGCTGTGTGTTCATAGGGCAAGGTTTGTGTTGTTAAGTTGTGTACTATCCCTTCCCCTATTACTTCCCACATTTTAAGAAGCATTTGTATTTGAATAATAATTTCTTTAAACTTTAGTTTTAATAATGTGGGCACAAATTATTTTCCAGCAAAACGTGGCACCCTTGCTATTATTTCTTTTACAAAAATTCGAAGGTTTTATATGATACAAAATTGTGCCTTTTGATTCATTTTCTAGAACGCTGATCCTCAGCTCTTGCTACAGTAAGTAAAGTGATCAACGACATCTATTTGTCTTTGTTTGCAATGTGTCCTGTGTATCACAAGTGTGTGCACGCAGAGGTCACCCACGTGTCATTATCACTTACAGAACAGCACGACCCATCGAACAGGAGAAGTGATGTTAAGCTTCACGATTCAACGGTACTTGACTGTTGATTTTATCTAACAAACGTGTTTCTGTATTGCAATAATGAACATGAGATTCTGTTAAGATTCAAGTATTGATATAGGAATAACTTATGCACAAGTCATGTGAAGATCATAGGATTTTATAAGCGAAGGTGTTATAGGAACATAATAAGAATTCAATTGACCATGAAACTCAAAGAGTTGAGAACAAATAATGATATTAGACTGCCGAAGAACACGAGTAATCATGCTGTTTATAGGAAATAAATTACCCTTCTTCCTGTCCTCCTGTTTCTTTCTTTCTTTCTTTCTTTCTTTTTTTCTTCCTGGATTTCTTGATAGAGATATGCATATCATCCTTCATCGCGAAGATCTGCAAATTTTCTTCTTAGTCTTGGAATGGAAAGAGTAACTGCTTTCAACCATATTTTACTAATTGTCGATCATACGGAAGTATGCACTAATTTTGAGGTCCTGAAGCTACAGTTCGCACGGCACATCCATATGGTCTAAAAAAGTGGATGTCATTAAATCTGTGCAGCGATTATTTTCTTCTTCAGCCCCTGAATGAATCGTCATCCTTTAAATGCCCGTTGCTCACGGTAAAAATTTCCTTCAAATTTATTGTACAATAATTTAATTTTATAAAATTTCTGTTGCTCACGGTCAAATTCAAGTTTTATGAAACCTTTGATAAAACTTTCCATAAAATAGGGCATGTTCTATTCCCTAAAATTAATTTTACGAAACGAACCAATCAGGGAAGCTGACATGAAGATGATGCTGGCGCCACGTGGTGAGAAGATTGTGAAGCTTGCTTGTAAACAAACACTTCGAAAATGGCTGGCTCCGGCTGGACTAAGGAAGCTGTTAGTGTTTTACTGGACGAGTACCAGAAATATCAGTGTTTGTATGAGGTTAAAACGCCCATATACCACAATAGAAATGCAAGAAGGGAGGCAGAAATCTCAATCGCCGAATATGTTTCACAAATTCAACCGAACACAAGCCAGGCTGATGTGAAGGCTAAGATAAACGGGCTTCGAACTCACTCGCAGTCTCATTTCAGGAGAAATGGCTTGCCTGATGTTAGTGTCCTGTCGAATAATTTTGGGACCAACAAGATCTAGGAGTTTTTTAAAACTGCTTTCCTCCATTCGTAGAAAATTCCTATATGAATTCTGATCTTCTAACCTCATTTTCGACCAAGGACAGCATTCATCTACTCTTCTCTTCTTTTTATCCATTCCCGAGTCCACGACTTCCTAGCATTTCTTTTCTTCCTTTTTACCACTGTACGACATATAATTGTAGCTAAAGCAGGAATTTTTGTAATTTTTGCTTTGTTTGTTGGAGCCATACTCTCAAACCAATGTGTGTTGAACAGCTGATTCTTGGTTCAGAAGTTTATCGGTAGATGGCGATCCTGATACATCCACGGATTTTATAAAATAATTTTACCGTGAACAACACAGCTTGTTTTCGTCAAATTTTTATAAAATTAGTTGTAAAATAAATTTTAAGAAACATTTTACCGTGAGCAACGGGCATTGATAGTGCTTGACTTTAAATGAAGGTTACAAGGGAATGAAGGCTTATGCCTTGTCCTCGCACAGTTCTTGAAAACGTCTGACATCAAAATTTAAATAATAATAATAATAATAATGATGATAATTGTTGTTTTAAGGGGCCTAACATCTAGGTTACCGGGCCCTCAAAATTTAAGAGTGTACCAGTGTGCGTGTGATTTTTATTTATTAGTGTTCGCAGCCACAAGTGATTCTGAACAATGACTAATACCGAAACTCCGTCAAACTTTCTGACATTATTTATGTATTGTTCTTTGAAGCTCTCCCAGATTTTTACATAAGCTTGTTTGCTCTGAAATACAAAGTGTATATATTTTGTAAATAATAATTAATATGTCTCACAGACAATTTGTACTGGATTTATCGTCAGATTCGTGAGATATATCACAAAATAATGTAATATCAGTGGTATTAAATAAATAAGTTGAAAATTGATGATTATTATTGTTATTCGTGAATGTAAAACCATAAAGTGTTATTTTTATTGTTAACTAAGAATTTATAATGATATATTATGTAAAATCATATTTGCTATACAATCAGTTATACTTTGGTCACGTCTTAATAAAAAAAATGTATGTATTTATTTCCAGGGAAAAACACTACCTCGTCCGACACCGATCGTGCCTTTGAAATTTGAATAAGTGTGACCAAGCCAACATGATGGTCGCAAAAAATAGTTCACTGATGTCCAAAATTCTCGAAATTCTTGCAGTAATCTGCTTGGAATTTTATATGGTGATAGACGCCCTATAAATTAGCCTGGATTGGTCTGAAAGCAACATCTAAATGACCACACCGATCTTCATGGCATCATCAATGCTGTATTAAAATTACTGTATCTACAATCCGCACGGCCGAAAATGCTTTTGGGGAGAGAGGCACAGGTAGGTTATTACATGTCACACTCAAAATGTAAAGAATCACACTTTTGAGATTTACTTTAACAAGTATTTCGGTGAAGAACTAAATAACCTCTCTTCAATTACGTTTTTCTGGTTATTTCCAACTCAAAACTCTCCTGTCAATGAAATTTTACATGTGATGGACTAAGTAACTTTTGGTGTATGCGGTACATTGTGGTAAAATATAGGACAAAAATGTCAAACTCATAACTCAATATCCAACATTGTAGCAATTTTAGATAGTACACATAATAATGATAATAATTTTAAGAGAGCAAAATGGTCTTCCCATGTACAAGGGCTTGTCCTGTTTTGAAATAAAGCTCACGGCAAGTCATATCAACACAAAATCACATAGTGAGTCACTCTCTACAATAAAAAAGTAGGCCTATACACTAGAATATGTAGTTTAAGTACTGGTTCATCAACTTTCCCAAATAAAAGTTTACGAATATAGTATGTTCCTTTTCAGACATTATCAGGCGTATAATCTGTAAATTCCTATACGTACACTAGTAAATTGGGGCAGATGACCTTCATGTTTAACCTCCTTAAACAACCACCATCACAACAAGAAACATTTGCGTGACAGAATTGGTAACATTCACGATCAGTTATATTTTCTAAGACATTGGGTCCTGGTGAAATATTTTGCGCGGCTACATGTCGAATTGGTTTCTGTGTAAACCAGAGAATTATGTAGACTACCAGTAGATGATTGGGGTCGTTAATTCGATCATATGTACAGGTTAAGAGAAAAATGTGTTTAGAATTTTACATTACCGCCATGTTGAATTTTTGAAAACAATTGAACACATTTAAATGCAAATACATTAAGCTATAAATAAAAGTTCACTGTTCCAAGTTTCATTGTAACCGGACGATTAATTCCCCAGAGAAGTCATATTAAATACATGAAATTCGTGTGGCCACCATTTTTTTTCTTTTTGCGCATACCAGGTTTATGAAAGTCTACAGGAGTGTTAAGACGATATACAGTGAAGACTGCAAGTAGTCTGCCTAAGTCTCTTAAAGAGTAGTTCGAGAAACTAGTATTTCACATTCGTCAGCTCGTATGATCTTTTGGTCTCATTCAGTCCATAACACACAGCCTGCACATTGCATTGCAAGAATGAGATTTCGTATTCGGCTAATGAATAGTCAAGAGGCATGGTTCCATTTCATTGGAGAGTCATCAAACAGGGATACAGAGAACTAGCACCCTTTTTCCGAGGCCTCTGCTGGATGTGAAATTAGATGTATGGTGCGCTAATGGTGCCCGACGGGTTATTGGCACGATTTATATTTAAGAGACGATTACTTCCGACCAAAATACAGTATATACAATATTCCCGAATGATTTTCAAATAATAATAATAATAATAATAATAATAATAATAATAATAATAATAATAATAATAATAATAATAATGAAGCAAATAAAGAGAGAATTTCCAAATTACAGAAAGCTTACAGAATCACTTGGAATAGGTATAACAAAAAATCAATATCTCGGAAAGCAAAACTTAGACATTATAATACAGTAATCAAACCGGAGGCGTTATATGCATCAGAAACCTTAATCATTGGTGGCAAATCTTTAACCAAAGAGATTGAAAAACAAGAAAGGAAAATTTTACGAAAAATTTTTGGCCCAGTTTTTATAGAGGGAATCTGGAGGAAAAAGTCATCCCAGGAAATATATCGCCAATGTGAAAAAATGTCTCATACTTTTCGGAAAAGACGATTGAAATTTTACGGGCACATTATCAGAATGCTACGTGAAATTGAAACAGATCTCCAGGAAATCAACATTTCAGAAAATATTATACAGGACAGATGCAAATTCAGAACCCTAATCGACAATCACCAATTTGAAGACAAACCCAACACCAGGGCCACCATAACTTGGACAGAAGACCGAAGAAAGGCGCTCAGCGAGAGGATGAAGAGATTTCGGAAGGAAAAGAAGGCCAACACATCAGCTAAACAGGTTCAACCGTGCTCCTGAGTCGGGCATAACGATGCAAGAATAATAATAATAATAATAATAATAATAATAATAATAATGTTCTAGAAAAGATGATTAGGGAATGGGAGCCTCATGTGAAAGGCATTCAAATTGGTATCAAAAAAGAGAACCGTCTTACAGTCAATTGCCTCGCATTTGCGGATGATATTGCCATTATCACTAACGACAGACATGAAGCCATACACGCAGTGGAAAAATTACATGAAATTGCGCAAAGAACCGGACTACCATTTTCTTATGAAAAAAACCCACTATATGGAAAGACGGTCAGAAAATAACTCATCTTTAATCACACAATACGGTAAAATAACACAAGTCCACCATTTTAAATACATTGGTGAAATCATACAGTCCTCGGGAATAAACCGAATTGCCAATGAACAAAGAATCACCAAACTACAGAAGGCCTACAAGCTAACGTGGGCTCATTACAACAAGAAGTGCATCTCGCTAGACGCAAAATTAAGGCACTATACAACGGTGATTCTTCCGGAAGCAACTTACGCAGCCGAAACAATGGTGATCGACGGTCATTCCAAAATTAAGGATATAGAAAAAAAGGAAAGAAAAATTCTCAGAAAGTTTTACGGGGCAGTTAATAATAACGGTATTTGGATGAAGAGGCCTCAAAGCGAACTCTACCAAAAGATCCACACGATAACGGAAGTAATCAGAAAACGCCGAGTACAGTTTTATACACACATTTATAGGATGGAAAATTTCAAAACGGCGAAGAAATTGCTCAACGTTATAACACGGAGTAAGTGTAGCACGGAGTGGCTGACAGAGGTTCAGAGGGATCTAAAACAGGTCAACATTGAAAATCTTGAGGACCGCACCGAGTGCAGGAATAAAATCAAAATTGTTAAGTTTGATCAGAGACCGTCACGACAGCCTGAAAGAAAATGGACAGCTGAGCGGAGGAAGGAGCATTCTGAGAGGATGAAGAGATTTTGGGAAGAGAAGCGGGAAAACGCCAGGAGATGAAATCATGTATTCAAGTTTAATCGCTCTCCTAAAGGGGAACAATCGATTAAATAAATAAATAATATAAATAAATAATAACAATAATAGTAACAATAGATTATCTAAACAGAGTTATGGCCTTAATCTAATGTTTTCATTATATGTTTAGGACAACAGCGCAATTACCTCACTGAGATCGGGTGAGTTAGCCGTGGTCGTTACGGCATAACTGCTGGCAGTCGCTCACATCCGGGAGGCGAGGAGGTTTGAATCCCCCGCCGGCAACCTTGAAGATGGTCTTCTGTGGTTTCCCATCTTCCTTCCAGGCAAATGCCAGGGTTGGTCCTTAACTATAGGACACAGCTGCTACCTTCCAACTCCTCGTCCTTACATTCAAACTTTCCTCCCCAGACAACACTCCACACGCGACGGTACTTGTAGCTCACCCATTGGGTGTCCGCCTCGAAGCAGCTACAAAACTGGCGAGCCGAACTTGTCCTCGGACACTCCCGACACTAAAAGCCATACGCTAAGAAATAAAAAATTAAAAAATAATAAAAATAAATAAATAAAAAAAACTCACTGAGGTAAGATGATGATGATGATAATTGTTGTTTTAAGGGGCCTAACATCTAGGTTATCGGCCCCTGATGGTTTGGGTGATCGTGAAGATGAAAATGAAAGGCGAACTTAAAACTAAAACTAACTACTAACCTACATACTAGAAGAAGAAATGGAAAACTAAAGGAGAATAAGGCAAATAAAGGACAGGAGGAAAAGAAATGCCCTCAACCCTCGAAGAAGGCGGATTGAGGGACTTGGAAGGAAGGAGAGCCATGAAAGGCAGATAGGAAAGTGAAAGAGGAGAGGGTCCGCTCTAAAGGTAAAGGACAAAAAGGGAAAACGGACCCAGCTCAGGAATCCCTCGGGGTCGCCAACTCCCGAACTCACCAGCCGTGAGCCCCTGAGGGTGTAGCATTATCTAGGGTGCACCAAAACTGGTGGGGCTACATACACCCGGCCTCCTTGAGGGCCTTAAGCAAAAGGCAGGAGATAACATGAAAAGAAAAGAAGGCTGACCCCTCGCAGAAGGAGGGAGTCAGAAAAGATGAGACAAGGGCCAATTAAGGCGGGAAAGGAAGTGACTCCCTAGGCCTCGGATACCCTAATACCGTCGGGGTCGGAAGAGAACAAGAGTTGACCAAGTGAGGTCGACAGGAAAGAAGACAGAGAGGAGCCCGGCACAAGTAAGTGGAAGCAATGCCGGACTCAGCTGGGGCCCCGTGGTCGCCAACCCACGCCCACTAGAAGTGAGCCCCTGGGGGGACTGAGGTAAGACTGACCACACATGGCCACTGGTGAGTGAGCTGTAATGATAAAGAGAACTTGTATGCATTGTTTCAAAAGACGATATGTTCCTTAAAACGAGGGAAGCATCTTCAATTTAGGGCAACGAATATTTTCTTGACCTGTGGCTTAGAATTGAACAAATGCCAGGAGAGTATTTTGATAGATGTCACCAGCTTGTAAAATACAGTTTACAAGGCACTTGTAATGTACATACTGTGTAATGCCCCTTTGCTGTGTGTGTGCAGAATACTAACGGAAACTTGATCATTACTATTTTTGTTACATCTCGTGGAATGCCTGTCGTGAATACTGGTCTGAATGGTGTCTTGGAGCGGATGCTCCGACCACATTCCAGTCAACTGTCTGCTTACCAATCGGAAGGAAGGTTACAGGTTCAATCCCCATTATCTTGTGCAATTCTCAAACCACTGGAATTCTTGTATTTGAACTGCCGGCATGTCAGTGTGGAATTAACTTACAGATTGTCACAGAATCTGTAGTTACCTCAAGGATGTCGCAAAGCATATCGGTCCGAATCTTCAAAAGGAATGCCCCTATTGGTTGAGCACTGCATGGACGTGGATATCTGCTTTAATCTGAAAATCTTAGCACCTGCCATCCAAGCAAAATGGGTAATTTTGCAGATAATTCCTAGAATAAAACAGTAAATTGGAATTCGTTCACATAGTTAGATTCTTTGAAAATTGTTGTGAATTTTCAATAATGCCTTGCTGTTTGCTTTGCTCAAGTTATATGCTTGGTATTCTATGAGGCGGATCTTGAGTTTACTATGAAAGTATGATATGATGCGCCATTTCGACACTTCATGGCGCAGTAGATAATCTCGATAATTCGCCCTTTAAAATAACATCACATCTACCAGCACCATCTGCGCACAAAATTCACTCTTAGTAAATTTCTGGTCCATTTTCACAGAATTAAAAAGGCTTATAAGATCACTCATGTGTCAGTGTGTTTGTGTGTGTGTCTGTGTGGATAAGAGTTGGAGAAACGTTGCTACTTTGGCAGCCCTCCTACCATGCTTTGGTGGCATTTTCAATATTGTCACCATCTTAGTGAAAGCAAAACGGTGGCCACCTGAATTTGCATTGCCGAAGTCGGCCACCGGTTAAGCCAGTCATCAGAACCTTACTAAAGTCAAGTCTCATTTATTATCCAATACTGTAAGGGAAATCAGACGTCCAAGTAACAAAATATCTTCGATAATGAGTTTTAATATGGTGCCCATGCGTAATTTTCAAGTATTTAAATCGAAACTTACTTTCCAATGGAACAATACTCACCAAAATTGCATTCAGGTAGGTATGTAGAATACATTTTGTACGAGTTGTAAGGTAATCATATTGAATATTTCGCACCTCCACCATATTGAATATACAACTTACACCATCGCTCATTCATCATCTAAGGATTTTCTGATGAAGACACAGGTGCCCCAAATTCATACTGTATATTAAAGATGGTGGGCATGCGTACTATTAAAATATTAAAGTCCAAAAATTAGGATGAAATTCAGCGTTTATCACGAAAGATGGTGAAACAGGTGTATATTATTATAGACCAGGGTTACAAGTATTACAAGAATATCACTCGGAACATTACACGCTTCAGCCATCTGGAGTATGTAAAATAGGAACATCTATTACTCGCCCAGTAATACATTTATTATTTGAAAACTTGTAAAAAAAAATCAGCAGGCAGTTTGTTAATGCTTGAGTCAACTGTGCATAGTTTCCATACAGTCCGTAATAATAATTATTATAATAATCATAATAACAATAATAATATTAATAATAATAGTCTAATAATAAAAAATAAAAAACGAGCCTTACAGTAGTTGCATATGATGTGCAACATCTGACATAGAAGAAACCTCACGTGAAATTGTTGATACACCGGTATTTTATACTATTATTGGCACAAATATTAATCTATTGTAGAAGGGAGTGTTATACAGATATTGTAGTTTATAATGCGGAACTCATTTTATTAGATGATTTGTAGCTTCCACCAGCACTAGCCGAAATAAAGAATACGATATGGATCAACTAGATTAATAGACGCGACACCGCTCATAACCTTAAATTCCTTATAAACAGGTCCTCTTCATTCACAGACCAACACGTAATTTCCCGAGATTGCAGGTTCGTATCCTGGCGCAGTCAGCTGGCATTTGAGGGTGCGCAAATGCGAGGGAGCCGTGTCCGTAGATTTACTGGCACGTTAAAGATCCCCTTCGGGGAAAAATTCCGGCACCCCGGCGTCTCTAAAAGCCGCAGTTGTTAAAAGGGACGTAAAACCAATAACATTATTATTATTATTCAACACGTAATTTCATATGGATTCTGTTAAAATGAGTCATATTGATATGATAAATATCGTTTAAAATGATAATCTGGTAGCAAATATACCTACCCCGTCCGGGATTCGAAACCGAGATCTCCAGATTCACAGTCATAAGCACTAACCCCACGGCTATTTCTACTACGAAAATTTTGTGCACAAGATGGTGACTTACTTCCACGTTCCAATAATACTGTATAACGGAATTAAGTTTCATTTATATTTTCCTTGTTTCGATAATGTTCCTGCGTGAAATTGAGTTTAAAATGCCATATGAATAGGCCCTCTTGTGAGTAAAGAGAATGTATTCAGTAATAGTTCATGAGGGCTTGCTCAATTCTCGTATAACCACAACGATTATATTATATTGATGACTGCATTACCGTTATGTGGGTTAATATTTGAATAGCCATTGTACAGAAACATAATACCGGCAATGCCGACTACTTACAATGTTTGATATTAAGGCATTTTACCGTTTAAATACTGATACGAAGACTTCGAACATGTACCATGTCTTTTGTTTCAATCACTTGCCACCAGAGTTCGCATGAGCGTTTTCCGTTCAGATGTCATATACATTCCACATTGTTTCTCGTACCACTGCCAGCTGGGTCTTACCACTGCTTGCTGGATCGATCGATCGAGCGGGCAGTGCATACTTCCGTTTGATCCACCACTGCCAGCTCGATCGTTCCGATCCACTTCCGTCCCCAATTTTCAAAATCACTCCCACAAAACTATCCAGCAACCGAGCGGAAAGATGTTACACATCAATAATAATATTAATAATAATAGTCTAATAATAATAATGTTAATAATGTTATGGGTATTACGTCCCTTTTAACTACAGTCAAGATGGAGGCCATGCATACTACGGCCAGGAGCGACCCTGCAAGCTTGGGGTTAGTAATCCGACACGATAACTGTGGCAAGCATATACAGTATATAGTGTATACAGTTATGTATAGGCATATGTTAATAATAATAATAATAATAATAATAATATATATATATATTAGTCGTTTACCCTCCAGGTTGGTGGAACCCACGGACTCAGCGAGGGAACTCACCACTACCGCCTCTACGGGCAGTGTCCTAGAGCTGGGAACATCGAATCGGAAGGGATAGAACTGGCGAGGTGGGATTGGCACCTCGCCCAGGCGTCATCACCTGCAAAGCGAACAGGGGCCTCATGAGGGAAGGTAAGGGATGGTTAGGATGGATAGGCAAGGAAGAGGGAAGGAGGCGGCCGTGGCCTTGAAGAAGGTACCATCCCGGCATTTGCCCGAAGACGAAGTGGGAAACCACGGAAAACCACTTCGAGGATGGCTGAGGGGGAATCGAACCCCCTCTACTCATTTGGGCCACCCGAGGCTGAGTAGACCCCGTTCCAGTCCTCGTACCACTTTTCAAATTTCGTGGCAGAGCCGGGAATCGAACCCAGAACCTCCGGGGCGGCAGCTAACCATGCTGTCCGCTACGCTACGGAGGTGACTAATAATAATAATAATAATAATAATAATAATAATAATAATAATAATAATGGGGAAGGGTGATGGCGCAGTGGCTTAGCTGCCCGTCTTTCATCCGGACGGCCGGAGTTCGAATCCTGGTGACAGCGGGGAGGAATTTTCATTTGACAAATCATGTGGTGTCAGGAAGGGCATCCGGCCTTAACTCCTCGGCCAAAACCAAAAAGAGCCTGGTTGGCTCTGGTGACCCCAATGAATTGGGACAAGCGATTGAATTTTTTTAAATAATAATAATAATAAAATAATTCGCCATACTAGTGATGATTTGTACTTAATGAGAATTATTTTGGGACGCATATTTCTGCAGTTACAATCCAAGACTGCATGGTTGCATTCCGACTTTTGTTTATGAAATCCCAGAATACTGGAGGAAGCTCGCTCACTAGCCAGGGGTATTCTCAAAGACAATAGAATGAGTCCAGCAGAGCTCACATATTAATCATTCCGAAGCCATTGTTCTTCACAATTAGTTGTTTTGTGCAGTTTGTTGGAAATAATTAATGTCTAAATATTTGCAGCCATCACTCACAACGTCTGCCCTGTCAAGCTTTTATGTGGGTCAAGAAACACCATTCCATCTTGTAGATAACTAGGTGAAAGTTTATTTAAGTGATGCCTCGGAGGATTTCGAATAGGCTATATTACACTGGTGAACACTATTTATGGTGTCTAAGATGTTAGTCACTTTTTGGGGGTATTCTTGGGTCGTAGATAATGAACATGGTTTTAGTTTTTGCAATATGGTTTATTAGGTTATTCAATCATAGGCAAATACTCACCATTACTTCATTAAGATAACACGTATTTTTGGCACAAACTTTTGAAATTTGAAATTTCTTTTCAGTATGACGCAATGTCTAGCAGAAAGTGAACAGTACATGTTCGACACCTATTTATTTATTTATTTATTTATATAGCGTATGGCTTTTAGTGCCGGGAGTGTCCGAGGACATGTTCAGCTCGCCAGATGCTGTAGCTGCTTCAAGCGGACACCCATGGGGTGAGCTACAAGTTCCGTTCCATTTCAAGTAGTTCCAACATTCACAGAAAATTTGGATTCAACTAGTACTTTTTTATCAGTCAAAATTGTTAGTCTACGCATTACAAGAATTCTTTATACGTGGAAACAACATATTTTTGCAATCAACAGGAGATCCGATTCAATGTATTGAACCACAATGAAGAAGTATAATATAGGCAATCCATTAAGGTAGATTTATATTAACTTTAGTCTTGTTTCTTTTATGTATTTCCCTTGTATCTTTGTGACCTTTCTTTTTATTTAAATTTTAATGTGTTCTTTTTAAGGATATCCATTTTCACTTGGGTATTTGTTAACATAGTTAAGATTCTTTTATTATTTCAATCTACGCTGACGAGGATATCATTAATTTAAATACTGAACGTTTCTTAAGTGTTTGACAAGGCGGCTATTATAATTTGAGACCAACTTACACTACCAGATGTCACTGACACCTAGTGGTGAACGTTGGAACTATGAAAGAATACAATATTCCAGATTAAATTTTTAGTCACCTACATTTAGCAATGTTGCCAATGATTCTATGAGTCCTGATGGCTTCAATGTATAACTGCACGAAACATCCATACTAACGAATGGATTTCATCCAAATATTGTACGTGCAATGTATGCTTTAGGATATATAATTGTATTAATATAAGAGTCATCAGGGCTGCCAACTGTGTATAATAATCTCTTTTGACTTCTAGATGCAATATCTCGGAGTATGTGTACGGAACAGTTTAGCGGTCGTTGGTGCGCGATTTAACGAGCACCGTTACGCCACGGGGTTGTATTTACACACTACGATCGATAAATCAGAATGAAATCCAGCAGTTACGATGTAAATTGATTAAAGGATAGTTTTGTTTAAGTTGCAAAATTCACGAAAGTAATATAGTAATTAATTCGCTGGGTGGCCATATCAATTAATACAAAATGTGAAAATAAATACAACCAAACACTAAAGAGCGATAATGACGAAACATTGAGAGAAGAATTCACCACTTAAGAAACTTACTGCGTATTGTTCAGAAATCAGATTGAACATTAGGCACAACTACCATCTTGAATAATCAACAACTCATTATCTAGTGAACTTTTAGAGCCTTTGGTTAGTTAAAAGAAATCAAACTTGAACCATTGCATACTTTTTAGTGAAGATTGTCAATTAATTTATGATCTGGAAGAATGTCTAGTACATTTAATATAAACTTAAAATAACTTAGAAATTTTGGATCTACCAGGAATTTGATACAAATTTTTTATGCATTATTATCTTCACAATTGAACGAAATATGTGGACGAGAGCTTAAGGCTTGTGTGGGAATTTGTATCACTTGCTATATTCTCCTAATCTTGAAATTCCTTGTCAGCAGACTTACTGGCACGTTAAAGGTACCCTTCGGGGCAAAATTCCGGCACCCCAGCGTCTCTTAAAGCCACAGGAAACTGTAAGTCCAAGATGCTGTAGAGTTAGTAGATATTGTAGAATGCTCTAGTGTTAACAACAAAATTCAATGCTAGCGTATAGGATCAACGTTTAACTGCAAACCAAATTTCGTATATGTAATGTATGTTTCAAATTGACTCGTCGCTGAATCCACGTTTCTGTGATTTTCTACTATGTGATATTCCTGACATTCTCAATGGAGGCTCCAAAAATAGTTCACAATCATATGTGTATTTCCACAGTACAATTCTTCCGTGATCCTAATTTCCAATTACTGTTATAAATTATCACAAAATCAACAATATGTTTAAAAAACTAGAGCTGCTAGAACAAAATGGACAGCAGTTTAGTAACGAGCAGCGCAAATATACTCAAAATAAGTTGTAAAATTCCTGACAGCATACAAAAATATTTTCTTTGTTTCCCAGTGTTAGAGATTAGCAGTATCAGTGTAGATAGGCAAATTCTACATGCTTTTGTCCAATTTACAAAGGTCAGAGTTCAGTAGTTTCTTGAAGATATCACATTTGAATCCGGTATTTCTCAGAGCTAAGATCGTGATGCGGAGAACAATGAGATGTACGGTGAAGATGCTGACAACATACAGATTGTACTGACCTGCATTCCTTTGAGTTAACCATCATCCATGCTGTCCTCCATGCAGACAATTCAGGATATAACCTGTCATGACCAGGTGGTGGTGGCTGACGACCTGAAATATCACATAATTTGATTAAAGATGCCCCTAAAATCACGAACGAATGCCCTAAAAAGAATATAAGATGACTGAAATAGCACAGACGACATCATAGAAAATCGTGTAGCCTTTAGTAGACTACAATAGATCGCAAGCACACATTCATGGAGAAACCTAAAAGGAAAAATCAGTTTCCTAATATAATGATTGCGCAATTTCTTTGTTTGTAAAGAACATTTCCGATTGAATTTATATATATCTAATCGTAACAGTAATTTAATTCAGTAATTGATTGTAATTAATATATTTCTTGAAATTTTATTTATTTTTTATTAATGCAGCCAATGGTCATCTATTCTCTATTCAGGACGGACCAGGGAAGAGATCGGCCGTGGGCCTATAGAAAGGTACTGTCTCGGCATTTGCCTGGTGGTGAAAATGGGAAACCACGAAAACCATTTCCAGGACGGTCAAGATGGGATTCGAACCCACGCTCTCCCGATGGCAGCGAGGCACGAGGTTGAGAGTTTGCGCTTTCGGACAACGTGGCAGGTATTAATTTAATTTCAAACACGAATGACAGTCTGCAATTAACTTTATAAGGAAGGAAGATTGTAATTTTGCGTGAATGGTGATCACGTAATCATAAGTCACAGGACTTTCTTTTAACGCATAATTTGGACCACCAGACGCGACATTTCACATTGAATATCCCTCATGTATTAACCGAGATTCAAACCCCGCCCACCTCGGTGAGAGGCAGGCAGCTTGACCGCTGGACCGTCACGACCATCTTAATTAACTTATACTCTTGCCAAAATATTTTAAAGAAACAGCGAAACACTATCCCTTTCCTTGTCAAATAATCAGTAATATTCAGTTCAGATATTCATGAAAGATATTAAGCATCTTACATGGTACCGTAAGTTGAGGTTAGATTTCTCCATTACGTCGAACTCTGCTCCCCTTGAAATTGTTTCATAGATGTCAGTCAAGCTATTTTAACTACATGAAGATAATTTTCTTCCCTTATAAGATGACACATTACGGTTGGCAGCGTTGCTTGTTCGCATCAGTTTCAGCCACTGCCTTTAATTTTCAATTGATGTTAAGTTTGACCCCGTGGAAAATATTAACATCATCTTAGGGCATTTACCAAAAACATTACACATTAAATTGATTTTAAAATGGATGAAGATAGTAAGTAAATGAAACCTTAGTATTGTCAAAAATAAGAAAACTTAAAATATTAACAATGCGTCTTTCGCATTATAAACAAGTAGTTCCGTGGAGAACTATACAGCCTATTTTCATATATCCTACTCATGTTAATTGCCTCTATCAACATACAAAATTTCAGTTTTGAGGTTGTGATAGATTCGTAGATATTGAGAGCCGTCTAAATATTTCAGATGGTCGCCAGGTTGGTTTTTTATTTTTGTACTATTACATTAAGATTATTGTGTACGTGTGGTATTCAAACTTCAATCGCATGATTAGAACACAAGAAGTAAAAATGAGATTTTAAAATTTCGCACAGCTGCCATCTTGTGATTATGCAAACAATTGAAATAAATTAGATGCCAGTGGATTAACATTTGAATAAGCATTTAACGTCCAACGTTTCACTGCACTCGGGTAGATAATTCGCGGGAAACGTCCATTTAAATATTTATACTTCGCGTCGCCGCCATGTTGGAATTGTGCTCACAAGGTTACTGAAAGTCCTATAGGTGAACATATGTTCATAGCCTCTATGAACATAAAAATTTCAGTTTGATTGCTGTAAAAGATTCGTAGATATTGAGAACCTTCTTAATACGAGTATTTAGGATGCTCGCCATTTTGGATTGTTATATGTATAGGCCATAGAGTTATGTACCATTCCAGGACAAGTATTGCCTAGGTTCATTATTCAAACTTTCACTTCGATCGCAAGATTACGACACAAGACATAAAAACTTAATTTTAAAATTTCGCACAGCCGTCATCTTGAGGTTACGTAAACAATTGAACTAAATTAGAAGCCAGTGCATTACAATATGTAAAATCATTTACTGTACCACATGTCACTGCGCTCAGAGAGTTAAATCACGAGAAAAGTCCATTAAAATGTTTCAATTTCGCTTGGCGTCATGTCCGTTTTGTACTTTACAGGTTTATTAAAATTACATAGATAAAATTGTATCAGTACCCTTTATCACCGTACAAAATTTCAGGGTGATATCTGTAATAGTTTAGGAGATATAGAATGTCAGTGAAATATTTCGCACAGCCGCCATTTTGAGGTTATGTATACAATTGAACTAAATTAGACTCCAGTGCATTACAATGTGTATAAACATTTGCTGTACCAAGTTTCATTACGTTTGGATAGTTAAATCGCGAGAAACGTCTATTTAAAAGTCTCAACTTCGCTTGGCCGCCATGTTGGTTTTGTAGTCACCATGTTTTTGAAAGTCTCATAGGAGAATTTCTAGTAGTACCCTTTATCACCGTACACAATATCAGGGCGATATCGGTAATAGTTTCGGAGATACTGAATGCTGGTGAAATATTTCGCACAGCCGCCATGTTGGATTGGTGAGACACAATAAAATTGGAAGGGCACGGTCGGGGTCGGCCGAAATAGTGCTATGATCTTACCGAGTTTCATTGTAATAGCTCCAGCCGTTTAGAAGTTATTAGGGGGGACACACACACACCATCACACACACGCCCACACACACACGGACAAAAGGTGATCTCATAAGCCTATTTTTTTTTTCATAAAATGAAAATAGGCTAAAAAGTGGTATTTCCATTCACAATAGCGTAAATGGATTTCTGCACTATCGGCGTTGTTTTACTGCGACGTCGACCCCCTAGTCATCAGTATTTTCAATTTGTTTCTCATCTGTGACGTCCCTGTCCCATGTTCCCATAATAACATTTTATGGTTTCGGTAATATGCTTGACTTCCTACATTGCCTATTTAGTAATTTTAATTAACCCATTATGGGATAGTGGGTCTATTTATTAATTACCTTAACCACCTGTCATAAGGACACTGTATGCTTTCAAAGATGCTGATAGTTGAATCCTTCAGCTAAATTTCGGAGAATTTTCATACCGTACGTATCTAGTTGACGTAATGTGTTGGATAAAATATTAAACAATTTAAAACTAAATACATTAACAAGTTAAGTGTAAAAATGAAATATAAATCTAGAAATAAAAAAATCTAAAAATAAAATTACAATAATAAAAGAAATCTAAAAATTTAAATAATAAACATAACTATAAAAAATATGAAAATAATGGTAAAATTAAATTTGAAATTAGTTAATTAAATAATTCAATTAAAATATCAAAATGAAATCTATAAGAACATTAATTGAAAATTAACAAGAAGTTCCGTGACGAACTAAAGAGCCTACTTTTCTTAAAATTTAAGATTCATGCCAATTATTAGTCTATATGGATCTATCTAGAATAATGACGAAATTAAGTTGGTAATATCGAAATTTCTAATTAGTTCGAAATACTGTATACCTGGCATAATGTAGCCTAATAGTGAACTACAGTTGGCAGCCCTGGTGACTGAATATATTCTTAGTTCCATCTGTTAAAGTACAGAATACACAATTTGGTTGAAGTCAAATGGATAGCATGGACGTTACATGCAGTTAAACATTGGATCTAACAGCGCGCGTAAAATCATGTTGGCAACAATGACATACATGTATTGGTCAGAAATCATCTGAAATAATATGATCTATTGTTGTGTCAATTTTGAATGAAATGCATTAGTTAGTATAGAAGTTACATGCATTTTAAAATTGGACCTATCAGCAGGCTTAGAATCATGTTGGCAGCACTGGCGAAGTTACTCCAAATTAATCTAGAATGCCAGGTACTATACGTGTACAAAGTTTAGAGCTATTGGCTTTCATACTTTCTCATATTTTGATATTAGGGTAACAAAAATAGAGACTGTATTTTTTAACAGTTGGCAGCCCTGGTTACTCTTAGGAATCGGCATAGTCATGTATGTTATGGTACACATAGCATACACGAAATTTGGTTGAAATCCAAATGATAGTATATAAGTTACATGTATTTAAAGTTGGACCTCTCAGCAGGCTTAGAATCATGTTGGTAGCACTGACTGACGTATATAAGTTACTCTAAATTAATATAGAATGTCAGGTACTATACGTGTGCATAGTTTAAAGTTGTCGGCTTGCATACTTTCTGATATATGGGTATTTAGATTAAAACAAATTGAGAGCATTTATTAACAGTTGGCAGCCCTGGTGGCTCTTAAGAATACGCTCAGTCATATCTGTTTATGTACACATAGCACATACGAAATTTGGTTGAAATCCAATTGATAGTGTAGAAGTTATATGCGTTTAAAATTAGGACCTATCAGCAGGCCTATAATCATTTTGGCAACACTGCCATGTATGGCCTCCTGGAATTTAAACTGCGATATTATTATCTATACGTGTGCCAATTTTGAAATAGCTCCCATTCATACATTCCAAGATATCCAACATGGAGCTCAAATTTCAATTGCGATTTTTCAGCAGTTGGTAGCACTTACATCATTTTCAAATATGGCCGTGAGATATTCAGGTATAGATCTTTACTCCTACCAAATTTTGTTTCGATTGCTGCAGCCGTTTAGGTGTTGATAGGGGGGGACACACACACAGCCAGACAGACAGCTAGACAGACAGACAGAAGGACAGACAGACAGACACACACACATTTGCCCGATCTCATAAGTCTACTTTTTCCTCATTTTTGCAAAATGTGAAAAGTAGGCTGAAAATACATAAACATTTAAGTAGAGAAACAAAAATAACATCATTAATAATTATAATAATTAAAATAAATTAAAATGTAAAAAACACATAAACGTAAAAAAAAGTTTTGCCCTATAAAGAGTTAAGGAACTCCGGAAAGACTAAAACCTTCAAAATTTTTTTTTCCGCCATATTAATCTGCAGACTTTTAGCTTTGTAACGGTACATCATATCACATTCCTGTGGCAACTTTCCGCATACTTTCCCACAATCGTTGATGCTATTTGTAAACCTACCAAAGTACATCATACATATTATTTCAGTAGTTTAGATCCCTCCTGCGGCGCTCACAAGCGACCGATCGTGACAAATGAGCATTCAAATGAGAGAGAATAGACATTAGCAGTGACGAATTGCACTCTAATTTCATAGATATCAAT
Source organism: Meconema thalassinum (assembly GCA_946902985.2). Lineage (NCBI taxonomy): Eukaryota > Metazoa > Arthropoda > Insecta > Orthoptera > Tettigoniidae > Meconema > Meconema thalassinum. The sequence continues at coordinate 97,892,178 of OX336389.2, forward strand.
AATCTCCTTAAAAATGACTTTAAAAAGATGTACGTAGTCTGGTATTTGCAGATACTGTTGTTGTAGGAAAATACGCTCCATAATTGCTGTTCATTTCGCATTTTGGCCGCTGTGACGCCTGTTTCATCTCATAACATTCTGAGGTCTTTCCTTTATCAATTTTGCATGTATTTCAGATTCAGTAAATCAAAGGAATGAGTACACAAATCGTAGCCTATAATCTCATAAATATCGAATAACCGGTGAGTGTTATGATGAATCCAATTTTCAGTGATTGCCTTCTTAAGTTAGGGAACGCAGAACTTGGAATTCTAACTGAAATGTAAATAGTGTTCTATAATCATTTGGTTGATATACAAACATAACAACCTTTCACCCTAAGACTCTCATTATAAACCTATTGGGGAAAGTGTGGTTTATGACTATGCGAGATTTCTTGCACGGGTCCGCTAGTATTTTTTATTTCTATTAGACGATAGATACAAAAAACAACTGCGTTCGCAGCAACATAGAACAGAAGAATCCTATGGTAATGGCATGTTCAAATAACCAAAAAATCCTTTGCTACCATTTTCTCGCAAAAATGCTCTTCTGTGTACAGAGGTGTGTAAGTTATTAGACCAAAATAAATAAGTAACAATTTTTTATTCCAAATAAATGTATTGACCCTGGTTACATATTTTATTGGTGTACTCAGTATTTTTTATTTTTTTTAGCGTATGGATTTAGTGCCGGGAGTGTCCGAGGACATGTTTGGCTCGCCAGAGTTAGTAGCTGTTTCTATCCGGACACCCATGGGGTGAGCTACAAGTACCGTCGCGTGCGGAGTGTTGTCTGGGGAGGAAAATTGTGAATGTAAGGGCAAGGAATTGGAAGGTAGCGGCTGTGGCCTATAGTTAGGGACCAAATCCGGCATTGCCTGGAAGGAAGATGGGAAACCACAGAAGACCATTTTCAAGGTTGCCGGCGGGGGATTTCGAACCTCCTCGCAACCCAGATGTGAGCGACTGCCTGCAGCCACGCCGTAACGACCACGGCTAACTCACACTCAGTAATGATTTCTCTCCTATTGATTTACAACCTTTCCAGTAAGGAATTGAAGACCCCCTCGGAAAGAACGGGGTAAGTCTATTTTTTTTTTTTTAGAAATTGAACTATGGCGAATTCTGGTGGCCAGCCATCGTCACTACAGATCAGTTGAAATTAATTTCAAATAAAGCGGAATGTCACCGAGTTACTGAGGTTTTTTTATTTTTAGTGGAAACGGAAAGAACGTCCCATATCCTCTCACTTTTTCATAATTTATCTTTATTTGTTATTTGTTTTACACGCACTTCCTTTATAAGAAATAAATTGGTGGGAAAAAATATTGCTATATATTTGGGGTATTTGTTTTTTAGTGTTAAAAATTTAAATTCGCTATCCTGAAAAATTACAGAATGTGACTTGGCCCGTTTTTTCCCGTGGCGTCTTCAATTGTGTCTGTATATAATCAGAATTGGAGATTCCGAGGGTCACCTGAGCTGGGTCCCTTTTCCTCTTTTTTTCATTGACTTCGGGATATACCCTCTAAAACAGGTGGATTTAATTCATGGTCCACGAATCTTAGATTGGTTCAAGAGCAGCTCATCAATAAAAAGCATATTAAATACTTGTGCTCTAAATGTACACGAGAACTAGAATTGATTGTGGTGTTTGAAGCCATATTTTCAGTGTTGCCTTAGTAAACAAGAGTTTAGTGCTTTTCAGTCGGTCAACAACGAATGTACCCAAAAGAGATGGGTTATGCCCTAATCCTTAAATAAATTACATGAGATTAATAAAACACTAGGATGACCAGTTTCGATCGTCAAGCGATCATCATCAGATCCATTACACTTAGGCTAACAAAATCTATGTTTGAAATACAGGTGAAAATATTTACAATATGTACAATTATTTAGTTGCAGTATTGGTACTGCAACTGTCAGTGTATG